>SJXQ01010324.1:114730-436056 GCA_006408695.1 Aepyceros melampus | reverse complement strand
TGCAAAGAGTCAGACACTACTGTGTACTGAACTGAACTGAACTGAACAGTCATAATTGTCCTAATTTCAGAATTATTTAATATTATTATCATTACTCTTTTTCTCCCTTCCTTTCCCTCCTTTTCTCCCCCCGTCCTTTTCCATCTCTTCTCTTTAGCTCTTCTTCCTTCTCTCCTCTCTCCTTCCTTTCTCAGACCCTTCCTCTTTCCTTCCCCTCCTCTACCATCAACCATCAAAGCCTTTTTCTCTTCCTCCTGCTTCTCATTTCTTCTTCAATATACATATGTATGTATTTATAGTTCTGAAAATAAAAAAAAATTTTTTGCATTTGAATGCAATAATTCTAAATAATTTCATCAAGTAATACTTCTGATATACTTGTCTCAACTTTATACTATGCTATAAAACTCAACATTCTTTCTTTTTTTATATGATGTTGCTTGTATGTGGAATCTAGAAAATGAATTTATTTATAAATCATGGACTTATAAAATAGACTCATAGACATAGAAAGCAAATGTGTTTACCAAAGGGAAAGGGAGTGGTAGATAAAGTAGGAGTTTGGGATTAACTGATACACACTGCTGCTGCACCTCACTTCAGTCGTGTTCGACTCTGTAACCCCATAGATGGAAGCCCACCAGGCTCCTCCATCCCTGGGATTCTCCAGGCAAGAATATTGGAGTGGGTTGCCATTTCCTTCTCTAAGATACCCACTACTATATATAAAATAGATAAACAACAAGGACCTGCTCTATAACTCAGGGAATTATATAATCAGTATCTTTTAATAACATTCAGTGGGAAAGAATCTGAAAAAAATATGTATAACTGAATCACTTTGCTGTATACCTGAAACTAACATAACATTTTAAATTAACTATATGTATGCGTGTATGTGTTAATTACTCAGTCTTGTCTGAGTAACGACCCCAAGGACTGTAGCCTTCCAGGCTCCTCTGTCCACGGGATTTCCCAGGCAAGAATATGGTAGTAGGTTGCTATTCCCCTCTCCAGGGTATCTGCCTGATCCAGGGATCAAACCCAGTCTCCTGCACTGCAGGCAGATTCTTTTTTAAAATTTATCTATTTTTAATTTAAGGGTAATTACTTTCCAGTATTGTATTGGTTTCTACCAAACATCACCATGAATCATCCATAGGTTTACCCATGCCCCCTCTCACTTTAATATTCCTCCTGGGAGGCCGTCTTCCTCCCCATATTTGTTCCCAAGCTGCGCTTTGAGTTCCCTGAGTCATACAGCAAATTCTCATTGGTTATCTATTCTACACATGGTAATGTATCAACACACTTCATTTCGTTAAAACAGATTTTTTTAAAGCTTCATAATAGTTTCAAAGGCAATATTTAAAAGATCAATTTATGGTTTAAGAATATTAATAACCCATTAGTTTAGCCATGCTTGTGTCCAAGAGATTAGTTGATAAATTAGCAGAAAAAACTCAATTGACCTTTAACGCTGAATAATGGCTTATTTTGCTTAGGCTAAATAGGTGGTTAATCCACCTGTTCTTCAGACTATATAGTTTACTAATAAACTAATACTTATTTTTACTAAGATTATAAAAAGCCAAATTTTTATTAAAATTATAAAGATAGTATAATATAGAATCAAAATATAAATAATATAGCATTTCAAGTGTAGATGTATTTTCTATGGCTCTTTAATATTATTAATGCAACCCTTTAAAAATGAAAGCAATTTAATTGTCTAAAATAAAATTCCTAGTATAAAAAAGAAAAGTTTTATGCCATCAACATATTCCTAATCTATTTATTATGAGTACAATCTATAATTTGCACATTTCTGGACTCTTTTTGTACCCAGTGAGAAGGTGCTAGAAAATGTTTTCCATTTGTGAAAGGACATTTCCATTTAAATTTTCTTATGCATGTTTTCCCACACAATGTCTTGCTCCATAATTTCAACCTTCAATGAAATCTAAATATAATGTTTTTTTTTTTAAGTACCCTTTTCTATGCTAGGGAGAAGGAAATGGTAACCCACTCCAGTATTCTTGCCTGGAGGGTCCCATGGACAGAGGAGTTGGTGGGCTTCAGTCCACGGTGTCACAAAGAGTCAGATGTGACTGTGTGACTACCACTACTTTCTTTGCTAAGCACATAATGTTCACAAGTTTTGTCTAGCAGATCCTTTATGTTAATATTCTCTGTGGAACTTAAGATGTCAGAGTTATTATTGTACTCATAATTCTGTGCCTTACAATTGTTCTTTAGAAAAAAATGTGTCAAAATTTTGTCATTCAGTCTTGTAGTGGTTGCCTAAGGGGAATCTTCACATACAGTACACAACTTGCTTAAAGAGTTTCCGAGCTTTAAAACTTCTGCAAAATTCTTTTCTGTCCTTGAAATACTAGTAGCAATATTGACTTTTCTTAAGATACTGTTATTGAAAGAAAGTGAATACATATCTATTAGAATAGAGTAAATCTGGAACACTTACAACAGCAATTACTGGCAAGGATGTGAAGCAACAGGAACTCTCATTCACTGCTAGTAAGAATGAAAAACAATTCAACAGTTTTGGAAGAGAGAGTGAGGTTTATTTAAAAACTAAACATACTCTTGCCATTGGATCCATCCATCACACTCCTTGGTATTTGAGCAAAGAAGTTAAAGATTTACATCTGCACAAATCTGCACGTGTATATTATAGAAGTTTTATTCGTAATTGTCAAAACTTGAAAACAAACAAGATATCCTTGATTAAGTGAGTGGATAAATAAAATGTGATTCCTCCAGACAAAAGGGAATGAGCTATCAACACATGAGAACCTTGAATGGAAAAATCTTAAATGTATATTCAGGTCAGTCACTCAGTCATGTCCAACTCTTCGAGACCCCATGAACGGTAACATGCCAGGACTCTCTGTCCATTACCAACTCCCAGAGTCCACCCAAACACATGTCCACTGAGTTGGTGATGTCATCCTCTGTTGTCCCCTTCTCCTTTTGTCCTCAATCTTTCCCAGCATCAGGGTTTTTCCAGTGAGTCAGGTTTCGCATCAGGTGGACAAAGTATTGGAGTTTTATCTTTCGCATCAGTCTTATTGAATGGAAAAATCTTAAATGTATATTCAGGTCAGTCACTCAGTCATGTCCAACTCTTCGAGACCCCATGAACGGTAACATGCCAGGACTCTCTGTCCATTACCAACTCCCAGAGTCCACCCAAACACATGTCCACTGAGTTGGTGATGTCATCCTCTGTTGTCCCCTTCTCCTTTTGTCCTCAATCTTTCCCAGCATCAGGGTTTTTCCAGTGAGTCAGGTTTCGCATCAGGTGGACAAAGTATTGGAGTTTTATCTTTCGCATCAGTCTTTCCAATGAACACCGAGGACTGATCTCCTTTAGAATGGACTGGTTGGATCTCCTTGCAGTCCAAGGGACTCTCAAGAGTCTTCTCCAACACCACAACTCAAAAGCCTCAATTCTGTGCTCAGCTTTCTTTATAGTCCAACTCTCACATCCATACATGACCACTGGAAAAATCATAGCCTTAACTAGATGGACGTTTGGTGGCAAAATAGTCTCTGCTTTTGAATATGCTATCTAGGTTGGTCATAACTTTCCTTCCAAGGAGTAAGCATCTTTTAATTTTATGGCTGCAATCACCATCCACAGTGATTTTGGACCCCAGATAAATAAAGTCAGCCACTGCTTCCACTGTTTTTCCATCTGTTTGCCATGAAGTCATGGGACCAGATGCCATGATCTTAATTTTCTGAATGTTGAGCATTAAGCCAACTTTTTCACTCTCCTCTTTCACTTTCATCAAGAGGCTCTTTAATTCTTCACTTTCTGCCATAAGAGTGGTGTCATCTGAATATCTGAGGTTATTGATATTTCTCCCAGCAATCTTGATTCCAGCTTGTGCTTCCTCCAGTCCAGCGTTTCTCATGATGTACTCTGCATGTAAGTTAAATAAGCAGGGTGGAAATATATAGCCTTGACATACTCCTTTTCCTATTTGGAAATATAGATTACTAAAGGAAAGAAGTAAACCTGAAAAATCTATGTCTATATGACTTCAACTATATGACAGTTTGGAAAAGGCAAAACTATGAAGACGGTTGTGGCTGCCATGGGTTGGTGAGAGGAATAGATGGAGCACCTTGTTTTTAAGGGAGTGAAACTCTTCTTTATGATACTATAGTGGTGGATACATCTAACCCATAGAAGGTGCAACACCATGACTGAACATAATGCAAACTCTCAACTTCTGCTGATAATGATTTGTCAATTTATTTATTGGAACTGTTTACTTAAGAAAGATTGAAGATGAAATTTGAAAATACAGCATCACTGGATTTATTTTCAATAAAATTTTAGAATGAGTATCTTGAGGCTCCTAAAATTGCCTTTAATATCTCTATTCACGCTCCCATTAAGATACTTCTGAAAGACTGCTTTCTCTCCTTTATTAATAAATGAATCCTATAAAATTCAGATATGTTTTTCCCCTGCAAATAGCATTATTATCAATTCAATACAGACCCAGTAAGTTGGCAAGCAAGAAGCAAACTCATTTCTCACATTAAAAGTGTACATATTGATACAATTAGTGTTCATTTAAGGTGTGTGTGTGTGTCTATATTTATACATGAGGTGTCCTCATTGCACCTTAACTTATGGTTATGTTACATTTGCAGAATAAGAAAAATAGATCATGAGCTTAATAGTACCTTTCTATATTAATCAGATGTAAACACTTTCAATGAATGGTGTTCATAGATTTTGAATTATTTTTCTTCCTATTAATGATTATTTTGCTTTTATTTATTGAAATATATTTCATATCTCTTTAACCAAACAGTTAAAATTGGCTTGTTCATGGATCGGAAGAATCAATATAGTGAAAATGAGTATACTACCCAAAGCAATCTACAGATTCAACGCGATTCCTATCAAGATACCAACGGTGTTTTTCACAGAGCTGGAACAAATAACTTCACAATTTGTATGTTAAGTCACTTCAGTCGTGTCCGACTCTGTGTGACCCCATAGACGGCAGCCCACCAGGCTCCCCCGTCCCTGGGATTCTCCAGGCAAGAACACTGGAGTGGGTTGCCATTTCCTTCTCCAATGCATGAAAGTGAAAAGGGAAAGTGAAGTCGCTCAGTCAGGTCCGACTTAGCGACCCCATGGACTGAAGCCTACCAGGCTCCTCCATCCATGGGATTTTCCAGGCAAGAGTACTGGAATGGGGTGCCATTGCCTTCTCCGTCACAATTTGTATGGAAACAAAAAAAAATCTCGAATAGCAAAAGCCATCTTGAGAAAGAAGAATGGAACTAGAGGAATCAACCTGCCTGACTTCAGGCTTTACTACAAAGCCACAGTCATCAAGACAGTATGGTACTGGCACAAAGACAGAAATATAGATCAATGGAACAAAATAGAAAGCCCAGAGATAAATCCACACACCTATGGACAGCTTATCTTCAACAAAGGAGGCAAGAATATACAGTGGATTAAAGACAATCTTTTTAACAAGTGGTGCTGGGAAAACTGGTCAACCACTTGTAAAAGAATGAAATTAGATCACTTTCTAACACCATACACAAAAATAAACTCAAAATGGATTAAAGATCTAAACGTAAGACAAGAAACTATAAAACTCTTAGAGGAGAACATAGGCAAAACACTCTCTGACATAAATCACAGCAGGATCCTCTATGATCCACCTCCCAGAATACTGGAAATAAAAGCAAAAATAAACAAATGGGATCTAATTAAAATTAAAAGCTTCTGCACAACAAAGGAAACTATAAGCAAGGTGAAAAGACAGCCTTCTGAATGGGAGAAAATAATAGCAAATGAAGCAACTGACAAACAACTAATCTCAAAAATATACAAGCAGCTTATGCAGCTCAACTCCAGAAAAATAAATGACCCAATCAAAAAATGGGCCAAAGAACTAAATAGACATTTCTCCAAAGAAGACATACGAATGGCTAACAAACACATGAAAAGATGCTCAACATCACTCATTATCAGAGAAATGCAAATCAAAACCACAATGAGGTACCATTTCACACCAGTCAGAATGGCTGCGATCCAAAAGTCAACAAGCAATAAATGCTGGAGAGGGTGTGGAGAAAAGGGAACCCTCTTACACTGTTGGTGGGAATGCAAATTAGTACAGCCACTATGGAGAACAGTGTGGAGATTCCTTAAAAAATTGCAAATAGAACTGCCTTATGATCAGCACATTGAGAGTAAGACTACAGTACAGTGATCCCACTGCTGGGCATACACACCGAGGAAACCAGAGTTGAAAGAGACACGTGTACCCCAATTTCATCGCGGCACTGTTTATAATAGCCAGGACATGGAAGCAACCTAAATGTCCATCAGCAGATGAATGGATAAGAAAGCAGTGGTACATATACAGAATGGGGGTCGGGATTGGGAGTTCATGTACACTCGTGGCTGATTCATGTCAATGTATAACAACAAATACAGTATTGTAAAGCAAAACTAACTAAAAAATAAAAATTAATTTAAAAAAATAGATAAAATAAAATTGGCTTGTATCTTATGCATCTTTTTTCTTTCCTCAAGTAATTTATATTGTAGTTTTACAAAAGTCTGGGGAAAATGGGGGAAAAAATGCAGTTCCTTTACTCTGGATAACTTTTTTAAAAAATGTACATATTGATACAATTAGTGTTCATTTAAGGTGTATGTGTCTATATTTATATATAAGGTGTCCTCATTGCACCTTCACTTGTGGTTATGTTACATTTATTAGTATTGATTGATTCTTTATGGGCAATTTTGATGTTTTGTGCATCATGAGTTTCTGCATTAATTTTGACTTTAACAGCATATTGAATTAAACCATTATTAATTTTAATTACTGTTTTTGTTCTTTGTTTGTTTGTTTGTTTCTTTCAGTGTTTGTCTTTCAAGAATTGCTTTTCTCGCTTCACTCTAGCCTGGGCCCTACACAGCACATCTTTAGGTTGTCGCTTGAGAAGCACACTTTTTGCCACCTGCACAACTTAGCAGGAAGAACAGTGAAGATCAATGCCTTCAGTCCACTGTCCCTGAAAGCTTCCCAGCTTCCTCAGATCTGCACTTTCCCCCCCTTTCATTGTTATGGATGCCTTTTAGGATATCATATGGGGTCCAGAGGTTGATCAGTGGTTGGTTAATCAGGTTCATTCAAGAGTTGGGAAGAAGGTAGTATTTGACTTCTTAGGGATCAAGGCCTAACTTCAGCAGCACAGAAGGGCCTCCTTGGCTGAATAGACCTGGCACAGGCCTTGATGTAGGAAATTAGGGTTCCCATAGAAATGTTTTCCAGAAGGAGGAAAGAGCCTCCTAAAGATGCTTTATTTATCTCATTTCCTCTACTTTTTATATAAGTTCTTCAAAACTGGCTACTGTTACCTCCATAAGATACTGTGTATTCAAAAATGTTTCATGCACATTTCTTCCAAGTATGAAAACATACCATGAAAACTGCATGGTTTTATGAGCAGTTGGCTACAAATTTGACTCAAACTTTTCTGAAAAGCAACTTAAATAGGAACCCATGATTAGTTAAGAAGATCATCCCCTATAAAATAAAGTGAAATAAGAAAAACAAGCAAAAATTGACAATAAATGGTGAATCAGAGTAACAATGAGCATGGACAGTCTGTAAATAGTCTCTGCCTTAAATTAGCATTACTCCCCACTGCCTCAACAATGGATACAAAGAAAAGTAATCAAGTATCAGTCATTTTATCTATAATTGTAGAAAATCTGCATTAAGAAATTTTTATCATTTCCATAATCTGTTGTATTGTTGGCTTTGCTTTTTACTTTGTAAAATATACATATATATAGTTTTCCTATCTTTACTCTGAAATATTTCTATTCCCGGCTTTTAAATATTGAGTGAAATAAAAGTCAGATCATGCGTAAGCAAATATATAATTTTTCCCTTTCATTTTCTTTAACATTCAGAAAGAAAATATGATTGACAAACAGGACAACATTCCATTTGTTTGTTTTCACACTGCAGGCAATGCACTGCCATCCATGAGTATATAATTTGAAACTAGTTCAAACCATTCATGCCAGACTCTTTTAGTATCAAGGGGATGACCAGAACTGTTTTCTTCTCAGACACTTAACTGCAATGTATGGCAAGAAATAATCTAGTCATATTGTTCATTTTATTTTTAATCTTTTGCTTTCTTCTTAGAAAAAATTCCATACATTTATGGGTGATAATGTCTATCTAGTCTGTCTTCTTATGTGGTTTATGAATAGAAAAAGAGGAGAGAGGTATGAAATGGTCCTTCAGGAAAATTAAAAGATTTCTGAAACTTTTTCCTTGGGGGAAAATAAGGTATTATATCTTAACAAATAAAAGAGATAAAATTTAAATCTTGGGAAAAAAAAAAAAAAACTATTTCCTTATGACTACTGTATTGTGTGCCCAGGCACTAACTTATGTCTGACTCTCTGTGATCCCATGAATTGTAGCCTGCCAGACTCCTCTGTCTGTGGAATTCTTCAGGCAAGAATACTGGAGTGAGTAAGCCATTCCCTTCTCCAGAGGATCTTCTTGACCCAGGGAGTGAACTCAAATCTCCTTCCTTGACAGGTGGAATTTTTATCACTTGACCCACCTGAGAGGCCTTATTACCATATTACTTTTCAAAAAAAATCATCTGCTAAACATTTTGGTGGCTTATACAGAAGGGAGAATTCTTCTTCATATCCTGAATATGTGAATTAATCCCTTAGAAGGGTGATGAGATATGCTACTTTATTGCATATAGAAAGAAAGAGAGAAAGAAAAAGAAAAGTGAAAGTATAATAATTTCTTATAGCTTAGGGTGAGTATATTTTATATACAAAAATGAAAATGGTAACTCTATAATAAAGAAAGTACATAAAGACTTTCTTATTCCTTTAACAATTAATTAATGATTAAACAACTGGACCAAGTTTGAAATAAGTTAAAAATCCAGTTCAGTTCAGTTCAGTCACTCAGTTGTGTCTGACTTTATGTGACCCCATGAACTGCAGCACGCCAGAAATCCAAGGAATCTCCAAATAATGTAGCTTTTATTTTTCTGTAAAATGTCTCATAATAATTCCTGTCAACCAACCAAGATATATAATAACATATTTGCAATTAATCACATTCAAAGATATACTCAATAATTGTTTTCACATTTACGTATACTTTTGATATTTGCAATATAACAAGCCACTTTGGTAATGTTTTATAAAATATTTTTTTTAATGTGACTTAAGTTATCTGCTCTTGAACTGTGGTATTGGAGAAGACTTGAGAGTCCCTTGGATTGCAAATATATCCAACCAGTCCATTCTGAGGGAGATCAGCCCTGGAACTTCCTTTGGAGGAATCAGCTAAAGCTGAAACTCCAGTACTTTGGCCACCTCATGCGAAGAGTTGACTCATTGGAAAAGGCTTTGATGCTGGGAGGGATTGGGGGCAAGAGGAGAATGGGATGTCAGAAGATGAGATGGACGGATGGCATAACTGACTCGATGGACGTGAGTCTGAGTGAACTCTGAGAGTTGGTGATGGACAGGGAAGCCTGGAGTGCTGCGATTCATGGGGTCGCAAAGAGTCGGACAAGACTGAGAAACTGAACTGAAGTATCTCAATATATCAGCAAAACTGATATATTAGCATTTGACTCTCCAAGAATCGGACACTACTGAGCGACTGAACTGAACTGAACTGGACTGAGAGATTATTTATTAAGATTTTAAAATTAGCTTACTATTTGTCATCATAAAACTATCTCAGAATTCTCTAATATATTTTATAGCTATCAATAAATATCCAGAAAGGGAATTATTTAAAGTTGCTATTAATCTAATTTCTATATACTTAAAATGCAGTTCAAGGAAATCGAATTTCTGTTGAACTTAACTACCTAGTAAAAATAATGGCAGAAATAAGAACAGCCGTGGGAGGGTGGGGGGCAGGAGGGTGGGAAACTTGCGCAGTTACTTCAAACTACATGCATCTGCATCTATCAATGTCTTCTTAAATCCAATGGTACTCATCCAAAGACAAGTAATTCAAGTTGCATGATTGCTTTCATTTATTCTTTAACTAACATTTGTTGAACACTAGTAAATATTATTTAAAATGAGAATGCTTGCCTCATGAGGAATTCAAAACTGGATAATTCAATAAGAAAATGTCGATGCATGAATTTTAACATTTGAACTAGCCTATCATGATATTTTGCCACACCTAAAAAAAAAGAAACTTGATAGACAAATACCAATTGGTAAATATCTATTATGTAGCTAACACTATGTTTAATATGAATAATTAAAATTAAATGGTATATTTGTGAACAGTCCAATGCTCTCAGTATGGAAAAAAGTTAAAATTCATCAAATAAATGCATATATTATGTAAAATTTTAGGATCTAACTTCCTCCTGCTCCACAGATTTCAAGTCAAAACTTTAGTCTTTTTCATTAATCTTCTGTGAAACATCAATATGACAAGAGATCATAGAATAAAAAATCCAGTAGAAGAGTCAGATCATGTATTTTAAAGATGAAATGGGTCTTTCAAAATAAGATTGCTAGTCTTGATAAAATGTGAATTAAATAAAGATTTCCTGCCTTCATCAGGACAACTAGGAACTTGATTTTTAATACTGTTATCAACTACAGTCAAGTTAATAATAAAAAAAAGTTGATGTCAAATATCCTTGTTTTCTTATAAAAGTAATTCTGAATATTCCTGATGGTAAAAAGTTGGTCCCTCTCATCTTGTGGCAGAATTGGAGCTAACTATGTGTATGTGTGTAGTCAGTCATGTCCGATTCTTTGAGACCACATGGACTGTAGCCCACTAGGCCCCTCTGTCCATGGAATTCTCCAGGCAAGAATACTGGAGTGGGTAGCCATTCCCTTCTCCAGGGGATTTTCCTGACCTAAGGTTTGGAGCTGTGTCTCCTGCACTGGTAGGCAGATTCTATACCACTGGCACCACCTAGGAGCTAACTATGGAGGCCAATAAAGAACACAAAAATAGTTTGGGTTTGTAGGTTTCAAGAATAAACAGCTGTGATAGCAGTTGTTGGGTTTTAAAACGAATTTTAAATGGCGAGCACTACTGAGGCCCAAAAGAAACAATCAGCTGTCATCACTAGGAATAAAATCTTACTCTTAAAACAAGGGGACATTACATCAAAAACAGCAGAAATTTGAGGGAAACTAGTACTGAGTTGTTTTTTCTTTCTGTTTCATTGACTGCACTAAAGCTTTTGTGTGAATCACAACAAACTGTGGAAAATCCTTAAATAGATGGGGATACTAGACCACCTTACCTGTCTCCTGAGAACCTATGTGAAGAACAAGAAGCAACAGTCAGAACTAGACATAAAATAATGGGCTGATTCAAAATTGGCAAAAGAGACATCAACGCTGTATATTGTCACCCTGCTTATTTAACTTACATGTAGAGTATTTTATGCAAAATGCCAGGCTGGATGACTCACAGCTGGAATCAAGATTGCCAGGAGAAATATCAATAACCTCATATATCCAGATGATACAACTGTAAAGGGAGATAGTAAAAAGGAACTAAAGAGCCTCTTGATAAAGGTGAAAGAGGATAGTGAAAAAGCTGACTTAAAACTCAGCATTCAAAAAACTAACATCATGACATCTGGTCCCATCACTTCATGGTAAATAGGTGGGGGAGAAATGGAAACAGTGACAAACTTTTATTTTCTTGAGCTCCAAAATCATTGCAGATGGTGACTGTAGCCATGAAATTAAAAGATTCTTGCTCTTTGGAAGAAAAGCTATGGCAAACCTAGACAGTATGTTTAAAAGCAGACACATCACTTTGCCAACAAAGGTCTGCATAATCAAAGCTATTGTTTTGCTAGTAATCATATACAAATTTGAGAGTTGAACCATGAGGAAGGCTCAATGCTGATGAATTAATGCTTTCAAATTATGATGCTGGAGAGTCCCTTGGACAGCAAAGAGATCAAACTATTCAATCCTAAAGGAAATCAATCCTGAATATTTATTGGAAGGACTGATGCTGAATCTGAAGCTCCAATAATTTGGTCACCTGATGTGAGAAGCTGACTCATTGGAAAACACCTTGATGCTAGCAAATATTGAGGGCAGGAGGAGAAGGGTGTGACACAGGACGAGATGGCTGGATGGCATCACTGACTCAATTGACATGAGTTTATGCAAATTCCAGAGATAGTGAAGGACAGGGAAAACTGGCGTATTGCCATTCACGAAGTAGTGAGTTGGACAGGACTTAGCTACTGAACACAACAGTACTGAGTTGTTTTCTCATTTAGTCACTCATTCATGTCTGTTTCTTTTACAATCCCATGGACTGTAGCTGTCCATGGGCTTTCCTAAGCAAGAATATTGGAGTAGATTGTGATTTCCTTCTTCAGGGAAAACTCCACCAAAAAATTGAACCCAAGTCTCCTGCATTGGCAGGTGGATGGATTCTTTACCGCTGAAAAACCAGGAAAGCCAAACACTGCGTTTAGAAGACCTAAATTACAAAAGAATAGATATAGACGACCCAGAGGAACGGTACAGGGAGGGAGGAAAGAGGGGGGTTCAGGATGGGGAACATGTGTATACCTGTGGTGGATTCATGTTGATGTATGGCAAAACTAATACAATATTGTAAAGTAATTAGCCTTCAATTAAAATAAATAAATTTATATTTTTTAAAAAAGATAAACTTGTGGATATATTTGATAAATCATAGTGGTGAAAATCTTAATCCTGTAATTGTATTGAATGAAGTTTCTGCCTGAATAAATTGAATACATAGAAAAAATGAAAATAGTTTTTAAAGATGTGCTTTGATAAAGCGTAGATCATAGAAAGGGCATATAACAATTTTCAAATATTTCAGTTTTGGTTTCTGGCCACATATGTGAGAGTGACCTGGTTACACGTTTGATTTAAGAATACATAAAATGGCTTAGCACTGGATATAATTTATTAGGAGACTATTATATCAGACATAATTTGCAGAAATGCAACATTTTGGTTTCATGCTAAACCTATTGTAGAAGTAAGCATGTTCTTTTGTCAATAACAAGTAGACTGAAGGCAAATATTAAATTATCAACTAAATTTATTATTTCTTCCAAATTACTACCATCCAATATTATTGTTTTTTCATCAAATTTTATTTTCTGTGGTGAGAAAATTGTTACCTTTCTTTAGTCACAAGTCCACATTAACTTTATTATACCTTTTGTTTCTCAGTTCAGTTCCGTCGCTCAGTCGTGTCCGACTTTTTCGCAACTCCATGGATCACAGCATGCCAGGCCTTCCTGTCCATCACCAACTCCTGGAGTCCACTCAGATTCATGTCCATCGAGTCAGTGATGCCATCCAGACATCTCATACTTGGTCGTCTTCTCCTGCTCCCAATGCCTCACAGCATCAAAGTCTTTTCAATGAGCCAACTCTTTGCCTGAGGTGGCCAAAGTACTGGAGTTTCAGCTTTAGCATAATCCCTTCCAAAGAAATCCCAGGGCTGATCTCCTTCAGAATGGACTCCTTGCAGTCCAAGGGACTCCCAAGAGTCTTCTCCAACAACACAGTTCAAAAGCATTAATTCTTTGGCACTCAACCTTCTTCACAGTCCAACTGTCACATCCATACATGACTACTGGAAACACCATAGCCTTGACTAGACGGACCTTAGTCGGCAAAATAATGTCTCTGCTTTTGAATATGCTATCTAGGTTGCTCATAACTTCTCTTCCAAAGAGTAAGCATCTTTTAATTTCATGGCAGCAATCACCATCTGCAGTGATTTTGGAGCCCCAAAAGAATAAAGTGTGACACTGTTCCCACTGTTTCCCCATCTATTTCCCATGAAGTGATGGGACCGGATGCCATGATCTTTGTTTTCTGAATGTTGAGTTTTAAGCCAACTTTTTCACTCTCCTCTTTCACTTTCATCAAGAGGTTTTTGACTTCCTCTTCACTTTCTGCCATAAGAGTGGTGTCATCTGCATATCTGAGGTTATTAATATTTCTCCTGGCAATCTTGATTCCAGCTTGTGTTCCTTCCAGTCCAGCGTTTCTCATGATGTACTCTGCATATAAGTTAAATAAACAGGGTGACAATATACAGCCTTGACATACTTCTTTTCCTATTTGGAACCAGTCTTTTGTTCCATGTCCAGTTCTAATTGTTGCTTCCTGACCTGCATACAGAGTTCTCAAGAGGCAGATTAGGTGGTCTGGTATTCCCATCTCCTTCAGAATTTTCCACAGTTTATTGTGATCCACACAGTCAAAGGCTTTAGCATAGTCAATAAAGCAGAAATATATGTTTTTCTGGAACTTTTTTGTTTTTTCCATGATCCAGTGGATGTTGGCAATTTGATCTCCACTTCCTCTGCCTTTTTTAAAACCAATTTGAACATCAGGAAGTTCACGGTTCACGTATTACTGAAGCCTGGCTTGAGAATTTTGAGCATTACTTTACTAGCATGTGAGATGAGTGCAATTGTGCAGTAGATTGAATATTCTTTGGAATTGCTTTTCTTTGAGATTGAAATGAAAATTGACCTTTTCTAGTCCTGTGGCCACTGCTGAGTTTTCCAACTTTGCTGGCATATTGAGTGCAGCACTTTCACAGCATCATCTTTCAGGATTTGAAACAGCTCAACTGGAATTCCATCACCTCCACTAGCTTTGTTCATAGGGATGCTTTCTAAGGCCCACTTGACTTCACATTCCAGGATGTCTGGCTCTAGATCAGTGATCACACCATCGTGATTATCTGGGTCATGAAAATCTTTTTTGTACAATTCTTCTGTGTATTCTTGCCACCTCTTCTTACTATTTTCTGCTTCTTTTAGGGCCATACAATTTCTGTCCTTTATCAAGCCCATCTTTGCATGAAATATTCCCTTGGTATCTCTCATTTTCTTGAAGAGAACTCTGGTCTTTCCCATTCTGTTCTTTTCCTCTATTTCTTTGCATTGATTGCTGAAGAAGGCTTTCTTATCTCTTCTTGCTATTCTTTGGAACTCTGCATTCAGATGCTTATATCTTTCCTTTTCTCCTTTGCTTTACAGTTCTCTTCTTTTCATAGCTATTTGTAAGGCCTCGCCAGACAGCCATGTTGCTTTTTTCCATTTGTTTTCCATGGGGATGATCTTAAAACCTCTCTCCTGTACAATGTCATGAACCTCATTCCATAGCTCATCAGTTATTCTATCTATCAGCTCTAGTCCCTTAAATCTATTTCTCACTTCCACTGTATAATCATAAGGGATTTTTTAGAAAGCTGAAACAGATATGTCTTTTATAATTCTAAAGATCTCTTCTGAAACATTTTGTGTGTTTGTTTGAGAATGATATTTTTACCTAAATGAAGATGATAGAAGATGAAGCCCTTTTAGAAAATTAATAGAAATTTCTTAGCAGTTAAAGAAATAAAACATTAATTATAACAAGATTTTGTGTTTAACTTGTAAGAAGATACTCCACAAATTTCTATGGTATTTAGGCAGTCAAACTGTCACCCAGTGGCTCGAGTTACATGCAATCTCTAAGGCTATTGAATTTTTGCTTTTCATGAAGAGCATAGCTCTTTTATTTTAAAATCTGAAAAGAGTCTTTTGAATGACATATAAAATGAATGGTAACCTTTACAAAAGAAGGTTTTTATTCTGTGTTCTGATAGATCTTGATGTAATGATTGTCACTATGCGGCAGTCAGGAAGTGATCATTCAAATTGGCTTGTACCATGAGATTACATAAAATAAGAAAGGTAGAAAGTTTAGTTGTGTGTAGAAAGAGACTTTAATCTTTATCATGGTTATGATTATAATGACAAGTTAAGAACGTAAAGGCAGGGAATTGGCATAAAGCAGTTATGAAATAAAAAATTACAAAGTGAAGGGATGACAAGTAAAAGTGGGATAAATTTCTTTCACTACTTACAGAATATGTAAAATATTAATTCTTCAAGTTTATTATAGAAGGTTTACACTATACTTTTGTATTTTTTTTCTTGCTAGATCAGTATTGTTCAATAGAACTTTTTGCAGTAATGAGAATGTTCTGTAACTGCATAGTTCAGCAACGATTAGCTCTATAGGTCTACTGAGTACTTGAAATATTGTTAGTGAGTGTGACCAAAGAGGGCTTCCTGGTGGCCCAGATGGTAGAGAATCTGCCTGCAGTGCAGGAGATCCGAGTGTGAAACCTAGGTCTGGGATATCCACTGGAGAAAAGAATGTCTACTCACTCCAGTATTCTTGCCTGGAGAATCCCATGGACAGAAGAGCCCAAATAACTGCATTTTTTATTTTATTTTAATCGATTTAAATGTAAATAGTCTCAGGTAGTCAGTGATTATTCTATTAGACAGTACACTTCAGGATTTCTGTTTGCTGAGAAAGTACAATCAGATTTGTTTCTTAAATAATGTAATTCTTGAAGAAGTAATATCATAGATGTTGAATGTCCTTGTATAGTACTATTGAAACATCCAGTTGTTTTAATAAATTAGAAGCTTCTAATGGAATAATTTAATCAATCCAGGTAAATAATATGACATAGCTACTATCATAATATGATAATGCTTATTTATAATATAACTGGGTTAGTAAAAACTTGTAATTGCTTTCATTTATTTCAAGAACAATAAGCAGTTTACAATAAACAATTCATTAATTCAAAACACAATTATTAAGTGCCTAAGAAGTTACACATTCCTCAGACTTCAGCTATTTTGAAGATCAATAAAACACTGATTCTTCCACTTATTGACAGGTCAGACAAATAATTACAAACAATATAATAAATGCTGTGATACAGCTGTGTCTTATCTCTTATTAAGATAAGATTGTCTTTACCCACTGGGAAATTTCTAAGAAAATGTGATTGGAGTTAAGGTGATGGTAGAAATATAGACTGAAATTAGATTGTAGTTTTTAATGCTTGCTGTAAAGATCTTGGGAGCCACTTTAGGCATTACTGACATCTTGGAGGCACGACCCCAGACCTCCTCTCCTCATTCCGCAGGCACAGTCCCAGGATGAAGGAGTCAGGCCTTGTAATTCTGACTTGTCTTTTCCTCTTCTCAGCTGCGTTGACTGAAAAGGAATATTAAGGTGCTTATTGTTCTTGAGAGGAGCATGAGAAGGCAAAAAGCCTTCTGCAGCTGTGCTCAGAGAATAATTCATAAAGTTAATCATTGACATTTGCTTAAGGACTTTTACAAAAGAGTGTTCCATAGGCCGCTGCTTGAGGCCATGGGAAGGACTGCTATCTGAAACCTATTTGTGAGGAGAATGTTTATGGCAAAGGAGTTTACTGAATTTAGGGCTTAGAAATAATTAAAATAGCTAGAAGTTAAAGATTTAAGGAATGTTGTAAAGTTAGCATATTTTACTGTAGAAGTCAGGAATTTTTAGAGATATTTTAGCTAGAAGCCTTTTGAAGAGACAGTGAGCTCAGGATGTTAGGGGCAAACAGGATTTATGAAGATAAGCCATAAACTGGGGAATGTAGCCGAGTTACAGTGTGATCACAAGGTAACTATAGAACACATTAGAGGAGGTAGATAATAGATGGTAAAGCTGATTCCAAGAGAATCCCTGAAGCAGGAACTCTGTTTGAAGAGCAACAATGATTTATGAAGATAATAAATCTGGATGAGGGGGAACTGAAAATGTCAAACCTCTGACCTAATATTTTTGTAAAAGTATAAAAGAGAATCTTAAAATAAATAGACGTTCCAAGAAAATTGAGAGGTTGTCTCATTCACTGACACCATTAACCACTTCAGCTTGAATCCCTGGCTGCTGGAGCTGGACTCTGGCATAAAATATCAAACATCAATTAACTTTTCTAAGAAGGCACATGTTGTAATCCCATTCTATCGTACAATGAGTCCTTTGGGGACAATCATGGATATTAAATATGCAAAGGGAGCAAGGAGGCTATTTATCAATCTACTGCATAGGTCCAGGTAGCCATTCAGGTTCTAAACAAAAACAATGACAAATACACAGCCAAGAGAAATAAAGGTTAAAAAAAAAAAATACTTAGAGGTTGGGTAGAATCTAGAGGACTTTATTAAAAAAAAAAAAAAGTGTTCTGGGGAGTTTCGTAGGTCAAAAAATTAAATGATGGCCTGGAGCTTTCTGTCCTACCTGTGAATTCATACCTGTGCATGGTAGTGGTATAAAATTTTCTTATGGTCGTCAATACTGCCATAAGAAAATACCTGAAGGGAAGGTATGTTCAGTTATGTACATATTATATCCAGAGACTTAAACATACAGATGTTTAGAAGGAAGTTAAATAGACACATTTCAGAATGGGTACCAAATTATTTTTTACATTTAATTTCAGTTCAGTTCATTTCAGTTCAGTTACACAGTCTTGTCTGATTCTTTGCGACCCCATGAATTGCAGCACGTCAGGCCTCCCTGTCCATCACCAACTCCCGGAGTTCGCTCACACTCAAGTCCATTGAGTCAGTGATGCCATCCAGCCATCTCATCCTTTGTCGTCACCTTCTCTTCCTGTCCCAATCCCGCCCAGCATCATGCTCTTTTCTTATGAGTCAACTCTTCACATGAGGTGGCCAAAGTATTGGACTTTCAACTTTAGCATCAGTCCTTCCAATGGGCTTCCCTGGTGGTTCACAGGGTAAAGCATCTGCCTACAAAGTGGGAGACCCGGGTTCGATCCCAAGGTCAGGAAGATCCCCTGGAGAAGGAAATGGCAACCCACTCCAGTACTCTTGCCTGGAAAATTCCAAGGACTGAGAAGCCTGGTAGGCTACAGCCCATAGGGTCGCAAAGAGTCAGACATAACTGAGCGACTTCACTTTCAAACACCCAGGACTGATTTTCTTTAGAATGGACGGCTTGGACTTCCTTGCAGTCCAAGGGACTCTCAAGAGTCTTCTCCAACACCACAGTTTAAAAGCATCAATTCTTCAGCACTCAAACTTCTTCACAGTACAACTCTCACATCCATACATGACCACAGGAAAAACCGTAGCCTTGACTAGGACCTTAGTTGACAAAGTAATGTCTCTGCTTTTGAATATGCTGTCTAGTTTGGTCATAACTTTCCTTTAAAGGAGTAGGCGTCTTTTAATTTCATGGCTGCACTCACCATCTACAATGATTCTGGAGCCCAAAAAATAAAGTCTGACACTGTTTCCACTGTTTCCCCATCTATTTCCCATGAAGTGATGGGACCAGATGCCATGATATTTTCTGAATGTTGAGCTTTAAGCCAACTTTTCCACTCTCCTCTTTCTCTTTCATCAAGAGGATTTTTAGTTCCTTTTCACTTTCTGCGATAAGGGTGGTGTCATTTGCATATATAAGGTTATTGATATTTCTCCTGGCATTCTTGAGTCCAGCTTGTGCTTCTTCCAGTCCAGTGTTTCTCATGATGTACTCTGCATATAAGTTAAATAAGCAGGGTGACAATATACAGCCTTGACATATTCCTTTTCCTATTTGGAACCAGTCTGTTCTTCCATGTCCAGTTCTAACTGTTGCATCCTGACCTGCATACAGATTTATCAAAAGGAGGTCAGGTGGTCTGGTATTCCTATCTCTTTCAGAATTTTCCACAGTTTGTTGTNATAATTGTGTGCGTGCTCAGTTGTGTAGGACTCTTTGCGACCCCATGAACTGTAGCCCGCCAGGCTCCTCTGTTCATGGGATTTTCCAGGCAAGAATATTGGAGTGGGTTGCCATTTTCTCTTCCAGGGAATGAATCTTCCTAACCCAGAGATAGAAAAGACATCCCTTAGGTCTCCTGCATTGGTAGACAGATTCTTTACCACTAGCACCACCTGGTAAGCCCCATGAAAATAGTACTTGATCATTTTAAAAATTTGCATTATTCTTAAACTAGCTAAGTATTGAGTTGGCCAAAAATTTCATTCCATATTTTCTGTAGTTCAGTTCAGTCACTCAGTCATGTCCGACTCTTTGTTACCCCATGTATTGCAGCAAGCCAGGCTTCCATGTCCATAACCAGCTGCCACAGCAGCTCAAAGCCATGCATACAGTCAGTGATGCCATCCAACCATCTCATCCTCTGTTATTCTCTTCTCCCGCCTTCAATCTTTCCCAGCAACAGTGTCTTTTCCAGTAAGTCAGTTCTGCACATCACGTGGCCAAAATATGGGAGTTTCAGCTTCAGCATCAGTCCTTCCAATGAATACTCAGAATTGATTTCCTTTAGGATTGACTGATTTGATCTCCTTGCATTTCAAGGGACTCTCAAGAGTCTTCTCCAACACCAGATTTCAAAACATCAATTCTTTGGCGCTCAGTTTTTTTTTATAGTCCAATGCTCACATCCGTACGTGACTATTGGAAAAACCATAACTTTGACTAGACGGACCTTTGTTGGCAAAATAATGTCTCTGTTTTTTAATGTGCTGTCTACTCTCCAACACCAGATTTCAAAACATCAATTCTTTGGCGCTCAGTTTTTTTTTATAGTCCAATGCTCACATCCGTACGTGACTATTGGAAAAACCATAACTTTGACTAGACGGACCTTTGTTGGCAAAATAATGTCTCTGTTTTTTAATGTGCTGTCTACGTTGGTCATAGCTTTTCTTCCAAGGAGCAAGTATCTTTTAATTTCATGGCTGCAGTCACCATCTGCAGTGGTTTTGGAGCCCCAAAAGGTAAAGTCTTTCACTGTTTCCATTATTTCCCCATCTATTTTCCATGAAGTGATACCTGAAACAACTTTTTGGCTAACCCAATATATCAGCTTATTTTAGAACTAATAAATTCCAAGGGTAAATATTTACGTAGCTTCTTTTTTTCTTTATTTTGGTCTGACTTATTCTAGAAAATCAACACAGGGTGAACTTGAGTAAATGGGAGGTTGCTTTTTTTTTCCCAAAAAATTTAAAAATTTTTCTTTTCTCTCATTTTTTTTTTCTTCTTTTTTTTTTTTGAAAGGACAAAATTAAACACACACTTTCTTTAATTTTAGGTATATATTTGGCAATACATTTGTATGTATTTTCAAAGATGTTTCAACAGGTTGCAATCCTAATTCTCCATTAGAGTTTTGACTGAAAACAATGCTAAAGTAAAGTCTTATGTCCTTGGTGGGGGAAGACACTTCCTCACTATTTATGTACCATATCGTTAAGCACCACCCTTCTATGCATTAGGCAGGGTTTTTACCTTAGTTCAGGCTAGAAATAGAGACAGAATGCAATGCTTAACTTGCAAAAGCTTGCTGTAAACTGGGCAAAGCTATGTTAAAAATATAATGAAGATCAAGTAGAATATTCACCATGAAAACTGTTTTTATCAATGGTCTGATTATAGAATTCCTAATAAAAAGTCTAGTTACTTTTCCAGCCTGTACAGAGCTGTTTGGAGGCTGGAAGTGGTGGTGAGGTCCAAGGCAGCTTCTGGAATTTCTGAACACCCCTAGTCAGTACAAGATGGATCTAGTAGTCTTGAGTTACATGGACAGTGTACTGCGGCAATTAGATGTCTCACTACTGGATCCTCCAAGCTGGCTCAATAACCATGATATTGGGTTTGCCTTTGAGTACTTTGCCAATAGTCAATTTCATGACTGCACTGACCATGTCTGGTTCATCAGCCCCAAAATTACTCAGCTCATCAAGTGCACTGGCAACCTAGCAGAGATGGCCATGTTTATTGAGCCGTTGGACCTCCCAAACAAGAGCGTTATATTTTTTAGCTATCAATGATTCCACACACGCAGCTAGGGAAACCCACCAGAGCTTGTTGGTTTATCTGCAAGATAAAAATGGCTTTTTTTCATTATTATTCTCATGGTAGTAGTAACTAATTCCATGCAAAGAAGGCACCAGAGAAACTAGAAACTTTCTTAGGCAAAAAAGGAAATGAATTGGCCTTTGTGGCAGAGAAAGCCCCTGCTCAACAAAACAGCTACAACTGTGGGATGTACGTGATATGTAACACTGAGGCTTTGTGTCAGAACTTCTTTAGACAACAGCCAGAATCACTACTGCAGCTACTCACTCCTACATAAATTACAAAGAAGAGAGAAGAATGGAAATATCTCATTGTCAAACTTGTTAAAAATTAGGTCAAAATATATTTGGCTTTTGAAGTCTCTTCTTTCTGCCTGTCCCCATGTATTGGATGGCTGCAGTCTCAGTGCCTGAGGGAAGATGCCCGGGAGAGGAAAGCTTAGAATACTTACTTTATCCTCAGAGAATGTTGTCCTCTGTATTATCCTAAAGAAAAGTTTTACTTATCCCTCATTTCAGAGCAATATTAATTACCAAAACTGATTAATTCCCCTTGGGCTCTCTTATACACATTGGTTTATTGCAAAGGGGAAAAAATAATCTGTAAAACAAATTAAGAATATGTGAAATCTAGAAGAAATAAGAAAATCATAGAGCAACCAAAAAACTTATTGCACAGCTCACATATTTTAAGAGATCAACTGGCTAGAAGCAGATCTCAAAATCTAACCTAATTCAAATTCAAAGTATTACCAATTACTCATTTGTGTGATACCTCTTCCATTCAACAAGCAAAGGCTTTCCTAGCTATAATCTTTGTCAATACTTGATAAAGGTGGTGTTAGCCCATAGTTGCCCATCTGATTCCTCAGAGCACTTTAAGAAAGGGGGAATCTTAAATAACGTTGTTGAAATAAATGTCTGTGGTGGACCTCTTGTTTTGCATCTGAAACTTATTAAAGTTGGTTTATTTTTGTAAATGAGGAAAAAATGGCCTTTCTAAACTTGTTCACTTAATTTAAAAATGCAGACAATGTAATTTTTGAAATGCTATTCCTTCTTAAAAAATATATATAGTTGACTTCAGGAAGTTTGTGTGTTAGTCACTCAGTTGCATCCAACACTTTGCTACTCTGTGGACTGTAGCCAGCTTGAACATCAGAGAGTTCACGGTTTACATATTGCTGAACTCAACTCCCTGATGTTCAAGCTGGTTTCAGAAAAGGCAGAGGAACCAGAGATCAAATTGCCAACATCTGCTGGATCATGGAAAAAGCAAAAGAGTTCCAGAAAAAACATCTATTTCTGCTTTATTGACTATGCCAAAGCCTTTGACTGTGTGGATCACAATAAACTGTGGAACATTCTGGAAGAGATGGGAATACCAGACCACCTGACCTGCCTCTTGAGAAATCTGTATGCAGATCAGGAAGCAACAGTTAGAACTGGACATGGAACAACAGACTGGTTCCAAATAAGAAAAGGAGTATGTCAAGGCTGTATATTGTCACCCTGCTTATTTAACTTATATGCAGAGTACATCATGAGAAACGCTGGACTGGAAGAAACACAAGCTNTCCATGTAGTTGAACCATGTGATGTTCAATAAGCAGTGTTGTTGTTTTTTTTCATATTCAATATTTTGCATCTCTGCATATAATATGGTATGTGCACACACAAAAAACTTGTTTTCCATTTTACCTTGTAAGTTTGAAGGGTCTCATTTTGAGATTAGACAACTTTGAATTAGTCTTCTTTCATTTACTTATATAAATTATATACCTCAGCATTTCCCTGGTGTCTCAGACGGTAAAGAATGTGAATGTAATGCAAGAGACTAGGGTTTAATCCCGGGGTTAAGAAGATGCCCTGGAGAAGGGAATGGCAACCCACTCCATTATTCTAGACTGGAGAATTCCATGGACAGAGAAGCCTGGCGAGTCACAGTCCATAGAGTCCCAGAGTTTGACTGGACTGAACAACTAACATTTTCACACTTTCACTGTATACATATGTATATTGATAGATGATGACTGCAGCCATGAAATTAAAAGACACTTACTCCTTCAAAGAAAAGTTATGACCAACCTAGATAGTATATTCAAAAGCAGAGACATTACTTTGCCAACTAAGGTCCGTCTAGTCAAGGCTATGGTTTTTCCTGTGGTCATGTATGGAGTGAGAAGAAGATCATGGCATCTGGCCCCATCACTTCATGGGAAATAGATGGGGAAACAGTAGAAACAGTGTCAGACTTTGTTTTTTTGGGCTCCAAAATCACTGCAGATGGTGACTGCAGCCATGAAATTAAAAGGCGCTTACTCCTTGGAAGAAAAGTTATGACCAACCTAGATAGTATATTCAAAAGCAGAGACATTACTTTGCCGACTAAGGTCCGTCTAGTCAAGGCTATGGTTTTTCCTGTGGTCATGTATGGAGTGAGAGTTGGACTGTGAAGAAGGCTGAGCGCCGAAGAATTGATGCTTTTGAACTGTGGTGTTGGAGAAGACTCTTGAGAGTCCCTTGGACTGCAAGGAGATCCAACCAGTCCATTCTGAAGGAGATCAACCCTGGGATTTCTTTGGAAGGAATGATGCTAAAACTGAAGCTCCAGTACTTTGGGCACCTTATGCGAAGAGTTGACTCATTGGAAAAGACCCTGATGCTGGGAGGGATTGGGGGCAGGAGGAGAAAGGGACGACCGAGGATGAGATGGCTGGATGGCATCACAGACTCAATGGACGTGAGTCTGAGTGAACTCCGGGAGTTGGTGATGGACAGGGAGGCCTGGCGTGCTGCGATTCATGGGGTCGCAAAGAGTCGGACACGACTGCGCGACTGAACTGAACTGATAATGAAAAGGACATCTCTTTTGAGTGTTAGTTCTAGAAGGTCTTGTAGGTCTTTGTAGAACCATTCAGCTTCAATTTCTTCAGCATTACTGGTTGGGGCATAAACTTGGTTTACCGTGGTATTGAACGGTTTGCCTTGGAAAGGAACAGAGATCATTCTGTCATTTGTGAGATTGCATCCAAGTACTGCATTTCGGACTCTTTTGTTGACTATGATGGCTACTCCATTTCTTCTAAGGGATTCTCGCCCACAGTAGTAGATATGATGGTCATCTGAGTTAAATTCACCCATTCCAGTCCATTTTAGTTCAGATTCCTGAAATGTTGATGTTCACTCTTGCCATCTCCCATTTGACCAATTCCAGTTTGCCTTGATTCATGGACCTTACATTCCAGGTTCCTATGCAGTATTGGTCTTTACAGCATAGGACTTTGCTTCATCACCAGTCACATCCACAACTGGGTGTTGTTTTTGCTTTGACTCCATCTCTTCATTTTTTCTGGAGTTATTTCTCCACTGAACTCCAGTAGCATATTGAGCACCTACCAACCTGGGGATTTCATCTTTCAGTGTCCTAAGTTTTTGCCTTTTCGTGCTGTTCATGGGGTCTCAAGGCAGGAATACTGAAGTGGTTTGCCATCCCCTTCTCCAGTGGAGCATGTTTTGTCAGAACTCTCTTCTATGACCCTTCCGTCTTGGGTAGTCCTATACGGCATGGCTCATAGTTTCATTGAGTTAGACAAGGCTGTGATCCATGTGATCAGATTAGTTTTCTGTGATTCTGGTTTTCATTCTGTCAGCCCTCTGATGGAGAAGGATAAGAGGCTTATGGAAGCTTCCTGATGGGAGTCGGGTCAGTCTCTTGTGGGATCACTGCTCCTTTCTTTTGGGTCCTGGTACACACAAGGTTTGTGCCCTCCAAGAATCTGCTCTCCCAGTCCTGTGTAAGTTCTGGCAGCTCTATCGTGGTGTTAATGGCGACCTCATCCAAGAGGGCTTATGCCATACCCAGGTCTACTGCATCCAGAGCTCCTGCCCCTGAAGCAGTCCACTGCTGACTCATCTCCTCAGGAGATGATCAAACACTGTTCTATCTCAGTCTCTGTGGGGTCTCTGGGTCCTGGTGCACACAAGGTATGTTTGAGCCCTCTGAGCGTCTCTGATGGGTGTGGGGTTTGGTAAACACAGTTTTGCCCCTTCTACTGTGGCTTCTCCTTGCTAGGGCTTCTCCTTTGCCCTTGGACGTGGGATATCTCCTTAGAGTTGCTCCAGCAGCTCCAGGGCTACACAGCCACCACTCCAGCGCTGCGCAAAATGTACTATTATGATTGTGCAATGTTAAAACACCCTTATCACATAATTGCTGCAGCACTTATAATGTTTGACATTTTATAGTCTTGATTGTCTTTTATAAAATGTTATTTTCTGTAGAAATACAGAGTTATTTAATAGATATTCTTAACCATATTCAGTGAGTATCTCTAATGAATGTTAGGTGATTTCTATCCTTTGCAGGACTTTCCTCTCTTATGCCATTTAGTTAGTTAATATATGAGTTTCATTTCTATTTACTTGTAACACATTGACAGACATTTATGTACTCCATTACATGTAAAACGTTGATTTGAGATGCTGTGCTATTTTAAAAATATTAAATGTGAGAGCTTTAGTTTCCTGTTTTGGTAATATCTAAAACATTTGCCCAAATTAGCCAACATATGATTGTTTTTTAAAATTTGCAGAATATATTGATTTATACTAGCATAAAAGCTGTTTTTCTCCTGATTCCTTAAGAATTGCAAAATCTCCTAAGCATTACAAAACTACAAATTGTCTAAGTCCTGGTAAAGCCAGGCACTTCAGTTTTGGTTTGTAGCACTAATAATTTTTTATGAGGAATTATCTCTGATTTTCTGACTTGTGCTGAGAATCATTTTATTGTCTTAACTGTTCATAGAAAAAAGTAAATAATGGAGATTCAAGGAGTTTTCACACAAACATAGCTATTGAGTGTTAAGGCTTTCTTCACTGTGAGAGACTAAATCTTTAAAAAATTTTTACTGTAAATACAATTATAACAGTTTCCCAAAGCCAATAAAATAAGTATTTGGTCACCTAATGAAAAATTCAGTCATTGCAATTAAGGAGCTAATGTGAAGATATGAATCAAAGCTTCAACGCTACTAAGTACCACTTAATAGCATCCTTTAGGCTCAAGTGCTTTCACTCATCAGGTCTCAGCAGTATACTTGCTTGTTCAAGGTAAACTTCTTTAGAAATAAGGGGATTTCCAAAACAATAGCCACCTACTATGTTCAGAAATGTTTTCTGAGACATAGGTAGCATTTCCGTGTTTTAAAAAATCCATTTTCTGAGTCTGTAATGTATCATGAAAAACTTATAATTATGTAAGAAAAGAATCAGGTACTTTGACTTATGTTTAGAGCAGTTTGCCAGGAAAAAGACGATCTTTTTTTTTATATATATATATAATTGACTTATATATGTTTCAAATGTACAACATAGTGATTTGATATTTTTATAGACTGTACTGCATATAAAGTTATAAAATATTGGCTATATTCCCTGTGTTGTGTATTACATTCTTGTAATCTTCCTCCAGGGGATCTTCCTGATGCAGGGATGGAACAGCGTCTCCTGCATTGGCAGGTGGATTTTTTATTGCTAAGCCACCAGGAAAGCCCTGACGTTGTCCTGCTTGTCTCTTAAATTGTCCACATTATGTATTCTCTTTTATGTTCCACTTCTGTGATTTTCAGTACTTTTTCCTTCACTTCAGTAATCCATTCCTCTCTATCATTTAATCTACTGTTGATTCCTTCCAGGGTGTGTTTTGTTGTTTTTCTTACAGTTACTGTATTCTTCAGCTGGTCAATTCTTCTTTATATTTTCTAGTTCTTTATTAGACTTCTCACTGTGCTCATCCATTTTTCTCCTCAATTTATTGAGCATCTCTATGATCAGTACCCTGAACTCTTTTGGATAGATTGCTTTCTTTCACTCTGCATAATTCTTCTGAGGTTTTATCTTATTTCTTCTTTTGGAACATAATCTTCTGTTGTCTCATTGTGTCTAATTCTGTTTTTATTTCTATGTATTAGGTAGGTTGGTTACATTTCCTGATCTTGGAGAAGTGGTTTTACTAGGAAATGTCCTGTGAGGCTCAGCAGCACACTCCTCTCTGGTTACCAGAGTTATAGGCTATAGGGGTTCTCCCATACTGGGGTATACAGGCTCTTCTGTTGAGGAGGGGTTGACTACTGCAGGTGTACTGGTAGATAATACTATCCCCTTGGCTGTTGGCTGCCAGGCCCTGCCTTGTGTACAGGCTGCTAGTTGCTGATGGGTGTGCCATTTCCTAGCACAGATGGTTGTGCTGCCTTGGGGGCACTAGAGAATTGCTAGCCCACTGATGGGCATGGCCCAGTCCTCAGGTGCCTGTCTGCAGGGCCCAGGGAGGTCCTACAGCCTGTGCCCATCTGCTGCTGGGAAGAGTTCTGTCTTGGCATGGTTGGCTTGCTTTATTTGTTAATGAGCAGTGAGATAAAATGATTTCCAGTTTTAGGGTTCTGTGTTACTACCCTTACTGTACTACCTATGCTGTCTTTACCCACTATTCATCTCATTTATTTTATAAAACATTTAAAATTTATTTCAGTAACCACATGTAGAATTAATTTTAAGTGTATCTTTAAAAGATGGGGTTGAATTCCCTTGGTATTTATTTTATATCATTTCAAATAAAATTATCTTCAGTTCCACAAAACATTAGGTTTTATAAGTGGAGGCCAATCAGGAACAAAATATATCATGAATGGGGGCTTCTCTGGTGGATCAGCAGTTAAGAATCTGCCTGCAATGCAGGAGATGCGAGTTCGATCTCTGGGTCAGGAAGATCCCCTGGAGGAGGAAATGGCAACCCACTCTGGTATCCTTGCTTGGGAAATCCTATGGACAGAGGAGCCTGGTGGGCTATATAGTCCATGGGGTAGCAAAAAAGTCAAACATGACTTAGTGATAACAACAGCAACAAATATCATGAATGATCTTAGTTTGTATTTTACTTCTTTTTCACTTTTGCTGACTCATTATGGCATGTCTACCTCAAAGCATGATCTAGAGATAAAGAGTATTATCTGGCTTGTTTTATGAACTTTGGAATGACAGATAAAAATAATTTTTCTACCAAAAGGTAGAATTCAGGAAAAAAACAGGGCTTCTTTCTTTCTTTAATCTTTTAAAGTAATAAAATAAGAAATCTTAAGTGTTTAATTATAAAGAAGTTTTATAGTTTATTAAAGCTGGTTTTGCAAAATTAAACTTTAAAAACTTATGATTTTAAAAATAAGTCATATGTAACTGATTAAAACATGTTTTTATTTAAAATATTATACCAGCATGTGCAAAGGCATAACGCATTGCTAAAAAATGTAGTCTGGAAGCAAATCAGAATACTGAAAATAAGGCTATAATTTTTTAAATAAGAGGAAAATATTTTCTTTACACATGAAGTTTCTGGTCCAAATGGTATTAACCCACTGACTGACTAATCTATTGAGGCAATCTATTCCAGAAAAACTTCAGTTTTGGTAAAAATTGATTGCATTAGCACATTACTTATGATAATGGGCATAGATTATTTTTTTTCCCAAAGTGATGCTGTGGTTTTGCTTTGGAAGAGAGTGCAAGTTTTCTGTACTTAAGTATTAAAAATGCTTCTTAAAAACTTGAAATTGTTATGCAGTAAGCCAGAACTCTTGGAGTTTTATTCAAATTTTACTGCTTATAGTCACTGGTCCCTTGAGTAGATATTTTATGAACCTGTTTTTACTTGCTGGAAAATAGAATTTTCCATAATTAAGAAAAACATCAGTTATTTTATCCACTTGACTTTGTCTTTTCTTGTTATTGTTTGCTTTAGAGATTTATCGAAGTTGTCAACATGATTCAGATTCCAGTGTATGAAATAGAACTTTTGAGAAGGTGCTTTGAAAGGAAAAATAAATATCTTACAAAATATCTAGCTTTGGGTGTGTCTACTTCTGTTTGAATTTCTTGTTTTCCTTTGCATTTATAGCTTTGCCCCATTATAGTATGTCTCTTTGAGTATAAAACTGGTTAACACATTGAGAGTTCAGCGTATGATACAGAGGATAATAAAATCTCAAAGCAATTTTAAAATATACCTATTTATGAAAATATGAATATTTTAATTTTAAATAATGTCTTTTTAAAAAAACAATTGTAAAAATTTATTTATTTTTGGCTGTGTTGGGTCATTGTTTCTGCTTGTACTTTTCTCTAGTTGTGGCGAGCGGGGGCTGCTCTAGTTGGATTGTTCTCGTTGCGTTTTGGCTTCTCATTATTCTCATTGTGCTTTAGCTTCTCTTGTGGAGCCACCGACTCGAGGGCGCAGGCTTCAGTAGCTGCAGTATGTGGGCTCAGTAGTTTCAGCTGCCGGATTCTAGAACACAATCAATAGTTTTGGAGCAAGCATTTGGAATCTTCCTCAATCAGGGATTGAACCTGTGTCTCCTGTTTTGGCAGGCAAATCTTTACCACTGAGCCACCAGGGAAGCCCGAAATAATGTCATTTTACACTCTACATTATGCCCATCTTTGTCGTTATTGTAGACATCTTCTGATTTCCAAGAAACCTTCCTGTCTTCCTCTGTAAATGATGCACACAGCCTGTCTCCATTTAATCTTCTGTCATCTTCCTCCACAGCTTCATAATTTGTGGTGATAACTCTTTTCATGTCCTGTATATTTTCACTTGACACCTATTTTCATGACCGTTCTTTAGATCCTTAAATAACAAGAATGGTGATTTAGTTTCAAAATTTTTTTACCCTCTACTTACAAGTTCAGATGATTTTTTTAAAACAATCGCTGTTTAGTGAATAGATATTTATCTTGCTACCAAGAAACTTATCTCAAAGAGAATATGTAATGTGTATAAAGAGCCATGATACTTACAAGAGAGGCAGAGATAAAGTGCTGTGCAAATTCAGAGTAGGAGGAAGTCTACCTGATCAGTTTAGAGGAGGTTGCATCTAAAAATGTTGTTAAATAATTTAAACATAGAGAAGTACAGAGAATAAATAAATCTAATTCTGCTACTCAGAATTAACAGGTATTATTTTTCAGAAGTCTAAAGGTAACATCTCTCTCCCTTTTGAATAGAGGAAAGGCCTTTTAGAATGCTTTAATCTTAGACTCCCCCTTCAGCTCCTGGCCAACATATACTACTGAAGATGAGTTGGTGGGATTAGAGAAAATGGTATGCAGGATGGAAATGCTACAGAGGAATAGGTGAGAGAGAGTTTAAAACCTTGGAGAGTAGTGAGTTCCCCATTGCTGTAGGTATTCAAGCAAAGATTAAATGGTAAAGAGCTATAGACCAGATTTAGGTTACAAAAGGATAACTGGAAAAGCTTATAAAGATATTATGCAACACCTCTTGCTTCTCATATTTAAGTCTGTGGCTCAGACGGTAAAGCGTCTGTCTACGATGCGGGAGACCTGGGTTCGATCCCTGGGTTGGGAAGATCCCCTGGAGAAGGAAATGGCAATCCACTCCAGTACTCTTGCCTGGAAAATCCCATGGACAGAGGAGCCTGGTAGGCTATAGTCCATGGGGTCGCAAAGAGTCGGACACGACTGAGCGACTTCACGTCAGGTCTATTATTCTTTATTTTTTTGTTATCATTTTGTGTGGCAGTGGTAGTGTTTTTCGCTCTTTACCCCTCATATCATGCTCTTCCCATCGGAAAGATGCTCTTCCCAATTTTCATCTTGCTGAAATATCTTCCCAATTTTTGTTCTTCCCAAAAATTGCTCTTCCCAGTTTTCATCTTGCTATCTCCTTTAGTGCTTCTTTCATATTTTCCATCTTTTTAAGCTCTGCTAAATTCTTTGTGTTTTCCACATGTGTGGAATTCCAGTTTACTCATTTTCTGTCTGTCTGTGGATGATCAGCCGCTTAATCTGTCCATTGATGCTTTTGTTCTAAATATTGCAGATGGAGTTTTTAAAAAAGAATGTATGTTCTTTTTATGTTTTTCTTGTCTTAAGGCATTATTTCTTTCACCATCTCTTTTGACATGAAATATGTTTCCTTTAATGTTTCTTTCAGTTTCTCTTAGCCACATGTTTGAGTGTTAGTCTTGCCATTGGTTGTTTGTGTCTTCTGACTTTTTATAAATGAGCTTCATTTCTTTTCTTCTTTTTTAACTATGAACTCTTTTTAGTGGGAGTTGCTTTCCTGTGAGCCTTGGATTGTGGAAGCATGCTGATGTAGAGATTCACATTTGCTTCTGCCAGGGTCCTATTGGCTTCACTGAATCTGGACCAATTACTATTCTTAATATCCTAGGGGTAAAGTAGGCTTGGGTATTATGATTTCTCATGTATGAATTAGTTTTGGCCAATTCCCCTAACAACTGTCCCAGGCCAAATAAGCAGAATTTCCCTATAAGTTGTTTTACAGATGGGATAGATAGCATTTTTTCAGTTTATATGGAGGGAGCCAAGCCAAGTTCCAGCTTCCTACAGCCTGTCATCTGTTCCTGGGTAAATGTCAAATCACTGGGACCCGGCACTTTCCTGAACTTCAGCTTCTGCTCATGTTCTGACTTTGTGTTCCATTGTAATTTCTGGTACTTGAGCATTTTCTTGCTTTTAAACTTAGTTGTTTATTTTATTTTCATTTGTTATAATATATATTCTATATGTACAGTTTCTTTGTTGCATAGGGAAGCTTCTCATGTCTCTGTTCAGAACTGAGGGATTGATATTTGAACCATGGCTTTGGAAGACAGGCAGTGGGGAGGTCATCCCAAAATAATGAAACAGTAGACCATACTGGAAATAGGGAGCTCAGTTAAGAGACTTTTAGCAGTAGTCCATGAAAGAGATACTAAGGAGCTGAAATAAGATAATCACAGTGGCAATGAAGATTATGTGAGAGGTAAATAGATGTTTGTAGAGAGATACTGTGATACAGATTTCTCATTCGTATGGGGGAGAAAGAAGATCCAAAATGACATTAGGACTACACTGAAACTATTAAGAGGAATAAGAGACACAGAGGGGTAGGTTTGTAAAGGAAGATGAGTTCAATTATGAAAATATTAAATTTATAGTGTGAGACACAAACACAAGGGCAAAAGGGCAAAGGATAGAACCATAGGATTTAGTATTTAGAACAGAGGTGGTGAATGAAGCCAAACGTTTCAGAGATGGAATCCAGAATAGAAGAAGAGAAAGTCAGTCAAAAAGAAAACTAGTAAATTAGGAAGCAGGTTGAAGAAGAGAAATTTGGGGAATTAAGTGTCAAAGCAGTTAGAAGTGTGGTCCAAATTACAGGTATTATGGAAACCAGAGGCTAAGAGCATTTCACAGCTGGAGGCTGTCTCCAGATGTAGAGAGAGTGGAGGAAGATGTTGCGGAGGGCAAGGACAGAGAAAGGGTCAGTTCATAGGAGTGGGATATGAAGAATAAGAGGAAGAAAAGGTAGTGAGGGTAGAAATAATATAGCAATTTAACTTTTGAAATAAAATATTCTAGGCTGTGAATGGGATTTATGAAATATAGATCTATACATATGTTTGTGAATGTATAAATGTATTATATATATTACATATGTATGTTTGTAAAATTTTCCAATTTGTCTTTTAACATGTAGGTATTAGCCTCATTGGGTAACTCTGTTACCCTATGATAAAAGATTAACAAGCAGGAATACTCTAATTTGTCTTTTTATTTAAGATTTATTTATTTTTGTTTTGTTTCGGCTGTGCTGCATGGCGTGTGGGATCTTAGTTCCCAGAACAAGGATTGAACCTGCATACCCTACAAGGGAAGTGCCAAATCCTAACCACTGGACCACCAGGGAAGGTCCCCTAATTTGTCTAATTTAAAAAATCAAAACCAAAACCTTCACTTGGATCTTCATAATTGGGGTATAGTAAAAAGGGGAAGAGAGAAGGCAATATTGTGTTTTTTGGAGTAGATATGAGAGCAGATGAAGGTTTCTGTTGGAAAGAAGTACATGTTGATTAGTGGTAAAGACTTTGTAAATTTGGGCTGTGAAAGACCTATTCCTTATGAAAGCTTGCTTTGTATTAATAGTGGCAAAGAATATGTAGGTTGTCATGGACCCTGTACTTTATCAAATGTCTTTTCTGTGCTGTATGCTTTACATATATATTTTTTTTGTTTAACCTAAAAAATAGTATGAGGTATTACTGTCTCCCTTTTATGGGGGGGGGGGGATGAGGTTTGAAAAATAAAAGAACTTTCCAAATCATGACATTAGTAATTGTCCAAGGAGGGATGCAAACCCAAATGCATCTGTTTCTAAACTCTTTATCCTTTCTACTAGACCATGATGTCTTTATATATTTATGTGGTACAGGGAGAAAGAAGGAAATGGTACAGGGAAGAAGACTGACATGATTTTATATTTAATTTCGAGTCTCTAGTCAGCAGAAAACCACAGCAATGGGGAGAGTTTTCCTTTTGCAAACTTAGGAGGGTACTTAATGAAGAGAGGAATTGAATTTGGTTTCTCCATCTAGCCTGTTAGCCTTAGTACCATCCCAGTATGTTTCATACTAATAAAGAAATAGAAATTTGAGGCATTATTGTGGGGAAAAATTCCAGATTGTCAGAGCTTTGGCTGAAGTCTCATTGACCACTTAACTGATTTCATCCATCACTTTGTTTCTGCTGCTTTAGTAGATCAGCTTTTTAACCACTGATCAATCCTTAGCCCTGCATTTATATATGTAATCTTCAAATAGTTTTTCCAGATAAATCTGATTTACCTTCTTATCTTAAATTAATGTATTGACTTTGCATGGAAACCAAGAGAGAGTCCACTAAAACAGTGGAAAGAATAATATGAATGTAGCATGTTTTGGTATTATATATACTTTAAGACAGATTATTATCATTAACATGAATTATTACAAATGGAATCAAAGTAGCTATAATTAGTAATATTTGGTGAAATCAAGGTCAACTAGACATGGTTTAGTGTTTCCAGGCGGATTGTTGACTGGATTAATGGCAGCTGTGGTTGTGACTATAGGTTGCACCATTCTTTTTCAAATGAAATATTTCATACATGGAAATTATAGTAATAATAAAACAGTTGCTGGATTGTTTCCATTCTCATTGCTTCTCTCCCCTCTACCCCTTCAAGTCTTGTATTTTGAATTCTACTTATTAACTTATGAGCTGGAGCAGAATCAGTGCTGTTGAAACTACCTGTGTGCGTTTCTTTTACTCCCACTGTGGTTCCACCTAATATCAGAGATTCAGTCACCATGAATATGACGATTATCATTTTAACAATTTGTCCATTCTCCTATCAGTATTCACTTGGGCTATTCCTATTGTTCTTTTGCTGTAAGAAACACTACTGCTATAAGTACTATGAGTAGGCCCCTTGGAGCCCTTAGATGGAGAAATCTCATAGGTTTTCTGCCTTTGCTATTATTATCTCCTTAAAATTACAAGAAAGGAGAGGCACAAGTAGCAGGTTCTCGTAACTCTTTTCCAAGTGACTTATGTGTCTCTTGCATCTACCTTCTTTGTAAGTCTAAGAGAAGAGATTGTAAGGGGTATACTTAGACGCACGCAGAAGTAATGGTAAGCCAGATATCTGGGTGTCCTGTAGCTCACTCGACATAACTTTATGTTGACATGTAAAATTAACTGCCGCAGCTGCTTTTGTCACAGTTATACCCTGTAGTCCTCTAGGCCTTTGCCCCAGTCCTTTCCCTTCTTGTTCTGCTCCTCGCCTTAAATATTAAGTATTCACTCTTATGGTTTCAGATACCCTCTACATACTGATAACTCCCAAATTATGTTCATTCCATAATTTTATTCTTAGTACTTGGCCCATATATCCAGCTACTGCTCTGTATCTCAACTCATGTATTTCTTATATATAATCACTTCAGACTCAAGTCTAAAATTAAACTCACAATTTTCCCCTTCTCTCTTGTACCACTGCAGTTTGCTTCTCTTCCAGTTTTCCATTATCTCTGTGAGGACATCTTTCTTTTTCTACGTGACTAGAGAGCTGGAAATTGACTAGACAGTTGGAAGTCCTTCCCTTTCCATTCAACCATATTCAGTTGATGTTTAAATATCTCTTGAACTAGTGCATGCTGCGTACTCAGTCACTCAATTGTGTTTGACTCTTTGCAGACCCCCTGTCCCCCCAACCCCGGACTATAGCCTGCCAGGCTTCTCTGTCCATGGAATTTTCCAGGCAAGAATACTGGAGTGGGTTGCCATTTCCTCCTCCAAGGCATCTTCCTGACCCAGGGACTGAACCCCAGTCTCCTGCATCTCCTGCATTGGCAGCGTATTCTTTACCACAGAGCCACCAGGGAAACTCCTTGAACTAGTACTTTCCTTTATTTCCACTGCCACCACTCTAATCCAGGCACCGCTTCTCAAGCCTGGAATAGAGAAGCATTCTCATAAGGAGTGTCTCTGCAGTCAACTTCTGCTTCTCTAATCCACTATGCTGCCAAACTAGCCTATTTAGATTACCAGCTTCCTAACAACTTTTCCGGAGAAGGCGATGGCACCCCACTCCAGTACTCTTGCCTGGAAAATCCCATGGACGGAGGAGCCTGGTGGGCTGCAGTCCATGGGGTCACTAAGAGTCGGACACGACTGAGCGAGTTCACTTTCACTTTTCACTCTCACGCACTGAAGAAGGAAATGGCAACCCACTCCAGTGTTCTTGCCTGGAGAATCCCAGGGATGGGGAAGCCTGGTGGGCTGCTGTCTATGGGGTTCACAGAGTCAGACATGACTGAAATGACTTAACGGTAACAGTAACAACTTTTCAGTGGCTTCCCATTGCTCTTTGAATAAAAATCACATTTCTTAACATTTCCTAAGGCCTTGTTTTGGATACTTTCTGCCTACATCTCTAGCCTCATCCTGAGCTGTAGTGACCTTTTCCTTGTATTCTCAATATGTGCCATGGCTCCTTACTGCTTCACCTAAGTTCTTCCCTCTGCTGGATTATTTCTCTACTCCTTTTGCCTTGCTTACTGACTCTTCCTCATCCTTTGGATCTAAGCTTAACTCTAACTTCATTTTCTAAACTTGTTCATGTTGGTTTCCCTTTTTATCCACACCCATAGAGCCGTGTCTTTCTTTTTCATGATATTTATTTAACAGCTTTTTTTTTTCCTACTGAATTACAAGTTTCATGAGAGCATGGAGTCTTTGCTGTCTGTTTTATTCTCAGAGTTGCTTCAAAACCTGGCAAATAGTAGATACTGAGTAATTTTTTGTTTGTTTTTTTTTTAAGAATGAATGAGCTCCATACGTGGGAATTTTCCCCTTTTTTATGTGCCCCTCACTTTGAGAAAAATTACTCTTTTCTTCTTTTATAAAGATGTGATAAAACTTCCAGCACACATCTGTTACTAGCATGCAAATCATAGTAAAACATTAGACAAACTAGAATGGACTATATCTTTTATGTTTTCAAGTAGTTCTCACTCAAATCAAAGAAATACTGCTTTCACTATGTAGCTGTAGTAACTTTCAGTAATAGCTACCTTGACTTAAAATAACTAGGGTGTTCTTTCAGTTCAGTTCAGTTCCGTTGCTCAGTCGTGTCTAACTCTTTGTGACCCCATGGACTGCAGCACACCTGACTTCTCTCTCCATCACCAACTCCCGGAGCTTGTTCAAACTCATGTACATTGAGTTGGTGATGCCATCCAACCATCTCATCCTCTGTTGTCCCCTTTTCCTCCTGCCTAAATCTTTCCCAGCTTCAGGGTCTTTCCCAATAAGTCAGTCTTCACATCAGATGGCCAAAGTATTGGAGGTTTAGCTTTAGCATCAGTCCTTCCAATATTCAGGACTGATTTTCTTTGGTTTGATCTCCTTGCAGTCCAAGGGACTCTCAAGAATCTTGTCCAACAACCACAGTTCAAAAGCATCAGTTCTTTGGCACTCAGCTTTCTTTATAGTCCAACTCTCACATCCATACATAGCTAATAGAAAAACCATAGCTTCGACTATATGGACCTTGTTGGTAAAGTAATGTCTGTGCTTTTTAATATGCTGTCTAGGTTGGTCACAGCTTTTCTTCCAAGAAGCAAGTGTTTTTTAATTTCATGGCTGCAGTCACCATCTTCAGTGATTTTGGAGCCCAAGAAAATAAACTCTGTTATGTTTCCATAGTTTCCCCATCTATTTGCCATGAAGTGTTGGGACTGGATTCTACAGTCTTAGTTTTTTGAATGTTGAGTTTTAAGTTTTAAATGTGTGTTCTTTGGTAGTAATAAATTGTATAATTTATTTCAGTTATAATTCAGAAAGACTTACCTGAGCAATCTGTAATTATCTCTTATTTGGGCACTTTGTGGCTTTTAGTTCCCAACTCTGAGCTCTGTTGTTCATATGGTCTAAATGTCTGGAATAATTGGTCACTTGATTCCAAGTTATATTAGTGTAAATCAGAGATCAGCTTTAATAAGTTTATTCAAGTTACTGTCTAGATAATAAAGTGAAGAATAGATAATAAAGATAATAAAGTGAATGATGACTATGGAAGTTTGTTATATTTTTGGTTGGAGTTCATGAAGCCACATATTTTTATGACCAAACGGCCCTCAGAATTATGGACAGTTATTCTGACTTGTAGCACTTTCTCCATTTATCTTAGAATATACACAGTCATCAGTTTCCCTCTGTTATTCTGACATTGTGATTGGATTAGGACACCTGAGCACTAACTTCAGTTTTTAGAATGTTTCTGCATTTTAGTGATAATTGTCTGAGCATATTATTGCTCTGATTGTTTTTAATCAATCAAGATAGACTTCAGGTTGTTAAGGTAAATCTTTTATAGATTTGTCTGAATTTCTTACAAGAGCTCTGGGTCCTGACAGCTGAGATCTGTTGACTGATCTCTTTTAATGGTAGTTAGATTTGAGTTTTGTAGGCTGGGAGGCAGAACTACTTGGAACTGGTCTTTTTAATGTATGATGGCTTAAAATGCAGACTTTAAAAAATGGGCCACCTTGTAAAAAGAAAGTCTTAGTCTCTAGAGTTTATTCATTCCTTTTCTTAGTTTGAACCAGTCCAAGTTTATAACTCAATAGAGTTAAAAAGTTGGACTTTTTTTTTTTTAAACTATCTGTAAGGCCTGGTAATTTGAGGAGGAGGAAACTAATATGAGCTTCATATTTTCATTTTAATTTAAATTCTGAGATTCTTTGATTCTCTGGAGCCAAAACATTTCAAGGGTTTTCATGACGGAGTTATGACTGGAGGAAAAGAGTGCTGCCTCTTCGTTCTGAGTGACAACCCCTGCCCTCTGCCCCTAGCTGAGAACTCAAAGAACTGTTGCATAGCACTAAAATGAGCCGAGTCCTAGACTTCAGCCATATGGTCGGCATAGGGCTTTTTAAAGGAAGGAAAATAGTGAAAGAGTAATTTCAGAGGAGCTCTCTTATGTTAAAAAACTGAGAAAATGGAGTCTTTCTGAAGCTAAGTGTAAATTATACCACCTTCTCTGGGAGCAAAAGCTGCTAAATGTACAGAAGAAAATGACAGTGTAGGAAATCAAAGTTCAGGAACAGACTTTCAATGATTTTCTAATGCTTAATCCTTTCTTACTCCCCTCTCAGGATCCATTCCCTCCTTTTCCTCCCCCTTCTCCACAGTCTGTTTGAAAGAGATTTTGATAGGTAATGGCAAAGGAAGGCACCTTTAAATATAGTGTAAATTGAAGGCATAAGATGCCCTTTGTATAGGAATTATCGTAGACATGCTTTTGAAAACATATTTTTTTAAGCCTTATTTAAGAAAATAATCAAAGGTATGATTTTTAATCTTTGAATTTAGTCTGCTTTCAGTAAAAATAAGGTATAGGTACCAAAGTAAGCAAACTTTTTTTTCTTTCCTGGTTTCTGCTTATAAGATTTACAGGTATTTAAAATAAACCCATGAAAAACAGAAATACTGTCCTGGGATTGGCTAAATAGTAAGAGCAATTACCTCCAGGCTCCAAAATCCAACTGAGCTTGACTTTTGGAAATAAATTTGGCTAAGACTTCTTCCTCATTCTGTTGTATAAAGGTGTACATGAAATGATACTGACCTCTGCCAGAAACCCCAGGAATCCTATTCAGTGATGTACTTGTAATGGTCATGAAAGAATTAAAACAACACAGATGTGGATTACTGTGAAAAAGTAGGCAAAATACTAAATTCTCATTGTGTGGTTTTAATGTTGCAGATCCTTCAAAATTCTTTGGTATACCACAATAATTAAAGGGTTTAAGAACTTAAGATACTTAGAAAATAATAGCCCACAGTTGAATAACAAGAGTGGCCCATTTTATTTTTTTAAATTGAAATTAATGTAGATTGCCATGGAGAAAATAGGTTGAAATATTTAACAATAACTGTTTTGTACAGCTACAGCCCTGGAGAAAAAACAGCAATATAAGTAGGCAGATCTTTAAAGAATCATGCTTACAGATATGTTTAATGTCAGTGATTTGCTAGAAGAGAAATGCATTGTTTTCAATGCTATGCACAGAAGTTTGAATGGACTTGATGTTGGCAGTGAGAATCTACAACTTAGCATTAATAACTCAAGTTTAAAAATATTTGCTCATTGCTCTAGATTATGGCCATGTTCAAGAAATACTATTTTCAAACATTAGTTAATCATTTTAAATAAACTTTTAAAAACTCATTTATGACATCAATGAGTATGACTGTTTATTACATTTTACCTATAAAAAGTTGAACTGTTTTATATACTCTTTATGGAAACTGCACAGTCATAAATTAAAAGATGCAACTGTTTTGGCTTTTTATTGGTGGTCCTGTGTTTTCCTGCCAGAGTGCAGTTGTTTCAGTTTTCTCGGGATAACATGTAGAAAGCTGTATGTACACTGCAAGTTTATGCTTGAACTGCCCAGCCAGAGATGGTATGACTCAACTTTCCCAGGAACAAGTTGTACCAAAATGTGACGAATTAAAACAGCTAGTTGCACAGTGGTTTGTGTTCAGTTAGGAAAACCAGTTCTTCATTTATGATAGTTGGCTTTGTAAGGCTGACACATTCCACTGTGGTACTTGAATTTTGCCTTGGCTAAACAGCCATTGGAGCTAAGAATGTGCTTTTGAGGGTCTGAGGAAAGGGAAAAGGGTGATACAACATTATCTGGGATATGGATAAAACTTAGCTTGAAATTTGTATCAGGAATGGAAGATTTCACTTCCAAGATATCTGTAGAAATATTATTCATTTATTATTTGTGTGATGGTGGTATTTGTGTGATAGTTATTTCTTGGTGAAGAGAAATTGATTTTATATTGTTCCAGGTTAACTTTTACTTTCTGAGGTGATTTAACACTTAACTTATTTCTCATCCATCAGAGTCCTAACAGTGAACATTTTATTTTATCCTGGAAGGTAATAAGCACATACTTTTATGGCCATGTATTAGGTTTGGTGAATTCCCATTTAAATCCTGTGGGACCCAAGGTTATATCAAGAGTTTGACAACGACTGTTTAATAACAATGGTCTCCAAGGTGGGATGCATCCCATCAGGACATGTAAGATAGGATATAAGGAGAAAATATTAGAACTTTCATTTAAATATTTTAATTTCATCCTTTAAATGTTTTAAATTTCATATATATATTATAATATTTTTGCTAAGTCACTTCAGTCGTGTCCGACTCTGTGCGACCCCATAGACGGCAGCCCACCAGGCTCCCCCGTCCCTGGGGTTCTCCAGGCAAGAACACTGGAGTGGGTTGCCATTTCCTTCTCCAGTGCATGAAAGCGAAAGGTGAAAGTGAAGTTGCTCAGTCAGGTCTGACCCAGCGACCCCATGGACTGAAGCCTACCAGGTCCTCCATCCATGGGATTTTCCAGGCAAGAGTACTGGAGTGGGGATATTATAATATACTTACTAATATATTATGTGTATATATACTATGAGAAATGAAAGTGTTAGTAGCTCGGTAGTGTCTGACTTTTTGCAATCCCATGGACTATAGCCCACCAGGCTCCTCTGTCCATGGAATTCTCCAAGCAAGAATACCAGAGTAGGTAGCCATTCCCTTCTCCAGGGGATCTTCCTGACCCAAGGATTGAACCTGGGTCTCCTGCATTGCAGGCAAATTCTTCACCATCTGAGCCATCAGTGGGGGTGGGGAAAAAAAAAAGTAAAAGCGTTAGTCACTCAGTCATGTTCGACTCCTTGCGACCTCATGGACTGTAGCCCACTGTGCTCCTCTGTCCATGGGATTTCCCAGGCATGAATACTAGGGTGGGTTTCCATTTCCTTCTCCAGGGAGTCTTCCCGACCCAGAGATTCAACCTGGGTCTCCCACTTTGCAAGCAAATTCTTTACTGTCTGAGCCACCAGAGAAGCCCATATATATACTATGATATATATTTAACACTTAATATACTAATAGTATATATTAATACTTTACGTGTATAATTTTAAACAAGTATACAAATTTTGGAGATGCATGCTCAGATATTTTTACTGCTATAAATATACTGTCAAAAAAGTCTGGAGATTGTTGCTCAATAAATATTAATTTCCTTTCACCTTTTACTTTCGTCTTTCACTCTTGGTAGAGAAGCAAAGAATTGAGTTAACACTTTGATTTGTGGCAGTGTGAATAAATTATAGCCAATTCCAGGAGCTTATGCTATGTCTTACTTTGACCACTTTTTCTATTTGGTCTTTTATATTGCCATATATTTTTTAATCACACAAGCTTATTAAACATGGGTACAAATGAAAAACAGACTTGTTATTATGTTAGAAATAATAAGTTGCTCATGCATCAAGACTTTGACACACAGGAAGTCTGAATGAATGAGAATAGAAAAGTTTCCAAGTTATTAAAATGTTCGGTACCTGATTTATTCATTTGCCATACCCGTAATTCTAAAGTGGGTGAAGCTGCTTTACTTCCTGAGGCCTGAAGAAACAATGTGGTTTCTTAAACTAGGCATTAAAGCAAAGCTGGAAATATTTGTTTTCTGACAGTGCTGGTAGTCATGCTAACAAGTTTTCCCTCTTTAGCTAGGATTATCCCATTGTAAGGCCTGTTTGTATACCTTTATCAAGGCAGAAAGTTTTAATTGCTAAATGACATGTGTGTAACAGTCTTTTGAGATTTAATCAAGACTCTTCTGTATTTACTAATCGAGACATTCTTTTGAACTCAGGCTGTTTCTTGGATGTAGTTTTCTAAAATTTCCTTTCGTGTAGGAGGAGGAAGACAATATGTTTTTGTAATATTGAAGTAATTTTAAAGTAACTAGTATGTTCTTTCCCCTCTATCACTTGTTTTGTTATTTTTTTTTCCAGAACATATTTATTATAAAATTTTATGTAAAATTTTAGTAATACAGTAGTATTATGTGCATTCATTATTAAGTGTATGCCAGGAAGGATAGCAGCAGTTAGGTACCCAAACAATAGCCAGCAAAATTAAATTAGTTCTGAAAATTGGGAATATGGAACATTTTAATAGCAAGTATTATTTTTGAAGACTCCTTCAGAGCTGTTTTTAGATCTTAATGTAATTCGCTTTATAATTTAGAGTTGGTAAGTTTCCTTTTAAAAGATAACAATGCATTTATAAAGTCTGAACATTTCAGTCCTAGAATTTGACTTTTGAATCAGTTTTACTGTTGCTTTTTAAAGTGTTACCAGTTTACATGTGCTTTCTATGTCAACGCCGCATTTTCTGTTTTGTTGTAGGTATTTAAACCATGTCAGAGCTGCCTCTCCACAGGACCTTGCTGGAGGCTATACTTCTTCTCTGGCTTGTCACAGAGCACTACAGGATGCATTCAGTGGGCTCTTCTGGCAGACCAGTTAACCTTTATCTCTCCCCTATAAGGACCTTGGAGTCGAACCAGAGAGTAGCAAAAGTAAGGCAGACTTGTAAAATTATAGCCGTGTACAGCTGCACAACAACAGTCCTACCACTAGCAGCTGCGTTAAAGTATTTATAGAGAGAAATTTTCAGAACTAAGTTGGCTAATATAGTGGATAAATATTTGTGGAAAAGATTTATTTTTTACTTATATTTTTCTGAGCAGGATTGAAGCCGTAAGCCTCATCTGATGGAAGATATGAATAATTCACCTATGTGAGTTTGAGGTTGACAGACTTGTAAAATCTTTTAAAAAATAAAGCTAGACTTTATATTAAGTTCTGTGGTTTTTCTCTTATTACAGTGTTTTACTTGAACACATTTAAAAATGCCATTTTGAATACGACATTTAGTGTTAATATCCAAGACTATTATTTCTTCTCATAAAATGTTCCGTTTTTTTTTTTCCCAATGTCTTCTTAATACTAGTCCAGACAAGTGGATATATTTCCTTCTACCAGCAGGTTGTGGCAAGTAAAACCTGACCTGTGATAATGTCACTCTTTCAATATTAAGGACTAAGTGCCTGTTTTGAGCAGTGGAAAATGAGACAAACCTTGATCAGTGTGTTATAGTTCCCAGCTGTGAGCCTTACTTAGGCTAAACCAGAGCAGAGTATTAACCTGCTTTAATGACAAATTCAAAGAAGTAAGTTAATAAAATTTAATACTTAAAAGGCACCTTTCACCTCAGTGTGAGCTCATTTTATGATGAAACCTTGGAGACTGGAATGAATATATTTTAAATGAAATTTCTCTATGAGTAAATTGCAGACCCCGGTGTAGTTCCTTTTGAAACTTCAAAGGCTTTGAGTACACCCTGAATGTTGCTTACAGAGTTTGGATGTGGATAAGATGGATATTTGTAGCATCTCAACCTTGTATGAGTCTGTTACCTAGATGACTGGGCACGGGATATCATTTCTCAAAGAAATTAAGGGATTTTCTATCAAATCTCCATTACAACAGATGTTAGTTTTATGAGTGGAAAGTTATGTGAAACAAAATTTTGGGTTACATTAGAGTAGAAATTTCATATGTAACAGCACCATCTTATTTGACTAAGTAGGCATTAATTTCAGGAGTGCATGTTCATCTTCACAACCCTTTTGTCTTTGGTAATTGAGAAAATCAAGGCATCAAATAATTAAGTAAGCTAAAATCATACACACAAGCCAGAATTAGAACACAGGTGAGTTTTTTATTTTTTTAAATCCAACTCTAGTTCTATCTATACTAGGTTGCATCCTATTTTTCATATCTATTGGGTTGGCCAAAAAGTTAATTCGAATTTTCCTGTACCACCTTACAGAAAAACCCAAACGGACTTTTTGGCCACCCCAGGATTAGTTTTTTTTCCCAATAGAGGACTAGCACTTTAAGTACAACACATAAATCTGTTCAAAGAATAGTGAGAACACTGGACTTGTGGTTACGGATTTTCTGTTCTCAGCTGCCAAAGTAAGGTATCCAGTCTTTAAAAAATAAACACTATTATTTATTCTCAGTACCTTGTATGATGTATTTAAATAGAATGAATTATTAACAAAATATTTCAAAGGCTTTCAAAACTTTTTTTCTGAGCCTACTTTATTATTGTGGAAATTACCTGCACCTGATTTGGGAAATCAGTTAAATTCCACCACCCGGATATATTGTAATTATTTTACCCTTACTATTGCCATACTTTGTTCAACAGGCCAAATTTAAACATTGTTAACTGACTGTATTAGATCAAAGGGAATGGTGAAAGATAACCTAATGGCAACAATTTTCTAAATAACAGTATTCTATGTTGATGAAATTATCCTCTATCTTAGTGATTTACTCTCCCCAAACAAAAGTGTGAACAAGTCTTTCATCTACGTGAATTTCCTAAGTTTTACAACACTAGCACAGGAACAACTACTGGACATTATCTGTGAAGCACTGTGCCTCATGCTTTGTGAGTAGTCCTTGTAACAGTGCTAGTATTATTTCAACATTTTAACAAATGGGGATGCTTTGGTTAAGTAACCTACGAAAGGTCAGTCATTTTAAAAGGAGCAGAATTTGGGTTTGAACCCAAGTGGTTAAACTGCAGAGTCCATGTCCTAGAGATGACTGTCAGACTTATAAACAGCTGTGTAAAACCAAGTCTGAGTAGACAAACTTCTTAAGACCTTGAGGAAATTTTACAGATCTAGTTCTAATATGGGATATAAGTGATATCAACTAAATAACCATGTCGATACCTTTAATAGAAGTTCTGAGGAATTTATTACATAGAACATGATTTGACTACTAACTGCATTTTCTTTTTAGCAGATACTAATGGTATTGAATACATTTACATGGTAATTGTAATGTATTATTATTTAGTATTCCTTACTTTCTTTCAATAAATATTTGATCTAAACTTCTCACTTTAGTCTGTCAACAGGTGACTTGGATAATCATTTCGAAATCTAAAGGGGCAGAAAACTTTTCAAAAAAAATTAACAAAGTTAAAAAGTCTATCTACTGAGTGTTCTGGCCATCATTTTCTAGTAGATTAACCAAGAATTCAGTTACTAGGCATCACATCCAAAAGGGGTGACTGAATGGATCTTACCACTTTACATGTATGAATAAGAGCATCATTTGACCCACACTTAATATTTATAGCCTAGCACATGGATGTACAGTATTAGGAAAAAGTTCTTATTCCACTTGCAAATGTATTATCTACATTTAGGGACTTCCCTGGTGGCTCAGATGGTAAAGTGTCTGTCTACAATGCAGGAGACCCGGGTTCAATCCCTGGGTTGGGAAGATCCCCTGGAGAAGGAAATGGCAATCCAGTCCAGTACTATTGCCTGGAAAATTCCATGGACAGACGGAACCTGGTAGGCTACAGTCCACAGGGTCGCAAAGAGTCAGACATGACTGGGTGACTTCACTTCAGACCAGGAGAAGGCAAACTGTAGGACCTTGGCTGAATCCATCTGCTTCCATGTATGCTCCATGAGCTAAACTTGTTGTCTGTATGTTTTTAAGGCTGGAAAAAACCAAAGGAATAATTTACTTTTTAACTATGACAAGCATATGAATTTAAAATTTCAGTTTTTCATAAATGTTTCTTTTTGAAATACAGTGTTTAAGTATTGTCTGCAGCTACCTTTTGGCTACTGTGGCAGAGCTGAAAAGCAGCAGAGCCCTTTACAGCCTGTGATGAGTGCTCAGTCATGTCCAACTCTTTGCGACCCCCTGGACTGTAGCCTACCAGGCTCTTCTGTCCATGGAATTTTCCAGGGAAGAATACTGGAATGGGTTGCTGTGCCCACCTCCAGGGGATCTTCCCGATCCAGGGATTGAACCCAACGTCTCTTGGCATCAGCAGGCAGATTATTTACCATTGTGCCACCTGGGAAGCCACCTTATACCTTACAAAGGCTAAAGTACTATCTGGCCCTTTACAGAAAGTTTGCTGACCCCTGACCTACATATACTTGGAGAGGAGGGAGAGGAAGAAAAAGTAGAAGTCCCAAATTAGCAATTCCTGGTTGAATTAGCCCCCAAGGTTTTGCATAGGATGGGTTAGGTTGAACCCCAACATAATTTTAAGTGACTTTAAATAAGGAATAAAGGTTCCAATTCATTACCTCCCTATGCTGCTGTTGCTCTTTAGTCACTCAGTCGTGTCTGACTCTTCGTGACCCGATGGACTGTATGTAGCCTGCCAGGATCCTCTGTTCTTGGGATTCTCCAGGCAAGAATACTGGAGTGGGCTGCAGGGAAATTCCTGACCCAGGAATCAAACTCACATCTCCTGCATTGTTACCTATACTTCTTACGATGTATTGCTTTCATTTGTTTATATTATTAGCTGCTAAAGGTATTTGAATGTGTAGTTAATGATTTAGAGCAGGGATCTGCAAACTTTTTCTGTAGAACCAGAAAGTAAATGTGTTTTAGGCTTTTGGAGCCAAGAGGCAAAACTGAGGCCATTATGTAGATAAATGAGATAAAATAAATTGGCACAGTTTTTTAAATTAACAAAATTCAAAATATAATTGAGTACATTTTTTTGTGGGCTTCCCAGGTGGCTCAGTGGTAAGAATCTGCCTTCCAAGCAGGAGATGCTTGCCAAGCAGGAAACTTGGGTTCGATCCCTGGGTCTGGAAGAGCCCCTGGAGAAGGAAACGGCAGTTAACTCCAGTGTTCTTTCCTGGGAAATTCCATGGACAGAGAAACTTGGCGGACTACAGTCCATGGGGTTGAAAAGAGTCAGACACGACTTAATGACTAAACAGCAGCAACAAATTTTTAATAGTGCTTTTGTGGGGGTGGGGAGGATTAGATTTAGTTGGGGTTCTAAGTGTTCCATCATCAAAATGAATTGTAATTGGTCACCTGCTAATGGTTATATGTCATGAGATTTTACATATTTCATCTTTAAAAAAGTCTTTTCAGACAGATACTACCAGATATTGGAACATGTGATTTTAATGGAGCATATACATCATTTGGAAGGCTTTTTCTTAATCCCCCCTTGGTATTTACCTTTTTGCATGTCATTACAGTAATACATTTATCACTTCCAGTTGAAGAAGTTCAGTTGTAGTTAAATGGGTTCTGAAACATGGAAATTTCTTTACATTTGCACCAAGGTTCCAAAAATGCTAAACTCAGAAGAATATATCCACTAATATGTGTGAGAATGGAAACCTTGTTCCTTAATTTTTGATAGATGAGAAATGTAGTCATTTCATACTATTGCAGTATGTTTCACATTAGTTACTTTTGTCCTGTAATTGTGGTTGATATATATGAGAAATATTATCAAGCCTTTAGCAACTAACTTCCTAAGACATTCAGTATTTTAGAAGTGTTTAAGGTTGGTTCTTAAGAAAAATTTCAGTTTTGGCCATGAACCCCAAAAACTGTAGTCAGACTTTACAGTTGCTAAGCAAATCAAGCTTAGGTTAACAGTGTCAGGAAATTTGGCTTCAATTTCAGACAAAATTGAAGGACTTTGAGGATGATTAAAGTCCATGAAAGCAAATGGAGTTTATCATTGACATTACTGGTTCATTAACAAATGATAGATTCAAATATTGCTGCAAGGTACTTGCTGTGAATAATATAGTGAATAACTAAAGGTTTTAAACACCTTACATTTTCATAAGCTTTTAAGTTTCTCCACTAGGTAGTTTTTTAACCTCATACTTTCTTTTACCACCATCAGTTGTAACAGATCAGATTCTGCTTCGGTTTTACTGAATTCGTTTACTGAATACTCAACTTTTTTGAAAGTATTCACCAATAGTTCCATGCAGAGTATTCATAGAGGCTAATTCTTCAGTAACTTCAAACTCAGAATTGACATCTCAAATAAGCAAGAACTGAGCTGTATTAGAAACATCTATCAACTCATCAAGAGTGCACAACTACCTGGACTCATTTACTATTTTGACTATTGATGGTACTCCCAGTGTTCACAACTCTTTGGGCAACTGTCCTTGTCAAAAGGCTAACAGTCCTAAACAAAACTTGCTTTCTCTGGACACATTTCTTAAGACTGCTGCTTTCAAGCAAACACAATTAACTCTCCATGAGTAAACAATTTTCCTTTCTTGACTTACAAAGCTCACTTGGAGACTTATTTTGGTTGTAGCCCCACTTACATTTTTTATAAGGAAATTCTGTGAATGTCCAGTTTAAATATGTAGTTTTTCTGACAGTTGCTTGCCTGTGACTTGGAAATACTGATGATGAGTAGTTCTTTGGAAATTTCAAAGTATATTTTACTTTAGCTCAGTTATGGATGCTTTATCATCTAATTCAGTATCAAAAATGTTCATACTCTACCATACTTTAAAAGCTCAACATGGATGTCCACTTTTGTTGTTTTGGAATGATGGATATACACTAATAGTAAAATAAAATGTTATAGCTTAGCAATATATGTGGCACATAAAATGCTGTTGCATTATAAGCATGTCACTGATTTGTAGTGTGCTGAGCAGCAGTGTGAAGTGATGAAAATCATATCCCGTCTGTGTTGCAGCTAACTACTCAGCTCTGGTGTTATACAATGAGGGCAGCCATCGCCAGTGTGTAAACAATTGAGCATAAAAAATAAGTTCCAATAAAACTTATTTATGGTATGGCAAAACCAATACAGTATTGTAAAAGAAAAAAACTATGGACATTGAAATTCAAATTTCATATAATTTTCATGTCACAAATTTTTTTTTTCCCCAATCATTTGAAAGTGTAAAAACCATTCTCAGCTTACTTGGCATACAATAGGTGGTGGACTGGATTTGGCCTGCTGGACATAGTTTGCCTGTCTCTGATCTAAATAATCTCATTTGTTATTATTAATATTTCTATATTAACAGTAATAATGTGGGAGTACTTACATATAACTTGGTTACACTCTTCAACTAAGGATAACTGTAAAATGATTAGTGCTTTCCTAGTTAGCATGCAATTATCATACTTTCAAAAACTATTTTCCCAAGACAATATTTAAACATATTTATCTAATAAAATATTAGATATATATGATGATAAAATTATAAAACAATATATTTAGTAGGTTTATTTAAATTTTAATTTGATAATTCCCAATTTATAGGACTGTGTTAGTTGCTCAGTCATGTCTGACTCTGCGAACCCATGGACTACAGCCCGCCAAGTACCTCTACCCATGGGATTCTCTAGGCAAGAATACTGGAGTGGGTTCCTATTCCCTTCTCCAGGGGATCTTCCAGATGCAGGGATCGAACCTAGGTCTTCTGCATTGCAGGCAGATTCTTTACCATCTGAGGCACCAGGGAAGCCTTGAGGGTAAAATAAAAGGGTTCAATACTAAAGTAACTGAATGCTAAAATATTAGAAATCATACAAATGATAGTTCACTATCACAAAGGTCTAGTGGGGAAAGGGAGAAAATATTTCCAATTAAGTGACTGAAGCAATTTGTGTATTTTCTTCTTAAAAGTCTTTATCTGTCCTCTGGCGTTTAAGAGGTGGATCTTCATGATTGTCTGTAACAAATCCAGAAAACCTATATTATGTAAGATACTTAACATTTAAAAATAACTTTAAAAAAGCAAATAATATAGGCATTTTAAACATTTTTAATGTACTCAACTTATGCATGAAATAGTACATTCCTGTGGATTTATTTTAATGAAATAGCTGCCTACTAGAATGAACAGTGTGTCATAATAAAATCTGTAAAATTGTGAGACATTAGTCACAGTTGAATGGCAAGGGGTCTTGAACTGAAATATCTAACTAGAACTAGTTTAATCTATTTCAAAGTTTAAAAAAGAATATAAAATATATATGTTGCCCAAGAAAGTTATGTTAAAAGTATTACAGCTTACATTTAATTTCCTAGAAATCGCTTACCTCGATTTACGGTCTGGTTCTTGTAAAGTATAGCAGCAGGAATCTGAAAAGTGATGCATAACATTTCCTTGTTAGGGGCCACATTTCTCACTAGGTGAACTGAACTACATGCCTCCAAGGAGATGCCCAACACAGTTCCAGCTTGTTGCTGAACATCCTTAGCTGGATTGGCATCTTTGGAAAAGCTGTAACAGTGCACAATGGGAAGGAGTTCACTGCCACATGGCTGTCCATCTAAGAGTGCTTTGAAAGTGCTGAGAAACTCAATAGCCTTTGCTGGCAAATTCATGACAATGTGCACAGAGTGTTTTCTTTCTTTTGACAGTGGTCCCAGCTGCTGCATTAACTCTTCTCTGACTGGTCCTTGCAGGAAGTCTTCCCCATCCAAGTTAAAGACTTTTACTTTTTGGTCCACTTTATTTAATTTACAGTTGTGCAGTAGCCATCTATGGGATTCAGGATTGAGATCATTAGCAAACACAGTGCAGTTTTTCTTTGCTGCTGGAATGGCAAAGGGCCCAACCCCAGCAAAAACATCAAATAGGACATCCCCAGGTTTGAGAAGTTCTGTGATACGGCTGTGTTCTGTGGAGAGACGAGGATTCCAATAGACTTTTGAAAAATCAAATTCATAGGTGTAATTGTTTTCTCGAACCTGAAAAAAGTATTATGGTTTTGGTTAAACTGCTTAGTCTTAAATTCCAGCCACTGATAGATGCATTCACACATACACACATTTAAATTTACTACTATTAAGAGCAAATTACAGTGAGTTAAAGGCATTTAAATTAGAAATCGGGTGTTTATGCTAAACTTGAGGGTAGTTACTATCTTGCACTAGATGTTTTCATGAGAGAAGTCATCTCCTCAAAACCCAACAGCTCTCCATCTCATCCTAAAGGATCATAAAGTGGCTCCCCGATCACACTAGGAATTTTTCAGAATGGCCAGTTGACTGGCTTAATTATATTATCTCCTGTCACCTGATAGGAAAAAGCCTTTAGGGTGAAACAACACACTACATCTGTCTTCATGGTGAGTAGCTAAATTGCAGACAGCTCTTCCACACGGCAAACATGCTTTCCTTCCTTAGTTTTCAGTTTGGCAAGATAGATGCATCATGCGTCAGTGAATTTCAAGGTACTTCGTTATGTTTTTAGACAGTTACTTGGACTTTGCAGGTTTCATGTCTACAAATAGAGCCAGTGTATAGAATAAATCATTCCCCTGTTTTTGCCTTTCCCAAATCTGAGTTTTCATGGATAAACTACAGTGAAGCTAAGTCTTGAACAAAATTAAAACTTTATAGCATTTCTTTGGGAGCTATCATAAACATGATAGAAAACAAAATTAAAACTACAGTTGTGAAATGTGACCTCACCTATCATCTTAAGCCCCTTATTTTAACAGATGAAGAATCAAAGGCCAGAAAGTTCCTAAGTTCTATAAATCTAATAGAGACATCTATATTCTCTCTTCATGGACCTTAACTCAAAATGTGTACATATTTTTTCCTCCTGACCACATCAAATGCTCTGATCATATTAAGTTTCAAGAGTCTGAAACTTAATATGGGAAAGATATACCCATTTGAATGCAGAGTTCCAAAGAATAGCAAGGAGAGAGAAGAAGGCCTGCCTCAGTGATCAGTGCAAAGAAATAGAGGAAAACAATAGAATGGGAAAGACTAGAGATCTCTTCAAGAAAATTAGAGATACCAAGGGAACATTTCATGCAAAGATGGCACAATAAAGGACAGAAGTGGTATGGACCTAACAGAAGCAGAAGATATTAAGAGAGGTGGCAAGAATACACAGAACTATATAAAAAAGATCTTCATGACCCAGATAACCATGATGGTGTGATCACTCACCTAGAGCTACATGCGAAGAACTGACTCATTTGAAAAGACCCTGATGCTGGAAATGATTGAAGACAGTAGGAGAAGGGGACAACAGAGGATGAGGTGGTTGGATGGCATCACCAACTCAATGGACATGAGTTTGAGTAAGCTCCGGGAGTTTGTGATGGACAGGGAAGCTTGGTGTACTGCAGTTCGTGGGGTCGCAGAGTCAGACATGACTGAGCAACTGAACTGAACTGATGGAGCTAAATAATCTTCAATGATGGAGTATTCCATTGTATTATTATCCTAAAATTTAATCAGTTATCTACTGATGATATTTAGATTGTTTTCATTCCATCATATTTATTTATTATTATAAAAATGATGTAGGTGTCTAGTGGTTAAAATTCCATACTTCCACTGCAGGGGAGACATGGGTTCAATCCCTGGTTAGGTACATCATTACAATTTTGTCCAGTTATATTCTTGAGATAACTTCCTGTAAATGGAGTGCTAGGTCAAAGGATGTATCTATTCAAAATTGCAATATATTACCATACACTCTTCCTGACTATTCGCTCTCCCATCAATAATATATGTAAATGCTTATATTCTCACATACTCATCAATGCTGGGTATTATATTTTCTTAATCTGTTATCCTGATGTCAAAAGTTAATCTTGATATACACTGTATTAGGAGACAATAAAATATTCCATACCTTGGTCATCATATTCTTCTCTCCAGATAGTACTTCCATTTCAAAATTTCGGTAGGTATTATCAATATTATTGATTTTATTTACTGCTGAGGTGATTCCTGGATTTTTGTCAATCATAACTTGGCCTAAAAGCACAGAAATCATAATACTGCCTTCTGGTTGCAAAATAAAAGCTAAAATTGCAAATATGAAATGGATGTGAACTATATTTTCTTCTGGTTTACAGCCAAAAATTGCATCTGCTGTGTGTGCTGCATTCTAAGTGGCTTCAGTAGTGTCTGACTCTTGGCAACCGTATGGAATGTAGCCCACCAGGCTCCTCTGTCCATGGGATTCTCCAGGCAAGAATATTGGAGTGGGTTGCCATGCCCTCCTCCAGGGGATCTTTTCCAACCCAGGGATAGAACCCAGGTCTCTTATGTCTTCTGCATTGACAGATGGGTTCTTTACCACTAGCACCACCTGGGAAGCTGATGTGTGTAGAGGAATGCACATCTAAAAATTCAACGGATTACTAAAGTTAATGTCTGACAGCCCCTATGCAAACACACAAAAAATATGTGGGTACATTTATAAAGAAAAAATTTTGAAGAGCTTGTTCTGCCTAATATTTTTCCCTATCTTTTACTTAGTCTTCTCAAATGTATCAATGCAACAGTAAGCAAACAGGTAGACCCAGGGAACTGGTTAAAAAATAGAAGAGATGTTAAGGACTATGGAAACAAATGGTCTCAGAAAACACTAGCCTGTCCCCACTGGCCTCAAATTAAATGTTTGCTTTATTATGTATTTAAAATAGATACTTCCACTTTGGAAATGTATACCAGCAAAATAATGTTTTCAAAATAAAAGAAACATAGATTCTTTACTTTTTTCTAAATAAAATGTTTATTTACTTAAATTATTCTTTATGTCAAATATTTTCCAGAGCACCAAAAAGCTACAAAGGTTAAAAGACACTGGCAATGGTATATTGATGCCCTATAATCAAAGTCTGCATTTTTGTCAGCCCTTAAAAAAATGGACAACAATCTATATGCTATCTCATTGTATAAAGAAAGATAAGTTGATTTGTAAATAAGTACAAATTACTCCATAATACAGATACAACAGAGGACGACAGAGGGTGAGATGGTTGGATGGCATCACCAACTCAAAGGAAATGAGTTTGAGCAAGCTCCAGGTGTTGGTGATGGACACGGAAGCCTGGCGTGCTGCAGTCCATGGGGTTGCAAAGAGTTGGACATGACTAAGTGACTGAACTGAACTTTTTAACAAATACACTTAAACACCAACTGGAATTTGTCTAATTTCTCTCTGATTATTAGATACCTGATTTTGAATATGATAATGTCAAACTATCGTCAATCATTGTTTTATCTTGTTCTGCTTCAGGTATCAGAACTCAATTTTTAAGGTACAGAAGTTAGTTTGAAATGAAGAATTATAAAAAACATTCTAAAGGTCTATAGTAAAAGCTTTAAAATTACTTCTGTATGAAAATGTTTCATTTTCAATCTGTGAGTGCCCTTTTATGAAAGCAAGTTTATAAAACAAGAGTGCTAAAAGAATGTTGAGTTTGGACAGGCAATGATTCAGCAGAAAGCCTAGACTTGACATTTGTACCAGATCATAATTATAAGGCTCTGCTTAAGTATTTATTATGTTATCACTATGCATTATTAGTCCCTTTCATCAATAAAAACAAAGTAAACTCATAACAGCACATCTCTGAAATTCTACCCATGCAAAACACTGAGCACTACATTTTAAATCTGAAAATAATTTCCAGAAGTCCTGACAATTACTCTGTATTAAAAATGTTAATCTGGAGAATGCATGGACATTAAATATTTATATAAGGACAAGAGCAATTTTGATTAGTCTTCTTTCTTAGTCCAAAGAATAAAAGACCCATGCTTCAGCTCTGGGCTACAGAGTTGTTTCTAAAAATCTAGGAGTACTAAAAAACAAAGTATGGTGCCTAGGATATAGAAGAGGCTCAATTAACTGAATTGATGAAAGCATGAGTAAACAGGCTCTTGCCCTTTTGACTATGAAACACTCAAATTTATGAAACCTAGCATTCAACATAGTCCTGAAGGACTAGTAAGTGCTGGATACCAAAATGATAAGTTGCCAAAGAATGGTGCCAAAGCAAGTGATTGAAGTTAATGCTTATGTATTGTAAACACAAAAGCTTGAACTGATATTTAGAGCTTGCTCGACTCTGGGAGGGCTTCCCTGATGGCTCAGTGGTAAAGAGTTCACCTGCCAATGCGGGAAATGTGGGTTTATCCCTGGGTCAGGGAGATCCCCTGGAGAAGGAAATGGCAATCCATTCCAGTACTTTTGCCTGGGAAATCCCATGGACTGGGGAGCCTGGTGGGCTACAGTTGATGGTGTCTCTTAAGAGTCGAACATGACTTACCAACTAAACAGCAACAACAAATGACTCTGGGAAAGCTATTCCAAAGTGGCTCTCAAAAGAGTATGTAGCTCAAGATCCTACTTAAAATTAAAATGATAAAATGTCCCATTTCTATAATAGGCATTTACATTTTTTTTAAAACTAAGATTAACTAAATTAAACCAACTTGCTAATTGGTTTCTATATGTGACTATTACTAAGACACACCTACCAATTAAATGCTTGTAAGGTAGTTGATGAACTCGAAGGTTCAGGTGAGCAATGTGTCCAACTCTACTAAACCCTGAGGTCACATCTTGACCTTCAGGAAGCACAGCTCTCAAGATTTCTTCTGACTTAAAGTTTTCATAAGTTAGGTCCAAATTATATTTCGATATCTGTGGATTGACATTCAGCTGCTTTAAAATACTGAGTTCTTCTTTCTCAAAGGAATCAACAGTAAACACTTTATAGGGATCCAACATAATTAGTCTACCTTCTTCATCTTCTGGATCTTCAATCACACGTTTTATGCCTGGGCGCTGAAGTGCTGCTCTTTTAAGGGATCGCATCAGTTTATTGACTACCTCTTTCCTCACTTTAAGCACTGGGATGGTGACTGTCTTTTTAAAAGCTGTTCTATCAAGTTCTGTCATTCCTCGGACATCGGAGGGTGGGGAAAACAATTCAGAGTCTCTGTGATTTGCTTCTATTTCAGGCATGGTTGAGAATCTTTTTCTTTGATCCAGCAAGAATATAACAGGTACTCTGCTAAGCTTCTGTATCCACGATGCCCAAGGTAGTACAACCAGTGATGCTGACTCAGTTATTCTACAGCTTTCCACTTTGAGAAGTCTTCTTGAGAATCCAAATTGTTTCAATAAGCTCCTAAAAATAAAGCGTTCAATAAAAGAACAACTATAAACTACAAACTAGCTTAACATGTTCACAAGTCTTAATAAAAAGTTTAATTGTTTCAAATAACCTACTAAATGCCAAAGATTAAAATTTTTGGTGGTATGAGAAGTGTAATAATAATAACTTTTCCAGGATAGGATGACTTTTATTAGTGGTAAATAATAAATCTGTATACTTCCAGCCCACCTGCGGCCTGGACTAGGGTTTAGTGATCCATCACTCTCGCTATAGTCAACAAACCTCCCCACCCACAGTTTTCTACAGAACATTTTGGGACTGGAAGGCCGAAATTTAAGTTAAAGGATCATCTCTAAACGAAATGGTCACTGTATTGATAATTTCACCAATGTCAATATTTAAAAGGATATTCTTATGGAACCTTATTGGGTCCGATATTGTGCTGAACGCTTTACTCACAGTAACAATCTTGGGAGATGTGTGTTGTTGCAGTCTCATTTCTGCAAAGGTGTAAACTAAAGCTCAGAAATAGGTCAACTGACCCAAAATCTTGCTGTAAATCGAGCAAGGATTAAAACCCAGGGCCTGCGTTCTTATTTCTATGTTGTCTTTGATGTTTTACTGCTACAAGTCCTACCTATAAGTAGAGGTTTCAGTATTTCTAGGATGGGAACTTTGCTGAGTGTTGCATGCACATCCCGTTAGTCTCAGTCTTTCATTTTGCCTTCCGGAATACCAAGAAGTAACTATTAAGAAAGGGCCCTGCCTAGGAACCCCGTAAAGCAACTATCAAAAAGTTGACAGGGTTCAAACTGGGTTTAGCAGTTAACCAGATGTGTGATCTTGGGTAAATTACTTAAAGTGAATCTCTGCTTTCCACAAGTAAGATGTGGCTAAAGGTTCTATCGGAAAGTTCTGAAGAGATCAAACACCCCTCACTTCCCCGTACTCAGGCCTAGGCTATGCACCGGGCGCTGGGCGACCGCCTGACGTTTTAGCGCCCAGACAGCGCGAGGCGGAGAGCCGCCGAGCCCACCGGTACCGCCACCGGACCTCAGCCCCTGCGAACTCGCTCTCAAGGGCACCACGGCCGCCACTTCACCAGCGTCACCATCCCATTTCCTGGCGTCGCCCCGTAGCTGGCTCCAAGACCAGACCCTCACCTCATGCTCTGGTGCCGCTCGGAAACGTGTCTTCGGCGGGTGGGCGGGCCCTCGATGACACCATCAAGGTTCGCCGCCGAGAGGCGAGCGTCACCAGAGCACGTCAATCCCGCCTTTCGTCCCGGCCCTGGTGAGGTACGGGAACCCGGAAGGGCCGGGAACGTAGGCCCGCCTCCCGCGCGACTACGGGCGGGAGGGCAGGGGTAGCAGCTAGTGGATGGACTGGGGAGTCGACCAGCAGCATGGAGGTCCCAGCGGGGGTCATCAACGCCGAGCCCGGCTGGTTCGTCTCGACTCGAGAGCCTGAAGAGGCGGAGGCGGAAGAGTCTAGCCCGTTGCTTAGCAACGTAAGTTTGCTTCGCTGGCTCCCGGTTCTGAAGTGACTGCCAAATAAGACCGGGAAAAGAAAGGGGATGGCAAGGGGAGAGAGGAGAAGCTTAGGACCTGGAGCCCAAAGGCAGCAGCCGAGATTTCGAGGAGATCTGGCGGAGTTCATCAATGAATTAGGAGCCTAACCTGTTCTAGAAAGAAAAGCTGAAGCTGCAGGCTCAGGTGGAAGAGACGCAGCAGCAGGTGGAGGCAGGGGACCCCGCTAGGGGAACAGCCCCACGGTTATGTAACTCACTGCTCTCGGTATCCTTGTCGGCTTCTCGTTTTTTCCACCAGTCTTGTGAGCTTTTTGCAAGAGTCACAAGATTTTGCTTTTCTCAGCTTAGTCATGCAGTTCAGTTCAGTTCAGTTCAGTCGCTCAGTCGTGTCCGACTCTTTGCGACCCCATGAATCGCAGCACGCCAGGCCTCCCTGTCCATCACCAACTCCCGGAGTTCACTCAGACTCACGTCCATCGAGTCGGTGATGCCATCCAGCCATCTCATCCTCGGTCGTCCCCTTCTCCTCCTGCCCCCAATCCCTCCAGCATCAGAGTCTTTTCCAATGAGTCAACTCTTCGCATGAGGTGGCCAAGGTACTGGAGTTTCATCTTAACACAGAGATACTTAACCGTGAAGGAGCGTGAGAGGCCTGTTAATAAGTACATAGCACTTCCCTGACCCTAAAACCTGTGCAGTGGGCACTTCGGCCCTTTAACTCAAGTCCCAGGGCAGTAACAGTTTCTAGGACTTTATTCCCAAATGCTATTTTAGGGGAGAGTGTTTTCAAGGCGTATCCTCGCCAGAGCAACGTGAATTGCTTCTATTTACGATATCGTCATTGCATGGCATTCCTGCCCATCCTTTCAGTTGGGCAGACTTAATTCATTAAATGTATAGAGATTAGTTTTGCAGTTCTAGTAATTGGGGAGCAACAGTTGTCTACAGCAACCTCGAGCTGACTCAGGGATTCTTCAGTTATCACGTGAGCTTGAGGCCATCTGCCTGCTCCCTGTCCCCACCCTGTTTTAGCCCTCTGGGGGCTCAGAGGTTAAAGCGTCTGCCTCCAATGCGGGAGACCCGGGTTCGATCCCTGGGTTGGGAAGATCCCCTGGAGAAGGAAATGGCAACCCACTCCAGTATTCTTGCTTGGAGAATCTCATGGACTGAAGAGCCTGGTGGGCTGCAGTCCATGGGGTCACAAAGAGTCGGACACGACTGAGTGACTTTACTTACTTACTTACTTACTTTGCAGTCACAAGGTTAGTCCTGTCTTCTTCCTGAAGCCTACTGGGTCTCTGCACAGGTGGAGATGATTTTCCTAGGAAACTGGATTCCTGGAGCTGCACTAGTGGGAAGTGAGAAGGAAAGGAAAGGAAATGAGGTTCCCGATTGCTTGTTGAGCAACTAGTATGTCACAGTATGTCTGTGGTTTTAGGAGACACTCCATAAACTGTCAGTCATTTCTTGACCAAAGTTGGACTTCACCATTCAAACACTTAACTCTATTAATTCGTGTGCTTACAGGAAGTTCACACACAGAGATCCCGAGGTGCTTCATTTGGTTCTCAGTGTTTAATTTGATGAATGCCATCATGGGAAGTGGCATCCTTGGCTTAGCTTATGTTATGGCTCATACTGGTATCCTTGGATTTAGGTGAGTTTTTTTCTTATTTTACTGTTTTTTCTTTTTTTCATTTTAATAGTACATTGAGAAGCAAAGAGATAGGCTGTAGAACTTGGTATTATACAACTTTGAGTTATTTCTGAGGTTCCTCTTATTCTTATATTGTTGCTAGTCTGTAGCTTGGAAGGATGCTATATAATTTGTTTTTTTTTAATCCACAGTGTGGATTTAAAAAATTTTTTTTTAATTTTTAAAAAAAGAGAAACTTGATCCACATTCCTTAATAACCTTAGTTCAGTTCAGTTCAGTCGCGCAGTCGTGTCCGACTCTTTGCGACCCCATGAATCGCAGCACGCCAGGCCTCCCTGTCCATCACCAACTCCTGGAGTTCACTCAGACTCACGTCCATTGAGTCCATGATGCCATCCAGCCATCTCATCCTCGGTCGTCCCTTTCTCCTCCTGCCCCCAATCCCTCCCAGCATCAGGGTCTTTTCCAATGAGTCAACTCTTCGCATGAGGTGGCCAAAGTACTGGAGCTTCAGTTTTAGCATCATTCCTTCCAAAGAAATCCCAGGGCCGATCTCCCTCAGAATGGACTGGTTGGATCTCCTTGCAGTCCAAGGGACTCTCAAGAGTCTTCTCCAACACCACAGTTCAAAAGCATCAATTCTTCTGCGCTCAGCCTTCTTCACAGTCCAACTCTCACATCCATACATGACCACAGGAAAAACCATAGCCTTGACTAGACGGACCTTAGTCGGCAAAGTAATGTCTCTGCTTTTGAATATACTATCTAGGTTGGTCATAACTTTTCTTCCAAGGAGTAAGCGCCTTTTAATTTCATGGCTGCAGTCACCATCTGCAGTGATTTTGGAGCCCAAAAAAACAAAGTCTGACACTGTTTCTACTGTTTCCCCATCTATTTCCCATGAAGTGATGGGGCCAGATGCCATGATCTTCACTCAGCCTTCTTCACAGTCCAACTCTCACATCCATACATGACCACAGGAAAAACCATAGCCTTGACTAGACGGACCTTAGTCGGCAAAGTAATGTCTCTGCTTTTGAATATACTATCTAGGTTGGTCATAACTTTTCTTCCAAGGAGTAAGCGCCTTTTAATTTCATGGCTGCAGTCACCATCTGCAGTGATTTTGGAGCCCCAAAAAACAAAGTCTGACACTGTTTCTACTGTTTCCCCATCTATTTCCCATGAAGTGATGGGGCCAGATGCCATGATCTTCGTTTTCTGAATGTTGAGCTTTAAGCCAACTTTTCCACTCTCCTCTTTCACTTTCAACAAGAGGCTTTTTAGCTCCTCCTCACTTTCTGCCATAAGGGTGGTGTCGTGGCTTATTTGCTGTGTTCAGTGAGCCGAAGTAAATCAGAGTTTATCAGTCATGCAGATTATTCATAAATAGCGATTTTGTGACTGTAAATAAAACATATAATCCTTTGGTTTCTCTCCATCTCTTTCTCTCCTCCTGTTAAGTAGTCTTGTTTCACTTTCTGAGGCTAGACATGTACCCTGTGTTCATTCCTTTACATCTTTTAAGACTCAGCTCATAGGCCAGTTTGCCCAAGACAGAAGACATTGCTGTCTTTTCTGTGTTTCCATAATACTTTTATATTCATTCTTTTATTATAATGTAACTATCTGTTTGCACGTTATTTTCCTCACTGAACTCTGAAATCCTTTAGGACTAGATCTTATCCTTAGCATGGAGCATCATGCTTAATAGAATGAGTGAACAAGTTTGTTTTGTCAGTACAAGCAGACCTATTTTTTCTATGAAATTTAAAATACAGTCTCATGTAGGATCATTTTTGCTTTTACTTTGAATTTCTTGGTTAGCTAACCAACTTTAAGTAACCCAACTTGCTTTTATTATGGGATGTATTTGCAAACTTTCATAGTTTTAAAACTTAAAAGCTGTGTATGACACCTCAGGCAAGATATAATCATAGGACTTATTTCTTAGTTCCATTTGAAAAATCACATTTTTTACTGCAGGATCTCACATGCAGATACATAACCACTGAATGGGTGCTTGCTGAATCATATGACAGTTTCCACCTGGTGATGCCAACCTTATTTTGTGAGGTCTCTGACATCAGTTTCACCTCTCCATTTTGCTACTAATTCACAAGTATTAAGTGGACCGCAAAGATAGAATGTCTTCAGCTTCAGGGCACTACTCTGGAAACTTGTCTTGCCAGTATCTTCCTGAGAATAAGTAAGGGATTATGTATGCTGTTTCTTTTCATACTTTTGGTGAGAGGACCCCAATTATTACATTACACATTCTTCAAATCATGTCATTAAAAGTGTGTTAACTGTATTTTTTTGGTTTACTTTGGTGAGTATGTTTAATAGATGTTGAAATGCAGTGTTATTCAAAATTATAGGGAGGTACGCATCATTGGGGGCTTCCCAGATGGCTCAGCAGTAAAGAACCCACCTGCCAATGCAAGAGATGTAAGAGACGTGGATTCGATCCCTGGGTTGGGAAGATCCCCTGGAAGAGGGAATGGCAACCCAGTCCAGTATTCTTGCCTGGAGAATCTCATGGACAGAGGAGCCTGGAGGGCTACAGTCCATAGGGTTGCAAGAGTTGGACACGACTTAAATGGCTAAACAACAGAAATGCATCATTAAAAGGGGAGGGATAGAGTAAAGAAAAAAGACAATGGGATTTCACAACTGAAACTTACTTCTCTTAAGTTGGAGAGAAGACAGAGGAGCCTAGAGGGCTACAGTCCATAGTGTCACAAAGAATCAAACATGACTGAAGCAACTGACATCACTCGTACACGTGACCATTTGAATGTGAAAAAAAAAAATGTTTTTTGAATGAAATACCATAAAAAGGAAACTTTTAGGGGACAAATTTGACCATGTACTCTTTTATGTTTTAGTTTCTTGCTGCTGATAGTTGCTTTCCTGGCTTCTTACTCAGTTCATCTCCTGCTTAACTTGTGTATTCAGACCGGTAAGTAAAACGTGTGTTTATTCATTTGCTAAAATAGCGTATTGAGATCATGTCAGCCAGGTTGGCTGTCTCAAATCTAATTTCCAGTGGGAATATTATGTAGGGTGGTTGAAATGGAGAATTTCAGAAGGTCGGAATATATGGACCCAGTCCTTCAGGGGAATATCTTGAGGACAGAGGAGGAGGAAACCGGCATTCTTCCCCTGCCTTTCTTCACAACAGTGACATAGTTTTCTAGGTTAGAGTAGATTAGGGAAAGCACCTGAAAGATGTTTAAAGGATCCAGACCTTGTGTTAGGGAGAAGCAGTACCCAGGTGTTCATGCTGATCATCTTTCTCCTAGGTGATCACTTTCTGGAGAACACCTCCCCAGATCTACTACTGCTGTCTCTGCCCCCCATATATAGCTGTGTATATATATATCAATAAGTTTTTTCCACTTACGCAGTTCAGTCATGTATTGAGTAAGTTCTTTTAAGTTGTAATAAATAAGTGTATGAATTGTGGAACTGTTTTCTTAAAGTTTTTCTTTTGGCATTAACAAATACTCTGTGTCCACCAATCCTGGTCTTTCTATCTGCCTAGGCTGATCTCCCTTTGGATTAGAACAGTTATGGTGCCAGACTCATGAGTTTAAGTCTCATATGGATGGGTTCACTTTGCCCTGTTGTTTTCAGGTTTTTAAGAAACACAACGGATACATAAAATAGATAAAAAAGGGATTGTTCTGGTTGAAACAGGTGTCTCTTGAGTATTTTAAGACTCTTCAGAACAGAGTTCTAAATCCACAGCCCTAGTCTGTTTAATCAGTCTGTACATCAGACGCATCTGCAGACTATTCCGTAAACAGAGGTTTCTAAGCCTCAGGGATTCTAATTCCAAAAATCTGAGGTAGGATTCAGGAATCTCTTTTTAAAAGTCTTCCAGGGGACTCTTACACAACACTGACTTAGGATCCACAGTTCATAGCTGTAAGTTGTGTCATTGCTTTTGGTCATTCAACCAACAATACATTCCTTTGCTTGCAGGGGGCATGGGTGACTGTGCAGACAGATAGAAATACTAGGAAATGATGCCGTATTAATCGCGAAGTAACAAGTTGTTCATACAACATCCCAAATTCAGGAGTAAGAGCATTAAAGAAGTATATTTATAAATCCTGCTAAAAGGTGACTGAATTTTAATGCATGTTTTGAAATTTTGCTTCTTTTTTTAAAAAAGTTATTTTTACTTAACTGTGATATTTATCTAACATCTTCATAGGTTATTTTATCATGGTTTCTACTAAAAGATTAATATGTTAGTCAATCATGTGGCAATTATGTCTTCGTTACCTGACGTGTTTTGCTTTATTAATTTAAATTATTTGGAAGTAGTATTCAATTTATGAAGATTTCCAGGTAATGCTATTTTTTTTTTTTGCTTTCCTTCAGATCATATGTATTTAACTTTAAAATTCTGACATCTGTTGTTCTTTTCTATAACTTTGGGACATCTAAAGTGAAAAGCTCTGTTTCTCTTTCTTTTTTCTTTTTCTTTGATTTTTTGTAGCTTACTTGGTCCGTGAACTAACTTCTTCATGATTCTTCATACACACTGCTGCACCTGTCTGCTGTTGATTGAATTCCTTCAGTCACTGTAAAGTTCTCTGTGGAGGTAGGGTTTAAAAATAATAACAAATCATATATATATATATATATATATATATAGCATATGTATATGCTATACATATATGCTAGAGAATAATACAGAGCTAAATTTCTCTCTAGTTTGTTGGATTGTCATAAAAGAGTATTCAGACTGGATTTGTTGGTTGGAAAAAGAATTATCACAAGTCTTTACAGATTAGCTTCATTATTTGCCTAGAGCACAAGAGAAATTCTACCTTTATAAAAGTTCAGTTCAGTTCAGTCACTCAGTCATGTCTGACTCTTTGTGACCCCATGAATCGCAGCACGCCAGGCCTCCCTGTCCATCACTGACTCCCGGAGTTCACTCAAACTCACATCCATAGAGTCCATGACGCCATCCAGCCATCTCATCCTCTGTCGTCCCCTTCTCCTCCTGCCCTCAATCCTTCCCAGCATCAGAATCTTTTCCAATGAGTCAGCTCTTCAAATGAGGTGGCCAAAGTACTGGAGTTTCAGCTTTAGCATCATTCCTTCCAAAGAACAGGATCTCTTTTCATGAGATTCTGCTATTTTTGATTTTATATAGGATTTGGGATCTGTCTAGACTTTTCTTGAGGGCTGAGGCATGTAAGGTCCTTAATCTCTCTAGCCTTAGTTTGTGCTTGGTCATTCAGTCATGTCCAACTCTGAATCCCCATGGACTATAGCCCGCAGGCTCCTTTGTCCATGGAATTCTCCACACAAGAGTACTGGACTGGGGAGCCATTCCCTTCTCCAAAGGATCTTCCTGACCCAGGAAACCTTAGTTTGCCAATTCTAAAATGATAGTGATCATACTTTTCTCTTCGGGTTATTGTGAAAATGAAATATAATGACATATAGAAAATGTCAAGTCCTTGGTAAAATGCTAGTAGCTTTTATTATTATGAGTTCTTATTGGGCCAGAACCCATAAGGATTGCAAAGCATGTTTATAAATATGTATATATTTTGGCTGCATGGCATGTGGGATCTTAGTTCCCCAACCTGAAATTGAACCCATGCTCCCTGCAGTAGCAGAGTCTTAACCGCTGGACCACCAGGGAGTTCCCCCAAGGTGCTGTTCATACTGTACTGCTGTCCCAGAAACAGTTGGCTCATTATGATTCTCTGGGGAAATGTTTATGCTCTGGGAATAAATGAAGAGCTCCCCGCCTCTGGTTTCCACATCGGTGTCAACAGAGGAGAATCAGAGTCTTAGAACGCAGCCTGTATCTGGTCAGGTCCCTACTTCCTAGTCCTTGCTCCCTATCACTCACTGCATTGTCATCATTATTTGCCTTGAGATCATTTGGATGAATAATCTTATACCACTTAATTTATGTCAATTTATGTCACTCAATTTATGTCAATCAGTTCAAGAATCCTATGTTATCCTTCATTTCCCAGACTCACCCAATATAGTTCTGTCATTTTCTTTTTTTAATTTTATTGAAGTATAGTTGATTTACAATGTTGTGTTAATTTCTGCTATACAACAGAGTGATTCAGTTATACAAATATGTGCATTTTTTCATATTCTATTCCATTATGGTTTAGCACAGGATATTGCATATAGTTCCCCTTAACTCTTCTGAATATTTCCTTACCTTTCTTACTCTAGGAGAACCTAAGACTTTCTGTGAACACTGCTTTCCCTGCAGTTCTCTTAAGTGGCCTCTCTTTTCTCTTCCATGTCCCTCATACTGGTCTAAAGATAGGATAGATGTCCTACTGACATCTCATTTCTACTTCCTCCCCTAAACCCCAGCTTTGAATCTCATAAAGTCTACCGTATGGATATCATATACAGACTCCTCAGCCATGTTCTGTCATTTTGTGGACATTTTAGCTTCTGCTTTCCTTTCAGTTTCTTTAGTATCACCCCATCTGGATGGGTACTGGATGATTTCAATACCCATGTAGGTAATCTAACACTTGCATTTCCTTAACTTTTTCTCTTCTGATGATTATATTCTCTGCCTACCTCAGCTACTTATTTCCCTGGTCATACTATTGATCTTGTCTTTACCAAAATTTCATCCCCTCCAAAATCTCAGTTTCAAGAATCCACCCTCCAAAAACTACCATCTTTTTAATTTTTTAAAAATTCATTCCCTCAAGTACTCCAACTCTGGCAATTCTTCGCCCCCCACCTAGATTTGAGTTCACTGATCTACTACTTTTGCTCTCTCCTTCACTCTCTTGTCCATGTTTCCTCTCTGCATCCAGTTGAAGTTTCTTGTTGTTACAGTCACACCCTTGCTCCTCCCTTTCGCCATGCTACTTTCCTGGCAAAACTCCAGTCATAGTTAAATGTAACAGCCTACCCCACACTTGCACCTGTGCAGTTGACTATTCCTGAAGAAGAACATGAAGCCATGCAGATTAATGTCACTGTAATTCAGTGTCTAGTGGATCTGTGATGCTATCATCTAATCCTTATTAACTTCTTCAGTTCATTCATTTGCTTACTCTGCTATCTAGGAGATGGCTTTCATTTCTTCTTTCTCTCAGACCTTCAACACATTCTCCTTAATTTCATTTTTAGCTGATATCCTCACTTTCTTTTTCACTGAGAAAACAGAAACAATCGTAAAAGAACTTTATAAGCTCTTACTGCCACTTCCACCCACCTGTCTTCACCTGTACCTTATATTCGTTACTTTGGATGAACTCTCTGTGTTCCTGTCTGAGGCTAGCCCCTCCACTTCTGCTGTGACCCCATCTGCTCTCACCTGCAGTCCTCAGCCACTTTCTCCCTTCTCTCTTCTTTTGCATCATCTTTGTACCTTTCTTTCTATCGGTTTACAAATAGACTATAATTTCCTCCATTCAAAAAATGACTCTGCATTCATTCGCTATGCCCCTTGCCTTCACAGGGGATGATTATCAGGTGGCGCTAGTGGTAAAGAACCTGCCTGCCAGTGCAAGAGACTTAATCCCTGGGTCAGGAAGATCCCCTGGAAGAGTTCATGGCAACCCACTCCAGTATTCTTGCCTGGAGAATCCCGTGGACAGAGGAGCCTGGAGGGCCCCAGTCCACAGGGCCGTGAAGAGTCAGACACAACTAAAGCAACTTAGCACACATGCACACCATCGTAGTAAAGCTCTTGTCAAAATAGTTATCTATACTTCCCCTTCCTCTTATTCTCTCTCGAACGTTCCTCAGTCAGCCTTTCCCCATTATTACACAGAAATTATTGTACCAGCATCTTCCACACTGCTGATCCAGCGGTCAGTGCTGTCTTCATCTTAGTTGACTAGTCAGCACCATTGGACACAGTTGGTTACACCTTCCTCTGTAAAATGCTTATTCATACTCTCCTGGTTTCCTTCCTGTTTCACAGAATATGCTTTTCCTCTGCTAGATCCTTTTTATCTCCCTGTCTTCTAAACATTGGAGTATCCCTGGTACTGTTCCCTTGATCTCTTTTCTTTTACATTCTTGGGCTCCGTACAGCCCTAAAATGGATACCCCTAGCCTGGATCTCTTCCCCTGAATTTCTGACTCATATCCAACTTCCTCCATGATATTGCCACTTGGATATTTAATATGCTAATCTCAAATTTGCCTCTTTACACTGCCAGTCTACTCTTCTCAGCAAATGATAAATCTTCCTTCTAGTTGCTCAGGCCAAAGACCTTAGAATTATTCTGGACTCTTCTTCTCATACCCCAAAGCAATTTCCAAATGTGAGAAAGTATCTGTCCTATAATTGTTAAAGTAAAATACTGACAAAACAAATGTGAAGACCGTGATGAAAAGGTATAGAGGCTAACCTCAATCCAATATTTGTATTAGTATTTACCTACATGAGTTGAAAATTTATGAGCATGGATGTTTATAGCACATTTATTTATAATTGTTGGAATTTAGAAGCAACAAAGATGCCCTTCAGTAAGTGGTGGATAAACTGTGGTCTGTTCAGTTAGTAGAATACATATACTTCAGCACTTCAGAGAAATGAACTGTAAGCCTTGAAAAGACATGGAGGAATTTTATAAAGGCATCTTGCTAACTGAAAAAGCCAGTGTAAAAAGGCTGCCTTCTGTATGGTTCCAACTATATGACATTCTAGGAAGGACAAAACTTGGAGACAGTAAGAAGATCGGTAGTTGCCAGGGCTTAAGAAGGAAGGAGGAATGAATAGATGGAAGCATAGATGCAATTTAAGGCAGTGAGACTATTCTGTATGGCACTATACTGGTAAGTACACATCGTTATTCATTTATCAAAACCATAGAGTGTACAGCACCAAGGATGAACTCTAATCTATGGATTTGTGGTGATAATGATGTGTCAGTGTAGATTCACTAATGTGACAAATATACCCCTCTGGTGGGGATTTTGTTAGTGGGTGGGGCTGTGCATGTGTGGGGATAGAATGTAAAAACTATACTTTCTGCTCAATTTTGCTCTGAACCTAAAATTGCTAAAAATAAAATAAAAATAAAAATAAAATCCTAAAACTAAAATCTGTTTTTAAAAAAATTAAGAAAAGAAACAAACTCAGAGGGAAAGAGGAAACAGAGATAATTCACAGACCAGATGAAAACTTTAAAACTATATTTAATAGCTTCAGAGAACCAAAAGAAGATATTACATCATTGAAATAAGAACAAGAAATTATTTCAAATGTATACTAAGAGTATAAGAATCCTAGAAGTTAGAAATGAAATTTAAAATTAATTTAGTAGCTGGTTGAAAAGAGTTAAGGAACTTTCCTGGGGGGAAATTAAAAGACAAGGAGCTTGAAAATGGGAGAAAAAAATATAAGAAAATGAGAGGATCAGTCCAGGAGGCTCAGCATGCAAATAATAAGAATTCCATGAAAACAGAAAAATTAGATGATAGAAAATTATCTACAAAATAATACAAGCCAAGTTTGTAACTGAAAGAAATTAGTTTCCAGATTGAGAGAATTTTTCCTGGTAACCAGTGTAATAATTATAAAAGAATTCATATCAAGATGTATCTTTATGAAAAATTAGAAATACAGTTGTAAAGAGACTATACTGAAAGCTTCAGAGAGGAGAAACAAACAATTCTCATGCAAAGAGTCAAAAACTATAATGCCAAAGACCCTCAGTTCAGTCGTTCAGTGTGTCCACCTCTTTGCAACCCCATGAATCGCAGCACGCCAGGCCTCCCTGTCCATCACCAACTCCCAGAGTTCACTCAGACTCACATTCATCGAGTCAGTGATGCCATCCAGCCATCTCATCCTCTGTCATCCCCTTCTCCTCCTGCCCCCAATCCCTCCTAGCATCAAAGTCTTTTCCAATGGGTCAACTCTGCATGAGGTGGCCAAAGGATTGGAGTTTCAGCTTCAGCATCATTCCTTCCAAAGAAATCCCAGGGTTGATCTCCTTCAGAATGGACTGGTTGGATCTCCTTGCAGTCCAAGGGACTCTCAAGAGTCTTCTCCAACACCACAGTTCAAAAGCATCAATTCTTCAGCGCTCAGCCTTCTTCACAGTCCAACGCTCACATCCATACATGACTACTGGAAAAACCATAGCCTTGACTAGACGGACCTTAGTCGGCAAAGTAATGTCTCTGCTTTTGAATATGCTATCTAGGTTGGTCATAACTTTTCTTCCAAGGAGTAAGCGTCTTTTAATTTCATGGCTGCAGTCACCATCTGCAGTGATTTTGGAGCCCCAAAAAATAAAGTCTGACACTGTTTCCACTGTTTCCCCATCTATTTCCCATGGAGTGATGGACATCCTGCCAAACTATTATTTAAGTGTACAGGTAGAATAATGACATAAAAGACTCAAAAAGTTATCTCCCATACACTCTTATGTAATGAGCAATGGAGGATGCCACTTATCAAAGTTCAGTTCAGTCACTCAGTCGTGTCCAACTCTTTGCAACCCCATGGACTCTGGCATGCCAGGCTTCCTTGTCCATCACCAACTTCCAGAGCCTGCTCAAACTCATGTCCATTAGGTTGGCAATGCCATCCAACCATCTCATCCTCTGTCATCCCCTTCTCCTCCTGCCTTCAATCTTTCCCAGCATCCGGGTCTTTTCCAATGAGTCAGTTCTTTGCATCAGGTGGCCAAAGTATTGGAGCTTCAGCTTCAGTATCAGTCCTTCCAATGAATATTCAGGACTGATTTCCTTCAGGATTGACTGGTTGGATCTCCTTGCTGTCCAAAGGACTCTCAGGAATCCTCTCTAACACCGTAGTTCAAAAGCATCAATTCAGTGCTCAGCTTCAGTGCTCAGCTTACCAAAATTAGGTGGTACCAAAAAACTTAGGGATCCAGCACAAGGGAGAGGCTCCCTGGTGGCTCAGACAGACAGTAAAGAACCCGCCTGTTCAGTCCCTGGGTTGGGAAGATCCCCCAGAGAAGGGAATGGCAACCCACTCCAGTATTCTTGCTTGGAGAATTCCATAAACCAAGGAGCCTGGTAGGCTACAGTTCCATGGGGTGGCAAAGAGTTGGACTTGGCTGAGCAACACAGTACACAGCATAGGGGAAAAGTGGAAGGAATTCCCAGGACAACAGCCAAACAGCAGGTCTGAGAGCCACCTGCAGGTTGAAGTAGTTCTTTTCACAAAGGCGCAGTCAGCTCTCCAGGTCATGCTTGCCTTCAGGTTTTGTTCAGGATGGAAATCCTTTTCTTTTTCTTCTTCCTGAAGGAAGTGCCTTTCTTATTTGTCTGTCTAGCTCTAACTCGTACTAACAGTACCTGTTAGATTAGCAGTAGCTTAGCTTTCAGACCTGGCTGTATGGAAGTATAAGAATCAAATAGTGGGAGATTGAAGCAAGGTATTAACAAAGAGAATAAAAGGGGAAAAAAAGCAAGTTAAGAAACTTGGGGAAGTTAGACTGAATGCGGAGGAGGGCCTGTCTGAGGATATCTCCGAGATTTCTGACACAGGCCACTGGATTAATGATACTGTCATTAATGGTCATAAGAACACAGCAGGAGATGCTAGTTCAAAATAAAAATGAGTTCAGTTTTGGATATGTGCACTCTGACGTAAAATTAGATGGACCAGTCCTAGAAGTGAAGCCCAGGATAGAGGTTCATTCATTCATCCTATACTCATTTATCTGTGAGGATTACAGAGATAAATGACTTCCTTCCTTTCCTTAAAAAAGCTCATAATCTAGAAGAGGAGACAAATACATAAGCAAATGATTTATAATGTAGTGTGACCATTTAAATATGTGCAAGGTATAATGATAGCTCAGAGGAGAGAATGTTTTGCCTTGTCTCAGTAGGGGGTGATGGGGGTGGTGAGGGTCAGCCAGTATTGGGAGGACCGAGCTAAAAAGGAATTTGACCAATAGACAAGGCAAGAGAGAATATTCCCACACATACAAAGGTACATACTGAAAATTTTATCCACCATACCAAAACTAGTTTACTATTATTTATGCATGAGACACAAAGAAGAAAGTGAAACTGAATAAATAGACAAGTGTTAGATTAGATCTTAAGGAATTTGGAGCTTTTGCCGAGGCAGTGAGAAGTCACTGAGGTGGTTGGAAAAGAGTCAAAGTAGAAACTAGGATTCACCAGTTGTTGCTTCCAAAGAGAATTTTGGTCCTTCTGAGAGCCCACTGAGAAAGAGAACATAGTCTCCTATCTTCCTCTTTCTAATGGTTACAATTCTGAGGATTTTATTGTTTAGCAATCATGAGGAAATAAAGAGTAAAATGACCCCCTTGCCCTCCCCATTTTTTTTTTGTTAATGAAACATGCTAGAGTGGTGATTTGAAATCCATCCTCTTTTTGTTAAAAATTCAAAGTGCTTATTTTATTACCTAAAGTGAATTGCTATAGGTATTATAAGCCACTTGTGGTGGGCTAAGTTAATTCAGTTTGGTTCAGTCGCTCAGTCGTGTCCGACTCCTTGTGACCCCATGGACTGCAGCATGCCAGGCTTCCCTGTCCATCAACAACTCCCGGAGCCTACTCAAATTCATGTCCATCGCTAAGTAAAGGTGCCCCCAAAACACATCCAGATTCTAATCCCTGTGAATGTTACCACTGATGGCAAAAAAGGGACTTTGCAAGTGAGACTATTCTGTGGACTCAGTGCAGTTACCTGGTCACAGAGAGAGAGAGCTCAGACAGCAGCGGAGATAGCAGTTATGACCACGGAGGCAGAGATGGGAGTGATCTGGCCACAAATCAAGTCAGGCCAGCTGTCACCAGAAGCTGGAAGAGGCAAGGAATAGATTTCCCCTAGGGCCTCCACAGAAACTGTGGCCTTGCTGCTACTTTGATACTGACCCAGTGAGACTGATTCTGGCCTTCTGACCTCCAGAATTATGAGAGAATAAATTTCTGCTCTTTTAAGTCTCCAAATTTGTGACACTTTGTTACGCAGCCATAGTATACTAATACAGTACTTAATATAATGCCATATAGCAAAGTAAAGGAGAAACAAAAACAAAATAAATGCTGTTAGTGATATGATTTTCTAAATGGGAAACAGTTTTTGGCAAAGTTCCAAACAAAACCAAACATAGTAATTATATTCCTGGAAATTTTAGTGTGTATTGAAAGCATTAGCCATTGTTTTCTCAGCATCTACCAAACAGAGGGTGTTTAATAAAGCTGGGTATGTGGGTGATGATGGATGGATGTATTAGAGCTTCAGAGGGATTCTATTTTTAAAGTTCCAAATTTAACACACAGGCAGGAATTACATGTCAGAAGTACCTTTGAAAATTTATTGTATAGTTTATAAAATAAAATGTACAAATTTACATGTTGGACACCAAGATACCATTTCTCAATAAAGCTGAGAGCCTTTTTTTTTGCCCCACATTAGTCTGGGTACTGTGTGAAGGCTTTGGATCTCTTTAGGGTCCCATTTAGCACTGAGATGCTCTCATTGTGAGAGCAAATGAGACTGAAACTGACTGAAAGACAATAGATTCCTATTTCCTATCTCAATGTTCACATTATTTGTTTATTATTTGGTATGATAGCTGCCCACACTATTTATAATTTTGTATCTTTTTCTTGTGATTAATGAGCATAGTTCAGTATTCCCACAATTAATTAAGTGGAGTGATTACGGGACTCCATCTTCAGTGAATGGGGGTCTTGTCTCATCCTTTCTGCTGGTAAGTAGTTCTCATCTTGCCTTGATTTTTCTCCCCCAGGGGCATGTGGCAGTGTCTAAAGTCCCTGGTGGCTCAGACAGTAAAGAATCCACGTGCAAGGCGGGAGACCTGGGTTTGATCCCTGGGTTGGGAAGATCCCCTGGAGGAGGGCATGGCGAACCACTCTAGTATTCTAGCCTGGAGAATCCCCATGGACAGAGGAGCCTGGTGGGCTCCAGTCCATGGCGTCGCAAAGGGTCAGACATGACTGAACTACTAAGCACAAAGACATTTCTGGTTGTCAAGGCCGAGAATTGGTGGGCAGGGTGAGGTGCTGTTGACATCTAGTGAGGCCAGGGACACTGCTAAACCTGCTACAGTGCGTACAACAGCCCCTCTGCAAACACTTATCCAGGCCCGAAGTGTCAGCAGCGGCAGGATGAGAAAACCTGAGCTAGGCTGTGTGTGTACTCTGCTTTTGTCTTGACCCCTTCATATTGTCCTCCTCGATGGGAGAATGTTTCCTGTAGCAGAACTGAGCTTTTGTTACTGGGCTGCAGGGAAGGATGGGTATAAGTCTTTGCAGGATTAAACATATTTTTAAATGAACCTCCTCTTTTAATTTTATCAAGGTAATAACAGTCACACATATGTGGATGTACATGCCACGTGTATATGTGTGTGTGCACTTATGCAGGAGGACTTGGAACACTTTCCTGCCCATTCTTCCCACCTCTAGTTCTGTTTCCCAGAGTTCACAGCATTTAGAGTTTTGTTTTGACTTCTTTTGGGGAGTTAACTCTCTAGGTGTAAATCATATTCTTCTGTTATTTATTGATTTAAGATATTATTTGTTGACACTTCATTGTGTAAGGTGAGGATTTAGCTCAAGTACACTAGTCCTTCTTCTAATTGTCGTTAGTTTGTATTCAATAATTCTTTTTCTGAATATTTGTGACTCTAAACAATACATTTAAGGTTTTGTTTTTGTTTCTTAGATGGTGTCGTTTTACTCTGCTGCGTTGCATACATATATACTTGTATGTGTACTGTGGTTGCTTTCCCCTGTTCTCTATTTCCTGTTGTCCTTCTACTGTACACTGATATTGTCAAGGCTGACAATATTTACTTTCTGTTTTATAATCTATCTTGTCATTAATGTTTTATGAATAAGTTGAGTCTAAAGTTGAAAAACCAGTGAATAGCATTTATAGGATATAACCGTGTGAATCCAGTTCACTGAAGAACCATGTGGTATGTTGGGACCCTAGAACTTTCTCTATGCCTGCAGGTATCTCACTTCTGTGACACTGCAAGGAGTATGTTCTTTTGTACTCTCGCGTTCTATTTTCTTTTACTATGAGTGCTCTAAAATCACGCCACATTTAGTTGGTAAACTGACATTTAAGTACACGTTAAGAAAGATCAGAAGTGGTGGCACAGTTGCATAGGAGATATTCAGTAAATGAATGGCCTGCATGACACTATTAGGGAGAAAAAAGACAAGAGGAAAATGAAGGAAAGCACAAGAAGGAAAAGAATTTCAAAATAAGAGTGCATTCCAAATGGCCTGCTTTCTGAGGGTTGAACTGTATTTGAATAACTCATGTCCCTCAATCCAGTTCCAAAGATAATATTGCTGCTGCTGAAACTTGGGCTTTGTACTGTAACCAGAGTTTATTAATTGTCCTATTTCATTGAGGAAAAAATGCAAAGCAGACAGAACTCTGGAGTAACTAGCTGGAAATATCCACTGCTTCATGGGAAGCAGCTTTCCAAATGATTCCTGGGGAGGCCAAACTCTTGGTCTAGCCAGAATAGCACTAAAGTGTGCCTTGATGGTACATTAAAGAAGAAAAATTTCCCCAATATACTTGATTCAGATTTATAGCCTTTCTGCCCCCTCAAAGACATAGCATTGATTTCTTTAATATAAAAAACTAATTTCCTAAAATAGATTGCTAGTAACTGCTTTCAGTTATTTATTTAGAGAGGATTGTGCCAAGTATTGCTTGTTTGAATTCCTGTAAAAGGCTGAATTAATTTCATAATTTTCATAATTAATGTTATTCCTCTTCTGTAAGAATTTGCTATTAGTGTGACTGGTCATTACCGTATCTTGTTTTGATAGCTCTCAAAGCATCTTTAACATTATAAACAAGGTATTAAAACACTGATCGTATGTTTTGCTTTATAGATCATATTTGATAAAACCTTTTGTTTTTCACTTAATATTGACATTTTTCATTTTATTATAAACATAGCTTTTAATGGCTACATATTATTCTACTAGATATACCTACCATAATTTACTTAACCAGTTTATCATCACTGAGCATTTAGGTATTCTTTGTTTTCAGTGTAATAATGCATAATGAGTATTTTTGCATACAGTGATTTCTCTGATATTAGCCTTATTTCCTAAGATGCACGCTCCCAGGGGTCGAATATTATTTCAAGGTTCGTTGTTGAGATTACATTCTGAAGTCAGTTCCAATTTACACTTAATTGTCCAAATGATAGAACAGAATTTTAAAAGTATTTCACTATTGTTTTGGTTTATGTGTCAAAATGATCCAAAAAACTATTAAAAAGTAAATATGAGGAGATAAAGCATTTGGCTGACTATGTACATATTTTAACAATGCCTCAATATTAGGCCAGAAGCCATTATTCATACTCATGATGTCTCAGACATGGAAAAATACTTCTAATTTTTGCAACATATAAGAAGATGACAGTTACGGAACTGAATGACTAGCCAGATCTGCTACTTGAAAAATAGAATTAGGATTTGAACATAATAGTCAGTCTCTGTTTAAAAGTCCAAACCTTTTTTCACTTTGAATTTGGGGCTCTACTGTATTTAGAGATTTTTTTTTTAAGTAGAAAATAATAGAGAATTAATTTGAGGTTGCTAAGATGTATGCCACTGTTGTTTAAAGTTGCAGTTACAGCTATCTTCATTAAGCTGTTAGTATGGTTATATTTTCTGGAGTAATGTTCTAATTTAAAGATTAAGACTAAATGCTAAATGTTTAATTTATTTAAATTTAGGTAATTAAAATAGCAATTCTTTTGGGATTATTTCAGTATTAATTTTGCCTAAAGCAAAGTTACTTGCTTTAAAATTTTTTTTTAATTTATTTATTTTTAATGGATAATTGCTTTACAGTATTGCATTGGTTTCTACCAAACATCAATGTGAATCGGCCATAGGTTTACCCATGTCCCCTCCCACTTGAACATCCCTCCCACCTTCCTCCCCATCCCACCCCTCTAGGTTATCCAGCCCCTATTTGAGTTTCCGGAGTCATACAGCAAATTCCCACTGGCTATCTATTTTACATATGGTAATGGATGTTTCCATGTTACTCTCTCCATACCTCCCATCCTCTCCTCCTTTTCTTCTTATGAAAAGTTACTTGCTTTTCATATTCACTAATATACAATTTATGGGGCTCTCTAAGTGGCGCAGTGGTAAAGAATCCACCTGCCAATGCAATAGATGCAAAGAGAAGTGGGTTCTATCCCTGAGTTGAGAAGATCCCCTGGAGTAGCAAATGGCAACCTGCTTCAGTATTCTTGCCATACTTGTTTTCTCCTATTTAAAAGGGAAACAAATCCTAGCTACATTTTTTGAAGATTATTATCTTGATAACTTGCTCCCTGACAAAGAAACTAATGCAAAACAGATAATTTTTAAAGCAAGTTTTGTGATGTATTTCCATGTATAACACTGAAAGCCTCTTTGTTTTAAGCCCTTGGAAGGAAAGTTTTTTTAAAACAACACTTCAACTGTAATGGTGGCTCAGAGGTTAAAGCGTCCGCCTGCATTGTAGGAGGCCTGGGTTCGATCCCTGGGTCAGGAAGATCCCCTGGGGAAGGAAATGGCAACCCATTCCAGTATTCTTGCCTGGAGAATCCCATGGACGGAGGAGCCTGGTGGGCTACAGTCCATGGGGTCGCAAAGAGTCAGACACGACTGAGCGACTTCACTTTCATGAAAGAGGGATGCTGGAAATGAACACTGATGTTCCTTTAATCTCATGCTTCATAGTGACAAATCAGAGACCTTCTGAAGACTTGGTTCACATACGCATAGTATGTAAATAGTTACATACACATAGTATGTAACAAAATTCCCTTCCCAATGTCAAATTAGAAGCTAATATTTAGAGCTTTTTCAGGTTGAATATATAAAACCAAGCCTTTGGAATGTTAAATATAAAAAATTGTGTCCCTATAAATAACATTATTACTTAATTATGTTTAGGAACTTTGAAACAAACTTGTAAAGATTTATTGGTTGAAATAATTAATAATTTTTGTGATGACATTCACTTTAGAACATATGCATTTGGAAAAAATAGAGTTTGGGCATTTCAAGTAGAGGAAAAAGTTCCAGATCTCAGTTTTTTAACTCTTTAAAAAAATTTTATGTTTAAAATATGTCTACAATCTGCCCCTCCAGGATTATTCTAGGAAGTTATTCTAGGAAATCTTTCACTGTTAAAGTATGAAGGTTCCTACTTGTAATTAAATTATATATTCCAGTCTTTTGGACTCTGTGGGAGAGGGACAGGGTGGGATAATTTGGGAGAATGGCACTGAAACATGTATAATATCATATATGAAATGAATCACCAGTCCAGGTTTGATGCATGATACAGGATGCTTGGGGCTGGTGCACTGGGATGGCCCAGAGGGATAGTATGGAGTGGGAGGTGGGAGGAGGGTTCAGGATGGGGAACACGTGTATACCCATGGTGGATTCATGTTGATCTATGGCAAAACCAATACAATATTGTAATTACATCCAATTTAAATAAATTTATATTAAAAAAAAATTGTCCTTGCCCACTGTTGAGCAGTGTGTAAATACATTTTAAAAAATAGCTGTGTCTGGGACTTCTCCTGTGGTCCAGTGGTTAATACTCCATGCTCCCAGGGCAGGGGCACAGCTTTGATCCCTGGTTAGGGAGCTAAGATCCTTTATGCCACATGACCCAGCTAAAAAAAATTAAAATATTAAATAAAAAAAATTTTAAATTAAAAATAAGCATGTCACGCAAAAAGTTCTAAATTTTTTCTTTGATCAACCTTGATAATAGATTATAATTTTAAAATGTTAAAAATATTTGTTCTTAAGTAAAACTTATTTTTTTAAGCATTTCACTGTTTTCTTTCTAACTTTGTAGTTATAACATGTAAAGACCACATATGGTTTTCTAAATGCTTATGTTTTCATACTTGATGAACTTTGTTCACCTTATGGCATGTTTAAAAAAATGATAATTAGACGATCGTGTCACTTAAGAGCTAAACAGTGCTAAAAGATGAAAGTATACAGGAGTTTTTTGTTAATATAGTAATAGCTTAAAAAAACCCAAGTATATCTTGAGAGGATATGTTAAAAATTTGCTTTAAGAAATGATGATCCATATCTTTGATTCAATAGGAAATGTGTGATGCTATTATCAAACTTAGTATCTGCTAACTTGCCTTTTTCATGGCATAAGCCCTGTAAAGTTAAGGACTTCTCAAACTTTGTTGTTGTTGTTCAGCCGCTAAGTTGTGTCTGACTCCCTCAACCCCATGAACTAACCATAGCACGCCAGGCTTCCTTGTCCTTCACTACCTCACGGAGTTTGCTCACATTCATGTGCATTGAGTTAGTGATGCTATCTAATCATCTCATCCTCTGCCACCTGCTTCTCCTCTTGCCCTCAATCTTTCCCAGCATCAGGGTCTTTTCCAATAAGTCGGCTTTTTGCATCAGGTGGCCAAAGTATTGGAGCTTCAGCTTCAGTCCTTGCAATGAATATTCAGGGTTGATTTCTTTGGGATTCACTGGTTTGATCTCCTTGCTGTCCAAAGGAATCTCTAGAGTCTTCTCCAGCACCGCAATTCGAAAGCATCAATTTTTGGCACTCCTTGATGGTCCAACTCTCACATCCATACATGACTACTGGAAAAACCATAGCTTTGATTCAGGATTATATAAACGTTTTTATTGCTCTTATTTTTACCTATGGTATCACTAATTTTAACATGAAATTTCCACTTAAGGACAAATTTGATTCTTTTATGAGCCTTTTAATTTTCATCTTTTCTGTGATCACACTTCTAGAACATGTAGAATGAAAATGTAATTTCATATTCTCTATGATGAGAAAGAAAATATATTCCCTTATCACAGGGTGAAGGTATTGTTTCCATCTGAATATATTATATCCTAGGTAGCCTGGAAAAGTGAATGTCTCTGAAAGTATGATTTAGCTTTTATACTTTATTAAGCTTTATTTACATAGGCAGTTTTTAGAAACTGTTGTCAACAAAAATTTATATTTGGACAATGTAGTCTGTGAGTACTGTTTAGTGAGTAGTGGGCTGTTCTTGAGTAATTAATGCAACCTGGGTAGTTAGACAACCTTAGGAATTGCTAAACTCTATAAGAGGACATTTTCTTTATGGATCATAAGTTTTCAACTTTCCCCCAAGTCAATACTTCAGCTTTAAATTTAATGTGATTGTCAAATAGCTGGGCTTCCCTAGTGGCTCAGACAGTAAAGAATCCACCTGCAATGCAGGAGAGCTGGGTTCGATCCCTGGGTTGGGAAGATCCCCTGGAGGAGGGCATGGCCACCTACTGTAGTATTCTTCCCTGGAGTATCCCCATGGCGGGCTAGTCCATGGGGTCTCAAAGAGTCAAACATGACTGAGTGACTAAGCACAGCACACAGCACATCGAATAGCTGTAGGTAGTAGTGGAATAGCTTTCTTCTATGTAAAACTCGGCACACAGATAGTATTGTGTAAAAATAACAGTTATAATTTCTCTCAACAGCTGTGACATCTATGAAGATCTTGGACTCTTTGCATTTGGATTACCTGGAAAGGTAATTTTTTTTTTTCCTTGCTATATTCAAAATCCTGAAAGGCAGTTTTTCCCTTCCATTTCCAGGTAGAAAAGACAAGTATATATAGGAGGAAGAAATTAAGGGAATAAAAGGAAACTAAGGTGAAGAAAAGGAATGATGGGAGCAGGAAGAGAAAGAAGAAATCTCTATGACCTTCCTAAAAATACATTGATAGATATAATTCAACACTTAAAGTTTTTTAGCGTCTTTTACTCTAATGAAGGAGAGCAGTGACTTATAATTTTAAATCAATAACAGTGGCCTGTTTTAACATTTTGTAATTAATGTTGATTAGATTATGTTTGAATTCTCATGAAGACTAAACAAGACAGATGCATAGAATTAACCTTATAGCACGTTTATAAAATTGATAATTAGAAGATCATGTCATTTAAGAGCTGAATAGTGCTAAAAGATGATCCTTCATTTATAAGTGAGGAAATTAAGGCCCAGAGAAGGGAAGGGGCCATTTGTCTACAATTACTCAAGCCAGTATGGAAGCACAGGACTCCAGACTCAAAATCTAATATTTTTCCTCCCCAGAATGAGAGAAATAACAACAGTATTTATGAGGCATTCATTTGTGGTGGGCATGCTAATCTAGTTTAGTTAAACTAATTACCTGTCTTCCACAGATAATCTGGAGTTAAATATTATTGTTAGTGTTTTAATAATTACTTTTTATTTCTGAAGCGCTATCATACTTCTAAAACCCATTTATATGTTGATTCCAAACAGAGCTTTTTCTTTTCATTTTGTAAATCTGTTGTTTGTATTTTTAATTTGTTTTTAATCTAAAAGGATGCTATTTTGTTGATGGCTGAACTAACCTTTAAGAATTTAGTCTGAGAGGAAAAAGATACAGCTATGTAATGAGGGGCGGGAGATGTGTATTTACATTCAAATTAACTTTGCATTTAAAGTACAGAGATTAAAGCATATGCCTCTAATGCGGGAGACTGGGTTCGATCCCTGGGTCGGGAAGATCCCCTGGAGAAGGAAATGGCAACCCACTCCAGTATTCTTGCTTGGAGAATCTCATGGACTGAGGAGCCTGGTGGGCTGCAGTCCGTGGGGTCACAAAGAGTCGGACACGACTGAGTGACTTTACTTACTTATATAATCTCATGGTTTGGATCCTTATAGCCTGAAATTTGAACTAAATGGAGACTATGTTACTTTTGAGGGTAAAGGTTTTTGTTAATCATCCTTGGTAACAATTTTTCTTGAAGATCAGGATGTTTGTTATAATTAAGATCAATATCCTGCATACAGTTTAATCAAGGGAGAAGAAGAAAATGTTATTTATATAAGAAAACTCTCTAATTAATTTAATACAATCTATGAACATGACTGAGCATCATTACTGTTATTTCACATTAGTATTTCCTTCATTCCTTGGATAGCAGCAGAGTCCACAAGAAGAACATAGATTATTGAGAGTCACCTTTTCCTATACTCTAGGAGAAGGCAGTGGTATCCCACTCCAGTACTCTTGCCTGGAAAATCCCATGGACGGAGGAGCCTGGTAGGCTGCAGTCCACGGGGTTGCTGAGAGTTGGACATGACTCAGTGACTTCACTTTGACTTTTCACTTTCATGCACTGGAGAAGGAAATGGCAACCCACTCCAGTGTTCTTGCCTGGAGAATCCCAGGGATGGCAGAGCCTGGTGGGCTGCCGTCTATGGGGTCGCACAGAGTTGGACACGACTGAAGCGACTTAGCAGCAGTAGCAGTAGCAGAGTAGCTGCATTATCATTTTAGTATATGCACACAGTTTTTAATAGGTGGATACACAGAGAATACTGTAAATGAAGAGTTATTTGTTTGTTTAATATTTTCTCTCAACTTCCAGAGTTGGGTTGAAACTTTCCTATTTCCTTCTTCCCAGATGTTATATGAATATAGATATAACATATGAAAGGGTCACATTATTCTGAAATTAAATATTTTTGAAGTGATTTGAACTTTTTAAGAAAATGTTTTAATTGTCTATAAATAGTTTATGTACTTGCCAAACATTTCTTGAGCAAATACCATGTGGCCATGCACTGTACTAGGCAGTAGAAAGATGGATAGATGGGTAGATATATTGACTTTCTAGATCAAAAATGCTTCAAGTGAGCCAGAAAATGGGGAAATACTCATCAATACATTAATATTATTGCTTTTTGCAGTATATTCATAGAAAAATCCAAATTTCATGTGTGATTGACAACAGATATCAATTGCATATGAAAGACGGTGTACAGAAATTTCATAAAAGTCTTTTCACAAATAACTGTGACATTTTGGAACTAATTTTTAAATGGGTTGACATGTAAAGGTTTTTTTGGAAAATATTAGAATGACAATTATCATATCTTCAAAGACATCTTGCCAGATGTTTCTATCATTAGCCCTGCTTTCCAAGACCTCTATGTCTTGATAACTTAGTTTGTTTCCAGGATAGGCAAATGGAATTCCTAGGAGAAGAAGGGTGATCTCTTCCCAGTCCATGCACGACTGAATGATCTTAGATAGTGAGTCAGCTCCAGACATACATTAGAGGTACAGATTCACCAAGATTTAAGTGATTGAAAGACCCAAGTGGAAGCAGAATGTTTAATCATTTCTTCTGAGTGCATCTGATAAGAATGGATAAAGTGCCGTCTTGTATTTCCCAGGAATCTCATCAAAGATCACAAGTTAGCAAGCCTCAGGAGTGTTTTGTTTGGCTCAAATCTGTTTTTTTTTTTTTATTTTTAGCTGATTGCCAACCAAGAGTTATGACATTTTGAAAGAATTCAGTTTCTGACTTTCCTTGAAAAATCAGAAGATCTAGCTACATTGGATTCACATTCTCACATGTCAGCAACTGGCCAGAGCTGTGTAACAGCTGCCCCATTTTGAACGAGGAGAAATTCTCCAATGTATTACAGTCTTCACTACCTCCTGTTGTCTTATACTCAGCCCACTGCATGTTGCTGAGTTTGAAATGCTTCAGTTTTCAGATATGTGGGTCTAGAGTTTTCTGCTCTAGAATTAATGTATCCCTGCAACAAGGCTCCCACATTCAAGGCTTGGTGTTTGCCAAGCTGATACACTCTGATGATTATGTTTCCTTTTATACAATACAGCATCGGCGCACCACACCTCAAGCTGTCTCAGTATGCCTAGCAAAGCAACGTGATATGACCAGTAAGAAAAAAGAGACCAAATTTAAAAAATGAGACCAAATAGATTCAGTTCTTTGGTACTTTGATAACCATTGATTCCCTAGCTTTTTAACACTTTTAACTGTTTTAAAAATGGCTGCCAAGGAAACCTACAAAAGTGTGCTTTATAGTAACCATGGAACTATTAAAGAAAGGCTTTTTATGTGATGATTATGAGTTTTATATATTGCAAATGACTGGCAGAGTGTGTTCTTTTCAGTTTCTCTTCACTGAATTTCTGCATCTGTTTTTAAGTAATAGTTATTGAATTTTAATAAAATACCAATCCTTTTATATTATTTCCCCTTTCATCTTCTGAATACATTTGTTCTTTTATAGGTGATGGTGGCGAGCACCATAATAATTCAGAACATTGGAGGTAAGCAATTGAAAGTGCACAGCTTACGCCTAGACGTGGTAGAAATGATTTCCTCCTTTGGTTTCTTGCTTGCTACAGGTCCAGCTGGGAACCTAAACCTCTGTAGACATAGTTGTCTCAGAAGCCCTGTGTGTGCACCTATTAGTCTTTCTTTTTTTTAAAAGATCCTTGTAGGATAATAGCTTCTAAATTCAGCTAAACCCTTGCTTTCAATCTTGTTATTAGGTCTGTAACACGCCTCTGAAGCACTGGTTTTCTGTAGTTGTGGTAGTGGTGAAGTACAGCTTGGAAAAACTCTCCAGGTGATTCTGGAGTAGTTCCCCTCTATTTTTTTCCTGATCACTTGCTGTGATGTATACTGCTTTAGAAGGAGGGATGTTCCATGGCTGTGAACAGTCATGTGTAGAAAGGCAATCTCCTTTTGTAAGCACGAAATCAAAAGTGGCCAGTGGTGTACAAAATAAACAAGCTTGAGACAAATAAAAAAAGTATTCTCACATTTTTCAGAATTCCCTATTTTCGCATTTAAAAAAATGATCTGGTATCAAGAACTACAGAAACAAAATGTACTGTTAAGTTAATTATTGATCATTATTGACTAAATGTATTAAACATTTAAATCCAAAATCCTATGGGAATCATGTCTGTATATGTTGTAAAGAAGTTACATCATGCTGAACAGTGTCTTAATTTTCTTTTACCGTTTACTTGAGTGCTAAATAAATGTTTTTAGTGTAAAGTTAAATACACAGAGTTATTATGCACCTTGAATCTTTCACAAGACTGTATGGTCAGAGGAAATTTTAATCTTATTTGTTTATCTTATTATTATTTCAGTTTACGTTGAGTTCAGCAAAATTCGGTATTTAATTAAGTTCAACAAAATTCCATCTTTAATGAGTTTCTTGGTCAAGGAAAAAATTAGCATTGCAACAATAAATTGTATTTGCCATTGTTTTGGAAATCCTGAACATTCATGTTTTAATTCTTTGAATTTTCAGGGCAATATACATATATATATTTATATATACACACATAATAATTGAAGGAAAAGAATGCTCTCTTGGATATCATACCAAATAATTTCCCTTTTAACACATCTGCTTCACTCTTCACATTAGAAGTCAATAACCTGTCTTTTCGCTAATGAATCTAGAAAATGCCATGACTTTAAGATCTACTTTGGAATATTTTGTTTTAGCTAGTATGCTTAAATGTGTACTGGTAATGTCCCTAATGTGAAAACAGTCCCTCATTTTCCTCTCTCTATGATTGTTGTTTAGTCACTAAATTGTATCCAACTCTTTTGTGACCCCATGGATTGTGGCCTGCCAGGCTCCTCTGTCCATGGGATTTCCGTGGAAAAGAGTACTGAGTGAGTTGCCATTTCCTTCTCCAGGGGATCTTCCTCACCCAGAGATCAAACCCACGTCTCTTGCATGGGCAGGTGAATTCTTTACCACTGAACCACAGGGAAGCCCCTCTGTATGATTACTAAGAACCATCAATCACAGTTTGTATTTTATGGAGAATTTTCACCTCAGGAATTTCGATCTGAATTTGTGGCTCTGGCAAATGCCTGCTGCTGTATTCTCAGTATCCTTCACCCGGATTCCTTCTTTGTCCTCTAAGCTGGTATGCAGCTGTTATTGTTCCTGGCTCTTTTAGCACTTGCTGTTATTAGGTCGAAGTTACCTCTGTATATGCTTTCTTCCCTCACTATTATTATCAGCTCCTCCAAGTCAAGTTATTACTCTCATTTTTTTTTGTGCTCCTGAAACCTAGCACAATATTTGGGACTTGATAAACCTTTTATTCAACTAAATATTCAGTTCAGTTCAGTCGCGCAGTCGTGTCCGACTCTTTGCGACCCCATGAATCGCAGAACGCCAGGCCTCCCTGTCCACCACCAACTCCCGGAGTTCACTCAGACTCACGTCCATTGAGTCCATGATGCCACCCAGCCATCTCATCCTCGGTCGTCCCTTTCTCCTCCTGCCCCCAATCCCTCCCAGCTTCAGGGTCTTTTCCAATGAGTCAACTCTTCGCATAAGGTGGCCAAAGTACTGGAGCTTCAGTTTTAGCATCATTCCTTCCAAAGAAATCCCAGGGTTGATCTCCCTCAGAATGGACTGGTTGGATCTCCTTGCAGTCCAAGGGACTCTCAAGAGTCTTCTCCAACACCACAGTTCAAAAGCATCAATTCTTCTGCGCTCAGCCTTCTTCACAGTCCAACTCTCACATCCATACATGACCACAGGAAAAACCATAGCCTTGACTAGACGGACCTTAGTCGGCAAAGTAATGTCTCTGCTTTTGAATATACTATCTAGGTTGGTCATAACTTTTCTTCCAAGGAGTAAGCGCCTTTTAATTTCATGGCTGCAGTCACCATCTGCAGTGATTTTGGAGCCCAAAAAAACAAAGTCTGACACTGTTTCTACTGTTTCCCCATCTATTTCCCATGAAGTGATGGGGCCAGATGCCATGATTTCGTTTTCTGAATGTTGAGCTTTAAGCCAACTTTTCCACTCTCCTCTTTCACTTTCAACAAGAGGCTTTTTAGCTCCTCCTCACTTTCTGCCATAAGGGTGGTGTCATCTGCATATCTGAGATTATTGATATTTCTCCCAGCAATCTTGATTCCAGCTTGTGTTTCTTCCAGTCCAGCATTTCTCATGATGTACTCTGCATATAAGTTAAATAAGCAGGGTGACAATATACAGCCTTGACGTACTCCTTTTCCTATTTGGAACCAGTCTGTTGTTCCATGTCCAGTTCTAACTGTTGCTTCCTGACCTGCATACAGATTTCTCAAGAGGCAGGTCAGGTGGTCTGGTATTCCCATCTCTTTCAGAATTTTCCACAGTTTACTGTGAGCCACACAGTCAAAGGCTTTGGCATAGTCAATAAAGCAGAAATAGATGTTTTTCTGGAACTCTCTTGCTTTTTCCATGATCCAGCGGATGTTGGCAATTTGATCTCTGGTTCCTCTGCCTTTTCTAAAATATTAGCTAAATATTAGCTGAATATAATTTGTATGTGCTGTTTGCAAGTACTTTGTAATATTCTAGCTGTATTTATCAAGAAGAAGACCAAAGGGGGCTTCTAGACTGATCACTAGCTTTAAATATTTGAAAAGTTGAACATGAAACATGGAAAGATATTAGAGTAATTTAGTATTGTTCTGAAGGGCAGAACTGGTTTTCACGGGTAGAAATCTACAGTGAAGCTGTTTGGTTTCATTTGAAATACTAAGGTTTGTGATAATGGAGATGTCCTATACTCCTTTGAAAAAGCTCTGGTATTCCTGAAACAATAGCTTCAGTTCAGTTCAGTTGCTCAGTCGTGTCCGACTCTTTGCGACCCCATGAATTGCAGTACTCCAGGCCTCCCTGTCCTTCACCAACTCCCGGAGTTCACTCAAACTCACGTCCATCGAGTTGGTGATGCCACCTAGCCATCTCATCCTTTGTTATCCCCTTCTCCTCCTGCCCCCAATCCCTCCCAGCATCAGAGTCTTTTCCAATGAGTCAACTCTTCGCATGAGGTGGCCAAAGTACTGGAGTTTCAGCTTTAGCATCATTCCCTCCAAAGAACACCCAGGACTGATCTCCTTTAGAATGGACTGGTTGGATCTCCTTGCCGTCCAAGGGACTCACTTCTCCTCCTGCCCCCATCCCTCCCAGCATCAGAGTCTTTTCCAATGAGTCAACTCTTCGCATGAGGTGGCCAAAGTACTGGAGTTTCAGCTTTAGCATCATTCCCTCCAAAGAACACCCAGGACTGATCTCCTTTAGAATGGACTGGTTGGATCTCCTTGCCGTCCAAGGGACTCTCAAGAATCTTCTCCAACACCACAGTTCAAAAGCATCAATTCTTTGACACCCAGGTTTCTTCACAGTCCAACGCTCACATCCATACATGACCACTGGAAAAACCATAGCCTTGACTAGGCGGACCTTTGTTGGCAAAGTAATGTCTCTGCTTTTGAATATGCTATCTAGGTTGGTCATAACTTTCCTTCCAAGGAGTAAGCGTCTTTTAATTTCATGGCTGCAGTCACCATCTGCAGTGATTTTGGAGGCCAAGAAAATAAAGTCTTTTGCTGTTTCCATTGTTTCCCCATCTATTTGCCGTGAAGTGATGGGACCAGATGCCATGATCTTAGTTTTCTGACTGTTGAGATTTAAGCCAACATTTTCACGCTCCACTTTCACTTTCATCAAGAGGCTCTTTAGTTCTTCTTAGCTTTCTGCCGTAAGGGTGGTGTCATCTGCATATCTGAGGTTATAGATATTTCTCCCGGCAATCTTGATTCCAGCTTGTGCTTCTTCCACACCAGCGTGTCTCATGATGTACTCTGCATAGAAGTTAAATAAGCAACGTGACAGTATACAGCCTTGACATACTCCTTTTCCTATTTGGAACCCCTCTGTTGTTCCGTGTCCAGTTCTAACTGTTCCTTCTCAGGGGGCAGGTCAGGTGGTCTGGTATTCCCATCTCTGTAAGACTTTTCCACATTTTGTGTGATCCACACAGTCAAAGGCTTTGGTGTAGTCAATAAAGCAGAAGTAGATATTTTTCTGTAACTCCTGCTTTTTCAATGATCCAACAGATGTTGGCAATTTGATCTCTGGTTCCTCTGCCTTTTCTAAATCCAGTTTGAACAGCTGGAAGTTCATGGTTCACTTACTATTAAACCTGGCTTGGAGGATTTTGAGCATTACTTAGCTAGCATGTGAGATGAGTGCCATTGTGCGGTAGTTTGAACATTGTTTGACATTGCCTTTCTTTGGGATTGGATTGGGATTGGATTCTGGCATTTGGTGGCAGATAAATCATCAGTTCTTTCAGCTCTAAGTTTATTGATTTGCTTGCTTTGTTTTAGAAGCTTTTTTTTTTTAAAGTCACTTAAAAGCAGTCACAGAAGTTTTTAATGTTCCTGCAATTCAGAAAAGCTGGTAATGCTTATTTAGTTTTTAGAATAATATCCTTGTGATTTTCTTCACATTGTCTAAAATTTTATTTATTGAGAATCCACTAAGTAATAACTGAAACATATTTTCAAAGCTATTTTTCTTTTGTCTTAGCATGCATAAACTATTCCTTTATTAGAATAGAAGTGGAAGCTTGCTGTTGTGAACAGAACACTGGGTTGGAAGTCAGGTACCTATTTATTACAGGAAGGTGAAGGTGAAGGTGCAGGTGAAGTCGCTCAGTCATGTCCGACTCTTTGCGACCCCATGGACTGTAACCTACTAGGCTTCTCCGTCCATGGGATTCTCCAGGCAAGAATACTGGAGTGGATTGCCATTTCCTTCTCCAGAGGATCTTCCCGACCCAGGGATCGAACCCGGGTCTCCCACATTGGAGGCAGACGCTTTAACCTCTGAGCCACCAGGGAAGCCTATTACAGGAGAGTTTCATGGAAAGGTTATATTTGGGTCAAAAGATGATTTGCTCTTTTCTTAGGTATCTTTAACAAGTCATTCACTATTGCTCTAAAAACTTTCATGGATGCTATTCTTTTTCAGAAAAAGGAGTCTCAGTTCTTAGAACTACCCTTTAGGGCAGCTTCTGAGCCTCTGAGGTTAAAGTCTAGGAACTCTAGCCTTAAGTAGTTTCTTGATTAACCTAAGTTGGGTCTTTGGAAGCCCTTAACAGTTACTAAGCCATGTATACTTGAGAAGAAACGGCATATTTATTTGGGAGGCTCTTTACGTTGTACAAATAACTTATTTGATGTTATTTCTTCCAAATGGATTTTGATTTTTTATTAATTGGAGATACATTAGATATTTGTAAGATGATATGAAGTGTATAGAATCAGGTTAAATGTTTGCATCTCTTGCACGCCTGCCTGCATATATAATGTAGTTCAGATAGCATTTTTGGAAAGATGGGATATTCATTATTAGTATAAGTGGTCAGAGTTTTTCACTGATTGTTTGTTTAGAAATGAGAAATAATATAATAAATTATCTTTAGGTCAGGCCTATACTTGACACTTTATACTTAACAGCAACACTTCAGGGTGGATGATATTATCCTCATTTTACAGAGGATGATCAGTGCTCAGAGGAGATAAGTGACTTGCTTACCTTTACCCCTTAATAAAGCCAGGACTCAAATCTCACTTTGTCTACTTCTAAAGGCTTTGTTTTTTCTGCTCTGATTTAGTAAATGTTGAAAAGCTATGAAAAGATTAAATGTTGAGGATTTTAAAAGCTCCTTGGGGACAGGAACTATGTGCTTTCATTTGTTTTCCTAACTTGACCTAGTTTCTGGTAGAGGAACTCAATAAATAATTTTGTTGAATGAATGAGACAATTAAAAAAATTCTATTTACAAACCTAAGATTTTGCTTTAAAGAGACAATTTTATATACCATATAAATGGTATAAACTGAATGTCCATAGTGTTTAGAATTATATGAAAAATAAAAGGTTGAAAATATTGAGGAAAGTTAGATCTTATTTATGTAAAATAGAAAATAAAGTATTTTAAAATCTTCTCCTTTTGCATTAGGTAATCATATCTCAGATTAATGCTTCCTGGCTCTTTTATTCTTTGTAACATTTAAACGTTTCTCAGTTTTCTTGAGATTCTATATCCCTGATGAATCTATGAGAAAAGGAAACAGGGCTTTTAGAAGCAAGATGATCATGGATCAAGGAAAATTTTCCTTAATCAATATTTGTTTCATGAATCTTTTAGTAAGACTCAGTTTATCCCCTACATTTTGTATTCCGTGTCTATAAGTAACTTGTTCATTCATTTAGGTTTTTAAGTACCTAGCACTTGGTATTTAGTAAGTCTTGTTTGTGTGTAAGTCTTATGTGCTGAAAGAAGCACGAGCTGGAATCAAGATTTCCAGGAGAAATATCAATAACCTCAGATATGCAGATGACTGCATATCTTATAGCAGAAAGTGAAGAGGGAATAAAAAGCCTCTTGATGAGAGTGAAAAAGTTGGCTTAAAGTTCAACATTCAGAAAACTAAGATCATGGCATATAGCAGAAAGTGAAGAGGAACTAAAAAGCCTCTTGATGAACGTGAAAGGCTATGGTTTTTCCAGTGGTCATGTATGGATATGAGAGTTGGGCTGTGAAGAAAGCTGAGTGCCAAAGAATTGATGCTTTTGAACTGTGGTGTTGGAGAAGACTCTTGAGAGTCCCTTGGACTGAAAGGAGATCCAACCAGTCCATCCTAAAGGAGATCAGTCCTGGGTGTTCTTTGGAAAGACTGATGCTACAGCTGAAACTCCAGTACTTTGGCCACCTCATGCGAAGAGTTGACTCACTGGAAAAGACTCTGATGCTGGGAGGGATTGGGGGCAGGAGGAGAAGGGGATGACAGAGGATGAGATGGCTGTATGGCATCACCAACTCGATGGACATGAGTTTGAGTAAACTCCGGGAGTTGGTGATGGACAAGGAGGCCTGGCGTGCTGCGATTCATGGGGTCACAGAGTCGGACACGACTGGGCAACTGAACTGAACTGAAGTCTTATTTATTATAGGAAGAAAGTAAGAAATAAGAGAAGGGGGAAAAGAAGGAAAAGCCAGCAGCCTGGCTTGGAACTCCTTTAAAAGGAAGATCAACTGGGAAAGAGAAGACCACACAGAATGCATAAGTGAGCATATGGTTTTTTTAGGGAAGAATCTACTGTCAGAACTTCAGAGAAGATCTTTTTTTCCCCAGTATCAATCACACACCAAGTATTAGTCACAGGGAACTAGTGTGGTCTAACAAATAGATTGAAAAGTCTACTGTCTTTGAAAAATCTCTGAACTTTATGATAGAAAAAAAAATGACTCATTAAATTTATTACTCTTATTCTTAGAATTATGGAAACTGTTACCTTTAGAAAATGGAGAGTCACATGGTAAAATACTTCTTAGAAGCAATTCCTGATAGATTCCCAACACTGATGAATTGGGGTCCCAAAACAGACCAGAGCCAGAGAGAGCCCCCAGCTGCCTAATGCCTCAGGCACCAGAGGGACATTTGCCGAGATCGTTGCTTAGACACAAAGGCAGAAAAGAGGCATCTGGAAGTTTTAATACTTAATGCTGTTACAGGGAAGAGAACTCTGGCTGAGGGCTTGAATTTAGTGGACCATAAGCAAAAGGATTAAGAACTGTAATAGCAAATAAGTACAGGTTTCCATATAGTTCCTCTAATTTTACTGGATTATGAGAGTCCTTTCCTAAAAACCAAGGTAAGTAGTTAGTTCCATATGTGCTTGTATTTGCATTAGGTTTGTGATAGACCGCTCAGTTAACTAAAATATCCTAGAAATCAAGCAGGAAACTCGAATCATCTTTACTTAAGCTAAGAGAAAGTCCTGTTAACTCTGATGAGGACGTGGTGAAAGTGAAGGTAATTGGTGTTTCTGATCTCTTCTCTTGCCCAGCTCAAAACGCAGGGAGAGTGGCTCCTAGGAGTATGTTAAATTCTTATTTTGCTCCTCTGAAATATGAAGGTCCACTGTTGATAGCATATTCTTTCCTTAGTTCTTTAAAAGAGAATAGAGATTGAATCACTGCTGCATATTGTGAAAGTGAAGTGAAGTCGCTCAGTCATGTCCGACTCTTTGCGACCCGTGAACTGTAGCCCACCAAGCTCCTCTGTCCATGGGATTCTCCAGGCAAGAATACTGGAGTGGGTTGCCATTTCCTTCTCCAGGGGATCTTCCCGACCCAGGGATCAAACCCAGGTCTCCCACATTGCAGGCAGACGCTTTAACCTCTGCAACCCTAAATATTAGATTTACTGAAACTCCTGAAATTGCTATAATGACCCAGATTTTCCAGACTGACAGAGAACCCACAGATCTACTCTGGCAGCCTTGATTCACACCTCAGTTTGGGAATCTAAACTTGAAGAGAAACTCAGAGCCCTTTTATGTGGTCAAGTGGCATAGTTTCTGTCTCATAAACAGAAAGGTATAAATAAGATCATTCTTAGTTGAGAATTATAAAAATGCCAAATTCTCAGTATTTTTCAAAATTGTGATGTAATATTAAATTAGAAACTTTTTGGCTTTACTTTATTCCTGATAAAAAAGTTGTTGCTATTTTGTCTTGGTAAGACACGGAAGCCTTAGAAGTACTAGTCTGTACTATCACCTGGGAAACAGGGGTTGGGCGTGCTGTTACAATGCCATCTGCTGGTCAGCTCATCTGTAGTCTTTTTTGAGGCCTGAATAGTATTGTCCAGAAATTCTGGAAAGCTCTGTCTTAGAGTAGGAGAAATAGAGGAAATTTGGAGGGGGAATCTTTCTCAAAAGTCTTTCCTTTGACAAAATTTACTGGATACATGTCACTTTAAAAATGTTTTTGAAAATGTATTTCTTAATAAAACATTTTATTGAAGTTTAATTATAGGGTTTTCAGGACAGTAAATATTCTGGTCAGTTTTTATTCAAGTTTAAGATCTTGATAGATGATAAAACAAATATGTATATTTTCCTAGGGGTATGGAAGGGAAAAGTTCCTCCATATATTTTTGATTTCCATTTGTACACAGAGTAGGGAAATGGTCTTGTTTTCAATGTTTTTTTTAATCCTTTTTAAAAAGGAGAGTTTCTGTTGCACCCTGTGTTGAGCAGGAATAGCCTTTCAGTGGCATTTGGACATTTAGTAGGAACACCAGGTTAATAAGACACATTGAATAGAATAAACCAGTTACTATCCATGACTGAAAACATGTTTGAAGTAAAATTGAATCTCTTCTAGAAGGAAAGACAAACTTGTTATTTCCTCCTGCAGTTCATCTGAGTAGAACTGGCTGACTAATCCTGAAGAAGTTGCTGAACTTTTTCCAAGTGCTGAAAAACCTAATTCTGTCTTAAAAATAGAGCTGTGCAATCTAAACCTTCATACATGTATTTTAAATGTTTAACACAAAGGATAATTATTTTTGTAAACTAATGGTTTCTTAGGTCCAAACTCCAGTTGAAATCTCCAAACTCCAATTTGCTTTTTTTTTTGAGGAGTGCTGGGAAGAGTAGCCTATGAGAGAACAGGGTTTGTGGGAAGAGGGGTTGATTTTTGTTATATATTTTTTTCAATTTCAGGGTAGTGTTCATATCTCAGATATGTGAGAAGAGGAAACTTTCTCTTCTGAACTACAGTAATAGCTGTAGAGAAAATACAATCATCATGGTAAATCCAGTAGAGAGCCCTATCATGAGATTCTTTGGCTTGTCTGAGGCATGTTGACTAATCACTTTACCAAAACAGCTATAAAACTGAAATGAAAATACAGGTCAGAGTGAAGCAAACATTTTAAGTGTTTTTAGCACTTCTAACTTAGGTTCTATGTTACAGAAATTCTTTGTTTTCTTTGAACGCAACTGTGAAACTCAGCATTCAGAAACAATTTATTGTTTAAATGGTGATGAAAAAAGAATAATTCTGGGGAGTGCTCCTTTTGGTAGACCTTTCTAATTTTTCTTTGCTGTGGTGGATTTCTTCTTCACTTTGCTTCTCCATGTTTTCTCATAGTGTAACAGTTAATAGAGTAGATTTCTCAAGCCAGACGGGCTGTTTCCACCATCACTATCCTGGGCAAGTTAACTTACCGAGTCTCCATTTCCTCATCTGTGAAATAAAGAAGATCTGCCTCACAGGTTTGTAGTGAAGAAATAAATGTAAAGGAGAAAGTAACCTGTAAATCACTTGGAATAGGCATCCTAAGCCCCCGCCCCAATGTTGCTCTTCTTGTAATTCTCCTCTTCCAGAAGAGTACTTTCCCCTTTTGTGTTTTTGACACAAAAGTTGGGAGCATGGAGGCTCAATCCCTGGGTTAGGAAGATTCCTGGAGAAGGAAATGGCAACCCACTCCAGTATTCTTGCCTGGAGAATCCCATGGACAGAGGAGCCTGGTAGGTTACAGTCCACAGGGTCACAAAGAGTCGGACACGCCTGAGCGAGTTCACTTTCATACCACTTGCTATTGCCTAATCAAATTTTACCCTATTTTAGTCTTTTCTTAATGTACAGTTGCTTCTCCTCATGGTTTGTATACAATACTTTCAACTCCTGTGTTTTGATTAAGTTGACAGATTTTTATTTCCTTCCTAGGGCAGTTTCTATTAAATGAGTTCTATTAGTTAGGTTTAAAATGAGGGAGAAAAGAATAGCTAGTTAATGTGGTGAAGCTAAATGATTTATAATGGCTGAATACCTGTCACTAAGATATGTCTTCTAGCCCTAATTCTGGCTTTGGCGGTATGGAGAACCACTTAACTATAGCCATGGCCTGGAAAATCTCATAGACGGAGGAGCCTGGTAGGCTACAGTACATGGGGTCGCAAAGAGTCGGACACGACTGAGCGACTTCACTTTCACTTTCACTTTGTGTATGACCCTGCTCCAGCTATTATTTAGGGGACAACATGGTGTGTGTTTATTAGGAGTCCATGCTGTGTATCGATGTCAGCAAAAATCATTTACAAATTCTTGCTTATGACCTGTCTATCAGGTAAGTCCTTAAACACTTCCTTATGCTATTAATAGAACACATTGAGATGAAAGGTGTGGCAGGCAACTTTTGGAGCATTGCAGGCAGATTCTTTACCAACTGAGCTATCAGGGAAGCAATTGGAAAAAACAATGGATACATAAGCATTCCTATTGATTTTATATTTTTGAAGCTTTTCCACTTTATTTTATTGAGATGATTATTCTTTTTATGTAAATCTAATTAAGATGTATTCCTAACTTAATGTGTATTTATAATATGTTAAGGTGCCAGTCCTTGCATGCAAGTTTACTTGTGGTTAGGAAAAGATAATCTACACAGTGAAAAGAGTGGTATCTTTCTTTGTTTCATCAGTGGGTTTCCCCCTACATGAGCTCTGTGGTTTTGTAGCTCTTAAAACACCAGCATTCTCTAAGAAAGGAGCAATATTTTACATGTTTTGTTATATTTATATCTTGTATGCTGAGACTCTTTTTGAGAGAGAAACATGTTTGATGAGTTCATATTTCTTGAAATATACGTGATTCTCCAGACTGGAATCTAATGAAATAGGACTCCCATTTGAAAATGAAAGAGTTAAGGCTCCAACAGAGGATAAACGTGATCAGATGATTAGCCAGGGGCTAATAGAAATTCTGGGAAGAATGACAGATTGTATATTAGGAAGAAATAGGATCTCATATTCATTGAAGCTTTTTACAACTAAAGATCTAAAAGAAATAATAGAAAATTACTGAAAGAGATGAATGTCTGAAACCTTAGTAAAGCATGTGGTATTGGATTAATCCAAGCAAGAAAGACTGATGGACAGATAATAAATTACATTGTGTAGGAAGTCTGCATTCCTTGTTTTAAAGGTACTTTTGTCTTTTTTTTTTTCTTTTCCTTGCAAGATATATTTAAGTAGCCCTAGGCCAGTTTCAGAAAATTCAGTTCATGATTTTCATCATCACACCATATGTGTATGATTCTTTGGAATAGATAAAGTATTACAAACAAAGACCCCCAAATTCTTGAGTGGAGAAGGTTAATCTAAACCTTCCTTCTGTTCTGTACCAAACTGGTAGCATTTTTCCATATGAAAATACAAATGACTTAGAATATCTTTCCACATACAATTAATTGTGATGTCCCATAACTAACAAAGCATTTGAAGAAACATGCTATACTTCTGCTGACTAAAAGGCTTTATTTCAACAGCTGTACTTCCACTGGGAAAAAAAGAAATGGTCATAAACTGCGAAGTGTGAATATGTGTATTTTCACTGAAGAGAAGTGATCTTTAACTGTTCTAAATTTTACTTTGCCATAGGTACATGTTGTTTTATTTGTTTAAAAAAATGAGAGTGTATGTGTTTATATGTGTAAGTATTGCCTATTTCATATAAACTTATACACAAACTAGTATATAACCTTTTTCCCCCAGGATTGAGCAGTCATGCAGCACTGTAATAATTGTAAAGCTCAGCTACTTTTAAATTTGTTGGTTGAAAAAAATACATTCTTTTTTTAAAACTCTCTGAGCTTTTCAATCAGTTTTTCCTCAGATTTTTGCCATTCAGACTTGGCATTCATTTATGTTCTTGGTTTTTGTAGGTCCAAGGAGAAAGTGAAATGTTTCCTGAAATATAAATAAGTAATAAAGTTAACATGCACACAGAGTGCTCTCTATTCTTCATGGACATATTCTTGTTGGCTCTTTTTAAATATATACTTAATCTCTAGGGGAAACAGAGATTATTACTCTGTTAAACTGACTCCAAATCATCTGGGTTTCTGTACGTTACTTAAGCATTTAAGTTTAAGCTCAAGTATTTACATATAAATGAGTTCTCTATTCTGTAACCATATGAAAACATTTCCCAGTGTGGGATGGAAGGTTTATAAGATGTGAGGGTTTTTTTTTTTTTTAATAGCTACACCAGAAATAGGATCATTATTAAAATGCTGTAAAAGCAGGTTATTTCTTGGATCCTGTCTGATAGAATGTGAGAAATAATGCTAACTTTGGGTTTTGTTTACATAATATAAAGAAGCCCTGTTAATAAAACAGAATAATTTTTTTAAGTTTTGTAAGATTGTAAGTTTTGTCCCTTTAATGTGCTTAATAATTCCAATTGAATCTTTTCTAATCTGTTTTGGAGAGCAATTTAAAATGTAACTCATTTTGCATTTTGCTATTGTTTTATAATAGTGTGAGTCCAAAGCGTGTGTGGAAGGACAGTAGCAGAGAAAGAGAAGAAGTGAGACTACCGGGGTGGGGGGTCTCTCTCTAATAAGCAAGAACAAATAATCAGATTTATTAGCTATACTTATTTATCTCTTATTTCTATATCAATTGTTGCTAATCTCTAATGCCTTGTACTGAGAGATAGCATTAAGAGTTTTTGTCTAGCTTCACGGAAGATCCCCTGGACTAGGAAATAACAACCCACTCCAGTGTTCTTGCCTGGAAAGTTTCCATGGACAGAGAAGCATGGTGGGCTACAGCCCATGGGGTCAGACACAACTGAGCACGCACGTACGCGTGCACACACACAAGCAAAATTTTGTTTCTAAGTGGGTTGTAATCAAGAACCTTTCTCTTACCTAAATCTTTTGCCTTGAACTTGAAATGTAAACAAAAGATACCTAATGAGCTTATGAATTATTCTTCTCTACAAAGAATATTAATTATTTATCTTTATTTATCTCCATTCCTGGTATGTATCTTTCTTTGAGGACAGTGCAATATGAATTAATCTTCCACATGCTGTCATAGCCCAAATCAGTATCCGTGTTCCTAAATAAGATTGTTCTGTAAATGGTTAAAAGTTATAGGATTCTAATAGGAACTCTTTTTATTCTGTCTGCAGCTATGTCATCTTATCTTTTAATCATTAAAACAGAACTTCCTGCTACTATTTCAGAATTTTTATCTGGAGACTACAGTGGGTAAGAAAATGTATTTCACATTGTATTCATTTATTTATTAATTCAATAAATATCTATTAAGCCCTTTTGGGAAATAAGGTAAATGTAGTTCCTGCCCTCAAGACACTTACAAAGTTATGCAGAGACAGTGGTCCTGGAGAAGGAACCCCTGCAGACCGTTCTTGGTAACGATTGTGTGCAGAACAATTGTCTGTGAACCCTCTGACAGGCCAGTGGCAATCCCTGCTTTCCATGGGGGCATGAAAGAGCAGGACAAGTATGAGCCAGCTCTTAGAGAAAAGTAGAGGAGAAATTTCTGAATATGAAAGATTGGTTGGAGGAGCCAGAGGCTGAAAGCACTGACAGTAAAGGTCTTAAAGGAGGGGAGCAGATAATCCTGCTGTCACTTTTCAGCAAACCACAGTGATAAAGAGAAATCAGAGTGATAAATTTACAGCGTACTTGTGTAAAATCCTGTTATAAAGCATTATTGGAAAAAAAATTGTTTCATTCCTGTTTTTAACAATATTATATATAATACTAAACCATGTTATATTGCTCTTCTCCTTTATTTTATAAAAACACTGGGTTCTAAAGACTCTTAACTCATCTTTTTTTATGAGGAAAAAACTCCAAGTTAATTATAGTTTTCCTCTTACTATATATAACATGAAATTTTGAGAAAAAATAACTTGAAAGAGCTAAATGAATCCTTTTAATTGTCATCAAATTAATTCATGTAATTTCTACATCACAACACCAAAACCCATCAGACTTTTTGATTTAAATATTTGGTTGTTTTGCTCCAATATTTTGTTCCAACTTCTTCTGGATTGCAGGGCAAGTTTTCAAAATTGAGATTTAGCTTTTACAAGTTGGCTTCCATGAAAGAATTCTCCTTGGACAACTACAAATACATATTTATAAGAAAAATATGATATAGTTTAGATCTGAATAGGAACTATCAATCAGTAATGTGATTGATAAAAAGGTAAGGAGAAGTCCTTACTGATTTTTCATCATTGGAAGATGTGCTTTTGTGTAGTACTTTACAGTTTACAAAGTTTCCATATTCATTGTCACATCTGATACTTAGAGCTACCTTGTTTTATTTGTAGCTTTATCTAGTTTTAAGTTTTATGCTCTTATTTTAATAAACAATTGCTAAATGACACACCTATGTAAAATTTGCTTTTACATTTGGTGTAAAAATAATGAGGATAACTTCTATTACTCAAAAAATTCTATGCCATAAATTTCCATTATAATTTAGGACTAAGAAACTCAAGGCAATAAGAGGTAAAATGAAGACTGTTAGGCTAAGAGTAAGGAAACACGTGTTCTATTCATTTCATATTCAGTAATCTCAGGAAATTAATTTAACTTCTTTGGCCGTATAACTTAATTTTGAGCCTGACGTTTCTTTATCTGGCGTAATGGTGGTACCGGTATTGCCTTCTTAACAAAGTTGTTGGTATGACCAAATAAGATATTATACATGTACATGCTTTTGTAAGCTGATAGCATAGTAATATGGGAAATCAAGCCACTCCATAATGTTGTATGTCAGTTACAAGTCAATTTTTAAAAAGAAATTGCAATAATAATAACTGTATAAAGGTGGTTTTTCCCTATTTGCTGTAACTACCAGAAAGGTCAAAGTCAAATTTGAATGTATTGCATTAACTGTGTTAATCTTAATAGTTGTCACATGTGTTCTCCTTTTTCTTGATCCTGAATTTTGTTACTTCTATTTACTTTTTTTATGTCATATGTCTTTGCAGAAAGAGGAGGGCCAAAAATACATACAAAGTTTTAGAAATAATTAAGGTAGTAGGTGACAGAATTGCTATTAAAACTTAGATCTTCGTTCTTTAAAAGTGATACTTTTACCATAGCGTCATTTTAAATCAGTTGTCATTTTCTTATTTTTCCTAATTTGTTCAAAGAAATAAATAAAAAGTAACTCCCATCTTATTCATAGTAGTAGAAAATTGATCAGTTATTTTTACGTCAGAAATGAATTTTTAAAACTGTATATACTTTAAAATACTGTGAACAGTTTGCAACATCTGTTATGAGGTTTTAAAATTACTCATCTTGTTTTAAATGTAATATATATTCACTTATTTTGGATTTCAAAGTTTTGAAAAGCATTAGTAAGTGACTAATTATATTAATTGGTTAGAATGCAGATAAATCATGTCTTTAAAGTTTAATACTATGAAAAAAGTTTAATATTATGAAATAATTAAGAAATAAATGTTATGGTAATTGATTTGACTACCTAGCACAGTTTATTTCTAGATAGAGTTACAGAGCAGTATTTCTTCTGTGAGATCAATGTAATATTGGTATACTTTTAGGTTTTGAGTTACAATAAATTACAGTTAAGAATTTTCGGTTGTGCTTATGTTCTGTGTTATATGTGAGATTTGATGTACCTTTGTGAAAAATAAACCTTTATAAAGATGTTATCAAAAAGAAACTACTTTTATAATATTCTAATTTCAAAAATTATTATTGGAAGTCAGAAGCTATAATACTTATACCAATTTTTATGAGGCATCTATATTTTTCATAGAGTAACATTTAAAAAAATCTATGGCTGTTACAACTTGGAAGCTCTATGTTAACATTTAATGATCTTGTCAGCAGAATATGATTGACACAATTAAGTTGTCTTGCATTTGAGTTACATAATTGATATGGGATGTGAGTAAGATCCTAATTCAGAACATATGATACTCTTGTTCCATTCCATTCGAGAATGAAATTAAGGCAACTTATAAATAAATCTGGTTTTCATTAAAATATGGGGGGAAATCTACATGCCAAAGCATTTGCAGTACAGCTAGGGATCTATACCATATATTTCGTACTTGGAACAATTTTATCATCTAGGATTAAATCCACAGATCACACGAGTTTTCTAGGAAGTGTAAAACTTTTTACTCTAATTCTTTTGGCTTGAAGAGAATGTATATTTAGATCACAGTAGGAAACAGGGGTTCTGTTAGATAACTCTCTTCTTCCCCTACTTAGGAAGAATTTCAAGATTAGCATATTCTTCTAAAATCTTGATTTTTCAATTGTGCTTCTGCAATTTCTTTGTACTGGCTTGTATTTCTCAAGCTGGAGTTTTATTTTGTAAAGTTTAGTCATTTCTGCCCCTTGGAAAATATCCATTGTCAAATACAATTCAGTTGACTATGACATGCACATGAAATTTGAGCTAATTTTACTGTGCATTACTGTATTGCCTTGATTGTTGACAAATGGTCAAGAAAAGCGTTGTATTTATAACTGGCTGTGTTAACATAACTTTATTAATAAAGATAAGAAATGACTAATATTAATCAGTAGCCAAACTAGGAATAGAGAAAAATTTTTTAAGTTCTTTTTAATATCAGAAATTAAAAGTATAATCTTGTGAAGAGGAGAGCATAAAGAAATCACAGTCTTAAGAAAAATGAGGCCATAAATTCAGAGTGACTATTCAAGAATAGAGAGTATTTCCATTGCTTCTGTTACTAAGATCGTCATTGTCCTTTTGCTGATTTTGTAGACATATACATGAAGTTGTTGAACCAGATGATCTCTGAGGTCCCTTCTAGCTCTAACATTCCATAACTCTGAGATTCCGAGTTACCGCTGGGAGGAGGTGAACTTATCTTCAGACCCAAAGCTTTGGGCAATTGTGTGACTTCCATGGACATGAGTGAATTATGATCTGAAATAATGTGAAGTTATAAAGTATAATACATAATAGTAAATGTTATAGACTGCAGGATTTCAAAATGTTCCTAAGATTCTTAACACAGGAGAAAAGATTAACATGCTCCATAGGATTAACATGCTCCCTTTGCCCAATTCTTGCTTCATGACAGGAGGGACAGCAGAACAGATGGAATCTTCTTTGGTATGCCTCTGGGCCTTTTTTTCTCCTGGCGCTGCAACTGTCTGATTCTGTTTTGGGTCACAGAAGGAAAGAGATTTCAGGCATGGAGGGCTGGGCTTTTTGCCAGCTTTAGAAATTTAGTTGCCAGGTGTTCCTCGGTGAGGGATATTTTGAAGTTCTCATTTTCATGCATATTCAAGAGTGAGGAGAAGACGAATATGCCAGAAAGTGTCATGTAGTATTTGTAATCTCCATGCTCTCTTAGAACCTCCTGCATACCAGGACTTGAGGGGCATGTGCAGATCTAGAGAGCACAGCTTCAGGCCCATTAGCTAGAAATACTTGTGTACAGGATTTAGTGTCTGGCACGAGCATTTCCTAAAGACATGAGTTAGGGTGGAGAAGGGCAAGCTATGATCATGGTGTTTCTCCAGCTGCTGCTCCTTCTCTTGTTCTGTTAAAGAGGAAGTTGTCAGCACCCAACAGTACCTTTTCAAGATACATTAAAGAGGACTTCGTTATAAACTGAGGTGTAAAAGAGGCACAGTGAATCATAAAGTTTGTCTTAGAACCCATGGGTTGAAGCCGATTTAGAGGAAAACCTTTTCTTTCTTTTTTTTTTTTTTTGAAAATTGAGGTATTGGTGCTTGTGTTGGTGCTTAGTTGCTTCAGTCGTGTCCAGCTCTTTGCGCCCCCGGGACCACAGCCCGCCAGGCCTCTCTGTCCATGGGGATTCTCCTGACAAGAATGCTGGAGTGGGTGGCCGTGCCCTCCATCTTCCTGACCCAGGGATTGAACCCATGTCTCCTACACTGCAGGCAGATTCTTTACTGCTGAGTCACTGGAGTTAACATATGCAATTATCAACTATATATTGTGTAAGTTTAAGGCATCCAGTGTATAAATCTGATACACATAATTCGTGGTATGATTGCCACTGTAGTGTTTGGCTGATACCTCCATTACCTCACATAATTATCATTTCTTTTTTGTGGTGAGAATATTTAAGATTCTGTCTCTTAGCAACTTCTAAGTATATAAAATAATTCTGTTAACTATAATCACGTTGTTTTGCATTAGATTCCCAGAACTTATTCATCCTCTAACTGCAACTTTGTACCATTTGACCAACATCTCCTCCATTCCCTTACCTACCAGCCCCTGCTAACCACCATTCTACTGTTTCTTAAATTCCACATATACATAATATACAGTCTTTGTGTTTTTCTGTCTGACATCTCTCTTAGCATAATGTCCTCAGTGTCCATCAGTGTTGTCACAAATGGCGACATATCTTTCTCATGGCTGAATAATATTCCAGTGTGTGTTTGTGTATGTGTGTGTGTTTTATACCACATTTTCTTTATCCCTTCATCCACTGACAGACACTTAGCTTGTTTCCGTATCTTGGCTGCTGTGAATAATAGCTGATAAACATGAGAGTGCAGATATCTTTTTGATATCATGTTTTCATTTTCTTTAAATATATGCCCGGATATGGGATTGTTGGATCAATCATGTGGTAGTTCTGCTTTTAATTTTTTGAGGAACTAACTTACTGTTTTCCATAGTGGCTGAACCAATTCACATTCCCACCAAAAGTACACAAATCTTTCTTTTTCTCCACATCCCTTGCCGATACTTGTTGTCTCTTGTCTTTTTGATGATATCCATACTAACAGGTGTGAGGTGATATTTCCTTGTGATTTTGATTTGTATTCCCTGATTAGTGATGTTGGTCATCTTTTCATGTACCTGTTAACCATTCATATACCTTCTTTGGGAAAAAATATCTATTTATTTACTTTGCCCATCTTAAAATTGGATTTGTTTAATTTTTTGCTGTTGAATTGTGAGAGTTCTCTACATATTTTGAATATTAGCCCTTTATCAGATATATGATTTGGAAATATTTTCTCTCATTCTATAGACTGCCTTTTCATTCTGGTAATTGTTTCTTTTATTGTACGGAACTTTTCATTTTTATATAGTTCCATTTACTTCTGCTTTTCTTGCTTGTGCTTTTGGTGTCATATTAAAAAAAAAAATGTTGCCAAGACCAATGTCAGGGAGCATTTTCTTTATGTTTTCTTCTATAAATTATAAAGTTTCAGATTTTACATTTAAGTCTTTATTTCAAGTTAATTTTTGTGAGTGGTATAAGTTAGATTTCATTTTTCTGTATATGGCTATCCAATTTCCTCAGTGTAATTTTTTGAAAAGACTCCCACTGAATATTCTTGAGTCTTTTCTCAAATATTAGTTGACAGTATGTGGGGTGGGAGAGTATGCCTAGGCTCTATAGTCTGTTCTTTTGAATGATGTGTCTTTTTTTATGCCAGTACTATACTGTTTTGATTACTAAAGCTTTGCAGTATACTTTGAAGTCAACTTTGTTTTCTTTCTCAGGATTGCTTTGGCTATTTGGAGCCTTTTGTAGTTCCAATCAAATTTTAGAATTTTTGTTCTATTTTGAGGAAAAAAACTGTCATTGGGACTTGATAGGGATTGCATTGACTATAGATAGCTTTGGATAGTTTGGACATTTTAACAATATTGATTATATCGATCCATGAACACAGATGGGATATCTTTCTAGTTGTTTGTGTCTTCAATTTCTTTCATTTAAGTTTGATTGTCTTTCACTTCTTTGGTTAAATATTTATAAGTATTTTATTGCTTTTATGCTATTGTGAGTGGGATACAGACCAGGAGCTGACTGTGGCTGAGATCATGAACTCTTATTGCAAAATTTAGACTGAAATTGAAGAAAGTAGGGAAAACCATTAGACCATTCAAGTATGACCTAAATCAAATCCCTTACAATTATACAGTGGAAGTGACAAATAGATTCAAGGGATTAGATCTGATAGACAGAGTGCCTGAAGAACTATGGACGGAGGTTCGTGACATTGTACAGGAGGCAGTGATCAAGACCATCCCCAAAAAAAGAAATGCAAAAAAGCAAAATGGCTGTCTGAGGAGGCCTTACAAACAGCTAAGGAAAGAAGAGAAGCTAAAGGGAAAGGAAAAAAGGAAAGGTATACACATTTGAATGCAGAGTTCCAAAGAATAGCAAGGAGAGATAAGAAAGCCTACCTCAGTGATCAATGCAAAGACAGAGGAAAATAATAGAATGGGAAAGACCAGAGATCTCTTCAAGAAAATTAGACATACCAAGGGAACATTTCATGCAAAGATGGGCATAATAAAGGACAGAAATGGTATACACCTAACAGAAGCAGAAGATATTAAGAAGAGGTGGCAAGAATATACAGAAGAACTGTACAAAAAAGATCTTCATGACTGAAATAACCACGATGGTGTGACCACTCACCTAGAACCAGACATCCTGGAGTCTGAAGTCATGATGGCCTTAGGAAGCATCACTACGAACAAAGCTAGTGGAGGTGATGGAATTCCAGTTGAGCTCTTTCAAATCCTAAAAGATAATGCTATGAAAGTTCTGCACTCAATATGCCAGCAAATTTGGAAAACTTAGCAGTGGCCACAGGACTGGAAAAGGTCAGTTTACATTCCACTTTCAAAGAAAGGCCATCTCAGAGAATGTTCAAACTACCACACAATTGCAGTTATCTCATACACTAGCAAAGTAATGCTCAAAATTCTCCAAGCCAGGCTTCAACAGTACATGACCCATGAACTTCCAGATGTTCCAGCTGGATTTAGAAAAGGCAGAGGAACCAGAGATCAAATTGCCAACATCCGCTGGATCATGGAAAAAGCAAGAGAGTTCCAGAAAACATCTATTTCTGCTTTATTGACTATGCCAAAGCCTTTGACTGTGTGGATCACAATAAACTGTGGAAAATTCTGAAAAGAGATGGGAATACCAGACCACCTGATCTACCTCCGAGAAATTTGTATGCAAACCAAGAAGCAACAGTTAGAACTGGACATGGGACAACAGACTGGTTCCAAATTGGGAAAGGAGTACATCAAGGCTGTATATTGTCACCCTGCTTATTTAACTTCTATGCAAAGTACATCATGAGAAACGCTGGACTGGAGGAAGCATAAGCTGGAATCAAGATTGCAGGGAGAAATTTCAATAACCTCAGATATGCAGATGACACCACCCTCATGGCAGAAAGCTAAGAACTAAAGAGCCGCTTGACGAAAGTGAAAGAGGAGAGTGAAAAAGTTGGCTTAAAACTAAACAGTCAGAAAACGAAGATCATGGCATCTGGTCCCATCACTTCATGGCAAATAGATGGGGAAACAATGGAAACAGTGAGAGACTTTATTTTCTTGGGCTCCAAAATCACTGCAGATGGTGATTGTAGCCATGAAATTAAAAGCTGCTTGCTCCTTGGAAGAAAAGTTATGACCAAGCTAGACAGCATATTAAAAAGCAGAGACATTCATTGGCCAACAAAGGTCCTTTGAGTCAAGGCTATGGTTTTTCCAGTAGTCATGTATGAATGTGAGAGCTGGACTATAAAGAAAGCTAAGCGCTGAAGAATTGATGTTGTTTAACTGTGGTGTTGGAGAAGACTCCTGGGAGTCCCTTGGACTGCAAGGAGATCAAACCAGTCAATCCTAAAGGAAATCAGTCCTGAATATTCATTGGAAGGATTGATGCTGAAGCTAAAACTCCAGTACTCTGGCCACCTGATGCGAAGAACTGTCATTGGAAAAGACCCTGATGCTGGGAAAGATTGAAGGTGAGAAGAGAAGGGGACAACAGAATATGAGATGGTTGGATGGCATCACCAATTCAATGGGCATGAGTTTAAGTAAGCTCCAGAAGTTGGTGATGGAAGGGAAGCCTGACATGCTGCAGTCCACAGGATCGCAGTCAGACATGACTGAACTGATTGTTTTATTTCTTTTTCAGATACTTGTTAGTTTATAAAAATGCAACTGATTTCTGTGTGTTGTTTATGTATCATTCAGCTTTATAATATTTTTTTATTAGCTCTAACAGTGTTTTTGGTTGAAGTCTTTAGAATTTCCTATATATTAGATCATATCTGCAAGTAAAGACAGATTTAGTTCTTATCCAATTTGGATGCCATTTATTTCTTCATCTTGCCTGATTGTTTTAGCTAGGACTTCCAGTACTATGTTGAATAAGAGTGGTGAGGGTAGGCATCCTGGTCTCATTCCTGACCTTAGAGGAAAAACATTAAGCCTTTCACTGTTGAATATGATATTAGCTGTGAGCTTGTTATACATGGCCCTTATGTTGAGATTTCTTCCCTCTGTACTAAATTTGTTGAAGTTTTTTTTTAATGGTAAATAAATATTGTGTTTTGTCACATGCTTTTTTGGCACCTATTTTTTTAATCATACGTTTTTAACATTTTTATAAAACATTTTTAAACATTTTTATTATCTTACATTTTGTGTTTTTTATCTTACATTCTGTTAATATGCCATATCATGTTGACTGATTTTCATATGCTGATCCGTCCTTGCATCCTATGAATAAATCCCACTTGATCATAATATATGATGCTTTTAATGTGCTGTTGGATTTGGTTTACTGATATTTTGTTGAGAATTTTTATAATATATTTACCAGGGGTATTGGTCTGTAAGTTTTTTTTTTTTTTTGTAATGTTCTTATGTGGCTTTGATAGTAGGGCATGCTCACCTTAGAAAATGAGTTTGGAACTGTTCTCTCCTGTCCCAGTTTTTGGGAAGAGCTTGAGAAGCACTGGCATTAGTTTTTCTTTAAATGTTTGTTGGAATTCACCAGTGAAACCATCTGGTCCTGGGCTTTTCTTTGTTGGTAGGTTTTTTATTATTACTTTGTTGGTAGGTACAGTGACCTTACTATTATTGGTCTGTTTATATTTTTTAGTTCTTCATGATTCAGTCTTGGTACACCGTATGTTTCTAGGAATTTGTCCATTTTCTTAATTTAACATGGCAGTGGGAGACTTTGACTATCTGGTAGTGAAAGGATACATTATAGTCGACTGGAAATTCAGAGAACATCTAACAAACAACTCAAAAGAGTAATACCTGTTATCTTTGATGCTCCCAGCTCTCATATTAGCATGAATTTTACTTTGTTACCATTTTGATGTGCACATGCATATATTTCAGAGTAAAAATGATAGCTACTTTACAGAAAATATAGAGGACTTAATACCATCTCTTACCTAATCCCTGCTATCATTTTATTTCTTTTGAATTTTTCCCCCAAAACAGTTTTAAAACATAGTTAATAATCATTATTTTGTATTTTTATCATTAGTATTTTCTGTTTTTAGTAAACTGTCTTTTTTAAAAAAAAAAATTAACAGCTGTTTAACATTCCATTGAGTATGCTGTTTTTGACAAACATTTTCTGTTGTTGGCTATATAAGATTTTCCTCAACTTTTTAATATTATGATAATGTTATACTCATAGCTTCATGCACATAAAATTCTTTATATCTTAGATTATTCTCTCAGAGTAGATTACCACACATTATCACTATTTTTCCAGAAGATAGTGCTAATTGACAAGATCACTAACATTGTGTGAAGGACCAATTATTCACATCCTTGAATATTATTTTTTAAATATTTTTACTCAATCTCAATAGCCTTATTAGTTATTTCTTTAATTAACATCAGAGATTGGATTTTTCTTCATGTGTACTTACTAGTTGCACTTCTTTTATGAATTGCTTAATTATTATATACCAAAGAGAAGCCTTTACTATTAAATTCTTAGGGAATTAAGTCTGATTTTTAAAAACTTGAACACATGTATTTTTATATTGAAACTTTAAAACCTTGTAAATGCCACCAGTACACAAAATAAAGATTTCTCAGTGCTGCTACATAGAAATATCTGCTTTTGGTATTTAAGTATATCTTTCTGTCTTTTTTAAAACTGTGCATCCATTTTTTTTTAAATAATCAAATACACCATCACACATTTACCTACCTTTTCTCATTCAGTATTCTGTTACCTTTATATGAAAAATGTAATATGTTTTCTCCTAGTAATTCATGCCCTTTCCTGAAAAATTAAAAAATATGTAAAACCACTGTATAAGAAGAAAAATTATCCATCATTCTACCATGCAGGTATAATGGCTATAAATATAGTTCCTTTCCATTTTTAATGAATCTTTATATTCCCTCAAACTTGTTATCATATTAAATATATTTATGATATATTCAATATATTGTTTTATTATAAAATATGTCAAGGTGGTTTTAGTTGCTCTGCGCCTAAAGTAGAACTTTTTCCCCTAATAGGTCTTGGTATCTTGATGGAGACACACTACTGATAATCATTTGTGTTGGCATTGTGTTCCCTCTTGCACTTCTTCCCAAAATAGGTAAGTCTTTAGAGAAGAGGATGTTATTTGTTTATAAGAAAAGAGAAACAAGAAATAACATTAAGGGGCTTTTAAATTTCACAGTTCCACAGTTTTATCAGAAGGTGATTGTGAATAATTTTGAACTTGGATTTATTTTAGGTTGTTCAGCCTTCAGCCCTGCCTAGTTAACCTATTACTTGGTTTGCCGTAGTATTTTGTCTGCCCCACTAAAATAAAATCTTTACAGCGGAACATTAAAGAGCAGCCTTTCCTTACAGTGTGCCATTAGTGGTAAGCCAGTTCCAATTCTGCCGTACAGAGCTACATAAATGATCTGTGACAGATAGTTGGAATGTTGTTATTCTCAGCCCTAAGCCCCAGATACCAAGCACTGTAATAAAAAACATGCCCAAGATGTATAGCTTTAGCTGCATGTTAGGATCACTTTCCTTATAAATTGCTTTTTATTTTACTGTTATTTTACAGGCTTTCTTGGCTACACAAGTAGTTTATCATTTTTCTTTATGGTGTTCTTTGCTCTTGTGGTAAGTTTAAATATACTATATTACTTATCTCCTCACTAAAATTGAAATCGTTGTGTTAATGTCCTTTTTTCCTCTTTACTCTATTTTTTATTGAAAAGGTATCCCGTTTTATTTCAGTGTGTTATTAAAAGCACTTTTATTCTGCAAAACTGTTTCCTTCATAGTATCTATTTTGAAGAAGCTTAGCAAGAATAGCATTTCAGGTTCAGTTTCTCTTGTGGTTAACTAGAGAGAAGAGCATACCAGTTCTGTTAAAACCTTGGAGTATAATTCTTTGAGTAAGTCTAAGTATTCATTTATTTCTGTACAAGATTGTGTATGTATGTTTATGTTTTGGGGGTTCTCAAGCATAAGAATCTGGCTGGTTCTAAGCTGTAAAGTCAATTTGAATCCTAATCATCTTAATTTTAAAACTTAGTTCCGTTAATGAAACCAGAGTTTCAGGGGTTTACCCACTGAAGAGATCTAGTAAGAACTGGAGTGCCTGAATTCTCTCCCATCTGATTTATTAAGCATTGGTTAAGCTCTCATGAAGTTGACTGCGCAGAAATACTGTGTTTCACATGTGGAATATTTTTTTTTAATTGCTAAGTTGCTTCAGTCGTGTCCGACTCTGTGCGACCCCATCGACGGCAGCCCACCAGGCTCCCCCGTCCCTGGGATTCTCCAGGCAAGAATACTGGAGTGGGTTGCCATTTCCTTCTCCAATGCATGAAAGTGAAAAGTAAAAGTGAAGTCGCTCAGTCAAGTCTGACTCTTAGCGACCCCATGGACTGCAGCCCACCAGGCTCTCCCGTCCCTGGGATTCTCCAGGCAAGAGTACTGGAGTGGGTTGCCATTGCCTTCTCCGTTTTTTTTAGCTCATTTTAATTATAGGAAAAATCTCTCAGATGACTTATTTATAAAATAATTTAATATGAAGATAAAAGAGAATTTAAATTTCTGATTTCCTTTTAATTCTTCTAAAGCAGATTTTAATATTCCAAAGACTGTATCTTTGAGTGAAATTCTGGGGGGAAAGATCTTTTTTCTTTTGCTTAGCAGCTTATTCCACAGTCAGTATCTGTCCAACCTTAAGTAGGATTAAACATTTTAAACTTTCCAACATACATCCCTAAATGGCTTGATTAAACTCTTAAAATCATAAGCTTATTTAAACTCTCCTATGTTATTGAGAAATGAATGAAAGGAACATGCCATCCAAAAGAGCAAGACAACACATCATTAGTTAAACCATATGATAGAAATAGATTTCCAAGCTGTCAAAACAATCTAGGATGCATATTACTTAGGCTAAACTATCTTCTGGGATACAAGGATAAAATAACTTTAGATTATTTAAATGAAGTGAAAGTGACCCTGGTTTGAGTGTACAGGAATATTTATTTAATGAGTGCTCTTAAAACTAAAATTACTTGACAGTGTTTCCGTTTAACCATTTGTTGACCTTACCAACATTAGAATCATTGCCCTCCCTCCACAAATTGTCTGAATTGAACATACACTTATTTAAAAGATCTTTTTCTTTCTGTCTTATTGAGATATAATTGACATACAGTGCTGTGTAAGTTTAAGGCATGCAGCATGATGACTTAACTTACATATATTGTGAAATGATTACTACAGTGTTTACTTAACATCCGTAAGCACACTTCTTAGGTATCACATAAAGAGGGGAGCAAAAACTATTTCCATCATAATTTGATTGTTGAAAAGCATCTACGTGGTTAAGAGTGGCCTGTATTTGCAAATGAACATACAGATATTAAAGAGAATCAGTATACATAACATAGAATATTTTCTTCACAGATAATTGACCACACGAGTGTTGCATAGGTAGGAGTCATTTGGTTTTTATAGCCAACAGTTTGAAGCAGATAAAATATATTGATATGACACATCTATTGTAGTTTTCACAGTATTCATTTCTGTCATGGCAGATACTCTTTAATTCAATGCACATTTCTCCTGTAGCTGTCATATGGAAATAATACCCTTATTCTGCATTTATTATCCTACTTTACAAACTATCTGCTCAGATTTTTACCTTTTAGCCAATTTAAATTTGGTCTATTATGAGGCAGTGAAGACACGGTATATCCTTCTTTCTTAATTCTCTTTTAATTGGCATGTAAACATACCTCAGAGATATGGCAGGTTCAGTTCTGGACCATTGCAATAAACCAAGTCACACACATCGTTTCTTGAGTATGTACAGAAGTTATGTTTACATTGTACTGTAGTCTATTAAATGTACAGTAGTTCTTGCCTGGAGAATACCAGGGACGGTGGAGCCTGGTGGGCTGTCGTCTCTGGGGTCACACAGTCGGACACAGCTGAAGCGACTTAGCAGCAGCAACATTATGTCTAAGAAAACAATGTACATACATTAATTTAAAAATACTCTATTGCTTACTCAGCTGTAGTCAGTCAGTTAAGTCTCTCAGTTGTGTCTGACTCTTTGTGACCCCATGGACTGCATCGTGTCAGGCTTCCCTGTCCGTCACCAACTTCTGGAGTTTATGCAAACTCATGTCCATTGAGTCAGTGATGCCATCCAGCCGTCTCATCTTCTGTTGTCCCTTTCTCTTCCTGCCTTCAATCTTTCCCAGCATCAGGGTCTTTTCCAATGAGTCCATTCTTTGCATCAGGGGGCCAAGTATTAGAGTTTCAGCTTCAGCATCAGTCCTTCCAATGAATATCCAGGACTGATTTCCTTTGGGATGGAGTGGTTGGATCTCTTTGCAGTCCAAGGGACTCTCAAGAGTTTTCTCCAACACCACAGTTTAAAAGCATCAATTCTTTGGCACTCAGCTTTCTTTTATATTCCAACTCTCACATCCATACGTGACTACTGGAAAAACCATAGCTTTGACTCAACGGACCTTTGTTAGCAAAGTAATGTCTCTGCTTTTTAATATGCTGTCTAGGTTGGTCATAGCTTTTCTTCCAAGGAGCAAGCGTTTTTTAATTTCATGGCTGCAATCACCATCTACAGTGATTTTGGAGCCCAAGAAAATAAAGTCTCTTGCTGTTTCCATTGTTTCCCCATCTATTTGCCATGAAGTGATGGGACCGATGCCATGATCTTCGTTTTCTGAAAGTTGAGCTTTAAGCCAACTTTTTCACTCTCCTCTTTCACTTTTGTCAAGTGGCTCTTTAGTTCTTAGCTTTCTGCCATAAGGTTGGTGTCATCTGCATATCTGAGGTTATTGATATTTCTCCCAGCAATCTTGATTCCAGCTTGTGTTTCTTCCAGTCCGGCGTTTCTCATGATGTACTCTGCATATAAGTTAAATAAGCAGGGTGACAATTTACAGCCTTGATGTACTCCTTTTCCGATTTGGAACCAGTCTGTTTTTCCATGTCCAGTTCTAACTGTTGCTTCTTGGCCTGGATACAGATTTCTCAGGAGGCAGGTATGGTGGTCTGGTATCTCTTTCAGACTCTTCCACATTTTGTTGTCATCCACACAGTCAAAGACTTTGGTGTAGTCAATAAAGCAGAAGTAGATGTTTTACGTACTCAGCTTTAAAAAGGAATGAAATAATGCCATTCACCCCAACATGGATGAATCTAGAGATTATCACACTAAGTGAAGTGAGTCAGAGAGAAAAAGACAAAGATCATATGCTATCACTTACATGTGAAATCTAAAAAAATTATACACAGGAACTTATTTACAAAACAGAAACAGACTCACAGATACAGAAAGCAAATTTAGAATTACCAAAAGGGAAAGAAGGTGGGGATAAATTACGAGTTTGGGATTAAAAAACTCGTATATACACACTGCTGTATATAAAATGGATAAATGACAAGGACCTACTGTATAGCACAGGGAACTATATTCAATATCTTGCAATAACCTAATGGAAAAGAAAAAAAATTACTAAAAAACACTATCACCTGAGTCTTCAGCAAGTTGTAATCTGTTTTAGCTAGTGAAAAGTCTTCTCTTGATCAGGGTGGTGGTTGCTGAAGGTTGGAGTGGCTGTGGGAATTACTTAAGATAACAGTGAAGTTTGGTGCATACATTGACTCTTGATTTCATAAATGATTTCTCTGTAGCATACGATGATTTTTCTGTTTGATAGCATTTACCTGCAGTAGAACTTCTTTCAAAGTTGTAGTCAGTCCTTTCAAATTCTGCCATAGCTTTATCAATTAAGTTTATGTAATATTCTAAATCCTTTGTATTCATTTCAGCAATCTTCATAGCATCTTCACCAGGAGTAGATTCCATCTCAAGAAACCACTTTCTTTTCTCATCCATAAAAAGCACTCTGAATCCATTCAGTTGTGTTGTGAGATTGCAGCAATTCAGTCACTTCTTCCGGCTCCATTTTCTATTTCTAGTTCTTTTGCTCTTTCCACCATGTCTGTAGTGACTTCCTCTGCTGAAATCAGAGTCATCCATGAAGATTGGAATCAGCTTCTTCCAAACTTCTGTTGCTGCTGCTGCTAAGTCGCTTCAGTCGTGTCTGACTCTGTGCGACCCCATAGATGGCAGCCACCAGGCTTCCCCATCCCTGGGATTCTCCAGGCAAGAATACTGGAGTGGGTTGCTAACTTCTGTTAGTGTTGATATTTTGACCTCTTCCTGTGAATCACAGGTATTTTGATTTCATCTAGAATGGTGAATCCTTTCCAGAAGATTTTCAATTTACTTTGTTCAGATACATCAGAGGAATCACATCTCTGGCACCTATAGCCTCATGAAATTGTTTCTTAAAGAATGAGACTTGAAAGTCAATATTACTCCTGAAGTCATGGACTGCAAAATGGATGTTATGTTAGCTGACATGAAAACAGTAGGAATCTTGTTGCACATCTCCATTAGAGCCCTTGGGTGACCAGGTGCATTGTCAATGAGCAATAGTATTTTGAAAAGGGTCTATTTTTCTGAGCAGTAGGTCTCAACAATGGGCTTAAAATAATAAACAGATGTATTGTCATCCAGGCTATGTTGTTCCATCCATAGAGCACAGGCAGAGTATAGATTTAGCATAATTCTTAAGGGCCCTAGGTTTTATGAAATGGTAAAATAGCATTGTGCTATTCAACTTAAAATCACCAGCTGCATTAACCCCTAACAAGAGAGTCAGCCTGTCCTTTGAACTTTGAAACCAATCACTGACTTCTCTCCAACTATGAAAGTCCTAGATTGCATCTTCTTCCAACAGAAGGCTCTTTGGTCTACACTGAAGATCTATTGTTTAGTAATTACCTTCATTAATGATCTTAGCTAGAACTTCTGGATAAATTGCTGCAGCTTCTACATCAGCACTTGTTGCTTCACTTTGCACTTCTATGTCATGGAGATGGCTTTTTTCCTTAAACTTCACGAACCAGCCTCTTTGGGCTTCAGACTTTTCTTCTACAGCTTCCTCATTTCTCTCCCTTGTAGAATTGAAGAGAGTTGACGCCCTTGCTCTGGATTTGGCTTTGACTTAAGGAAATGTTGTGGCTGTATTGATCTCTATCCAGATCATTAAAACTTTCTCCATATCAGCAATAAGAGTGTTTCACTTTTTTTTTTTTTTTTAATAATTTGTGTAGTCACTGGAGTAACACTTTTCATTTCCTTCAGAAACTTTTTCTTTGCATCCACCACTTGGCTAACAGTTTGGTACAAGAGTGCTTTCGGCCTGTCTCAGTTTTGCACATGCCTTCCTCACTGCATGTAATCATTTATAGCTTTTGATTTAAAGTGAGGAATGTGCAACCCTTCCTTTCACTTAAACAGAGGCCATTGTAGGCTTATAAATTGGCCTAATTTCAGTATTTTTGTGTCTCAAAGAAGAGGGAGACCCAAGGAGAGGGAGAGAGATGGGAACTGCCAGTCAGTGGAGCAGTCAGAACATACACAACATTTATGGATTGTTTGCCATCTTTCCTGGGCATAGTTCATGGAACCCCAAAACAATTACAATAGTTACATCAAAGATCACTGTGCACAGATCATTGATCACTATCACAAATATGATTGTAATGAAAAAGTTTGAAATATTGTGAGAATTACTAAAATGTGACACAGAGACATGATGTGAGCAAATACTCTTAGAAAAATGGTGTCAATAGCCTTGTTTGACACAGGGGTGCCATGAACCTTCAATCCATAAAGAAACACAATATCTGTGAGTTCAGTAAACTAAAACACAATCAAATGACATATTCTTGAATATATTATAGACTCTTTAAGGGTCAGTTTTAAAATACATAGTGATTAAGGAAAGGAAACATGTATATATTAAACCCAATTTTTTTGAAGGATTCCAATTTTATTATTATTTTAATATTACTAGACAGCATGTCGAAAAGCAGAGACATTACTTTGCCAACTAAGGTCCGTCTAGTCAAGGCTATGGTTTTTCCTGTGGTCATGTATGGATGTGAGAGTTGGACTGTGAAGAAGGCTGAGTGCCGAAGAACTGATGCTTTTGAACTGTGGTGTTGGAGAGGACTCTTGAGAGTCCCTTGGACTGCAAGGAGATCCAACCAATCCATTCTGAAGGAGATCAGCCCTGGGATTTCTTTGGAAGGAATGATGCTAAAGCTGAAACTCCAGTACTTTGGCCACCTCATGCGAAGAGTTGACTCATTGGAAAAGACTCTGATGCTTGAAGGGTTTGGGGATAGGATGAGAAGGGGCTGACAGAGGATGAGATGGCTGGATGGCATCACTGACTCAATGAGCGTGAGTCTGAGAGAACTCCGGGAGTTGGTGATGGACAGGGAGGCCTGGCGTGCTGCAATTCATGGGGTCGCAAAGACTTGGACAATACTGAGCGACTGAACTGAACTGAATAATATTAGGACTATTATTTTTTCCATTGTACGTTTTTTCATTAATTATTTTTATCGCTATGCTGTGCTTAGTTGCTCAGTTGTGTCTGACTGTTTGCAACCCTAGAGAAGCCTGCTAGGCTTTTCTGTCCATGGAGATTCTCCAGGCAAGAATACTGGAGTGGGTTGCCATGCCTTCCTCCAGGAGATCTTCCCAACCCAGAGACTGAACCCAGGTTTCCCACTTTTCAGGTAGATTCTTTACCATCTGAGCCACCAAGGAAGCCCAAGAATACTGGAATGGGTAGCCTATCCGTTCTCCAGGGGATCTTTCTGACCCAGAAATTGAACCAGAGTTTCCTGTATTGCAAGCAGATCTTTACCACCTGAGCTACCAAGGAAGCCTCATTTATATCAGTTTAGATTAGTCACTCAGTCATGTCTGACTCTTTGTGACCCCATGGACTGCAGCACACCAGGCTTCCCTGTCCATCACCAACTCCCACAGCTTGCTCAAACTCATGTCCATTGAGTCAATGATGCCATCCAACCATCTCATCCACTGTCGTCCCCTTCTCCTCGTGCCTTCAATCTTTTCCAGCATCAAGGTCTTTTCCAATGAGTCACTTCTTTGCATCAGGGGGCCAAACTATTGGAGCTTCAGCATCAGTCCTTCCAATGAATATTCAGGACTGATTTCCTTTAGGATTGACTGGTTTGATCTCCTTGCAGTCCAAGGGACTCCAAGAGTCTTCACCAACACCACAGTTCAAAAGCATCAATTTTTCAGCACACAGCTTTCTTTATGGTCCAACTCTCACATCCATTCATGACCACTGGGAAAACCATACCTTTGACTATATCAACCTTTGTCAGTAATGTCTCTGCTTTTAAATATGTTGCCTAGGTTTGTCATAGCTTTTCCTCAAAGAAGCAAGCATCTTTTAATTTCATAGCTGCAGTCACCATCTGCAGTGATTTTGGAGCCCAAGAAAGTATCAATATGTGTTTGTAAATCTGTGTACCATTTATTATTAAATTTTTAATAATTGGCCCATAAAACTATTATTTGCTTAAATTATGCTCTCCAACAATGCAAATCAAAACCTATACTCTCATCTATTGTCCCACATACTTGAAAAAAAAAGTGAAAGCTTTAGTCACTCAGTGGTGTCCAACTCTTTACTACCCTGTGGACTATAGCCTGCTGGACTCCTCTGTCCATGAAATTCTCCAGGCAAGAATACTGGAATGAGTAGCCATTTATCTTCCCAACCCAAGGATCAAACCCAGGTCTCCTGCATTACAGACAAATTCTTTACTGTCTGAGCCACCAGGGAAGCCCAGATATTAATTTTGCTTAAAATTTTTTGACATAAAATTTTACTCCAGCTGAAAATCTAAAAATTTAAAAATAAAGTTTGTTGTAACAGTGGCTCAGCATGATGGTATCTTTTTTGCTTCATTTTTAAAAACAAATTTACATTGTTTCTAAAAGTGCTGTACTGAGATAGAATAATAACAGATTATTCTAGTATATATTATATATATAATATTCTAGTATGTATTATTCAGATATAATAGTATTCTAATACTAATACTAATATTTTAATACTAATATTAGAACTAACATTTTAATAAGTCAATAATGAAAATAGAGAGCCATCTGAATGGATTTTGGTTAGATTTGGATTTCCTTCTTCTGTGCAGTATGTTAGTCATCAGAATTGTGGTAGTTTAACTAGGATACTACTCGTAAGGATCTGTCCATCTAGTTGGGAAAATCAGGTAAATTTATTAGAAAAAAAATAGAGAATAACATAGTTAATACATAGTTAAATGTTGATATATCTACTTCAGAATAGGAATCAGAAGAGTAGAGAAGAGAGAATGATCACCAACAGCTAGAGTAAAGAAGAATGTGGGGGGAAATAAAATTTGAGCTGAGCCTTGAAAGATGGGAAGGTCTTGGAGCAGAGAGAAGGAAAGGCCTTCTGTGCAAGTGAGCAAGTGTTTCTGATGCTTAACCTTTCCTCTCTTTGTCTTTTTGTCTAACCCCTGGGTGGATCTTCTTACTGTGCTCTGCCTTCAGCCTGAGCAAGGACCTCGTGTTACCCTTTGTTATGGGGTATCTGCCATGCCTGTCCTGTACTTCTGCTTTCTAGGACATCACTTCTGTCTCCCCCCTGGCTTGGGCTTGAGGTGGGTCTCTGCAGAGAAATAAGGTCTAGTAACTGAATTGTTATGTTAATATAAACTCAGGCTGCTAATGATATTTTCTACACTTGATCTTAGCCAGAAGGCTGAGAAGCAGTATTTTCTTATTAACAAAAAATAATAATTACATTGCATTTTGGAGCATTGTTTTGAAGTATTTGGATTTGCAAGTCTGGTGACAACAGCTGATAAAATGAAGAGGCTACATACCGACCTTTATCAATGTATCTGGTACATGATCAGTAAATGGTTGTTGCTATGCCTCTGCTAGTAGTGAGGAAGAAATGTGAGATGCTGGGTTTGGAGCAGGGCTGAAGAGAGAGACCAGCAACAACCTTCTACCCCACCCCATCCTCACCCGTTTTGGGGAAACATACCAGAAAAAAAAAGGTGAAATTATTGCTTTTGATTTTTTCCTCCTAATAAATTGTCTGTTTAGTTTTATTTCATATTAAAAACTTACCTAGAAATGTCAAAGCAACTTGCTCAATTATCATTATAGTTCTTTTTTTTTCCCTTGGCGAGTTTTAAATAAGAGTAATTTTTCAGTTCACTCATTAACTTAATCCTGAAAGTATATTTTTTCAGTTTATCAATATATAAAATTTTGATTGAATTAGTTAAAATCCAAAACTAGATAGATAACAAATAGGAGTAGTTTTTACTTATTTGTCTGCTACAAAGGACAGATGCTTCCTTTATTCCCCTTTGCCCTTTTGTTTGCTGGGTTTCAGTCCAGAGCAAGAATTTATGGAATAATGATGTACCCTGAAACAGATACAACAGTGGTGATGCTGGCACAACTCAACTGTAGGTCTAGGAAAAGGATGCCCACAGTTAAGAGTAAAATCCTAACCATTTTCACTGATTGTTTCTGGGAAGTAGCATTCTCCTGGATTTCTTTCAATTTTTAAAAAAATTCATTTTATCATCTCTAGTTCCTTAGCTTTGTGCTCTTATTCTTTGCCAGATTCATCCACATGCAACAAAATAATATAAGTCTAAGAACAACGAGGAAAAACCGTGCTCATGCATCAGCCATCCCTCCCCCTCTGCATCTGCCTATGGTCATTTCTAAAACTGCTATTAATATTTCTCTATCTGCTACTGATGCCAGGTCCAAAATAGCCGTATAGGGGAACGTCATGTTCCCATTCTGAGTTGCATTTTCTTTTAATGCCTTGATACTATTGGAGTTTTGAAAGCTGACATGAGAGTATTCTCATGTTCAGTGGGGAAGATCTCCACTAAATAGATACACAGCACCCCCACCCTCCCCCACTATAGGGCACACGTCAAATGATGACCCCATTCTAACCAGGGAAAATCTCATAAATAAAATATCTTCTGTTTGCATATTATTTGTTATAGTGTTAACATTAATTGAAAAATGCTGACCTATTTGAAATCAGTTTCTTGTCATGAGATTTGTAAGAAATAATCTGATTCTACTTATTTTTTACAGGTAATAATTAAAAAATGGTCCATCCCTTGTCCTCTGACATTAAATTATGTAGAACAGTATTTCCAGGTAATAGTTTGTTTCTTGCTTTTTGTTTTATTTTAAGCTAAATTTTTTTGACTAATAATGGTTTTTTCCAAATTAATTTAAAAAGTATGGCTATATTGCATTTTGGAACTTTGTTTTGAAATATTTTTATTTGAAAGCCCAGTAATAATAAATTCATCTCTCTCTCTCTCTTTTTTTTTTCCTGAAGTGTTCTAACTTTTAATAACTGTTGGTTTCTCTCTTTCCCCTCAATCCTCTTAAACAGATTTCAAATGCTACAGATGATTGTAAACCAAAGCTCTTTCATTTCTCCAAAGAGGTGTGTAAGTTATTAACAGATACTTTCGGTTGATTTTTCACATTTCAAGTTTTAAGAGATTTGTGTAACAGAGTCTCTTAGGTCTTTGTACCTGTACCTAATTAATTTTCATGAAAGTGCTAAGTATAGGGTTGCTTACCAGAAGAATAATATTATTTAACACAGGGTGGCCCATTATGAAACAGCCACCTTTTTTTTTTTTTTTGGCATGCCTTTAAATGGAGCCTGTTTTAAATGGGCCACTGCCTAAAAGAACAGATTTACCGAATGTCTGGTCTGGCCAATAAGGTCCTCTGTGGATACAGACTTCCTGTTGCCCTCTGGACTTGTAAAGCTAAATAGCCAATTATATCAAAAACTCCTCCCCTGTGAGTAGAACCTTGGTCTGTGGCTAAACAGCCTCATGATTGGACCAGCATTGAGCACTGACAATATGTCTTCTGGCTGACATTCCAAAGTTAAAATTTGTGATGCCTATAGCAGAAGCTGAAAGACCAAGTCCCCTTGCCTTCTCCAAGAGCCCTAAGATACTGGAAATGCCTGCAAGAGCCCCTGAGCATCAGCAGAGGAGACAGGAAACTGTGATCTGGATGATTTCTACTTTAACCGTTCTAGAAGAGCTCCATGTCTTCCTTGTTGCTGTAGGCTTCTTCATGTACAGTTTTTGATTCTCTAAAGTGGAGGTCCCAGATGCTAGAATACCCTCCACTCATGTACAACTCCATTAGTATAGCATTTTAGTGTGATAACTCCTCCATGCAAAATTCTCCTTTTTACTCCCCAGGTTTTTTGTTTTTTTTTGGCGGGGGGGAGTGTGGGGTGCTGTGCTTCATGGCTTGCAGGATCCCAGTTCCCTGACCATGGATTGAACCCAGGCCATGGCAGTGAAAGCCCAGAATCCCAACCACTAAGCCATCAGGGAGCTCCCTTACTCCCCAGTTTTAACATGAGAAGTGTCTGTCTGGCCCCACAAGGGAGATTACCACATCTTTTGCATAGTAACGGCTTCCATGTGCCTTCAAGATTTAGGTAGGGTAATTAATAAGTCAGGAAACTGAGAAATATATGAAAGAAAGTTTGTGAATTGAACACTCATTTCCCTAATTTAGCCTTGGGAAATATTCCAGCTTTCCTTCCTCCCAGCTTTCTTCAGATATTTTAGGAGGAAGTCTTGTGTCTGAAGATAGGCCTTCAGTCATTTGGAACTTCTTGTGTTAAAGAGCCTTAAATTAGTTAAGGAGAAATTTTTTGGATTAGAAAAGAGAAAGTAAATCATTACCATCCACTTGTAAAGAACAGTATTTTCACTTAGATGATAACTTTTGCTTGCTTTGTAACTTTCTCTGGTTCTTAATTATTCTAAATTTAAAAACAGCAACAACTTGTGATCATATATTCCAGTGAATCACCAAGAATTGGTTGGTCTAGACTAAATCATGTCAATCCCATTGAAAGAGACCCTAAAGATGCTGCTGCTAAGTCACATCAGTCGTGTCCGACTCTGCGACCCCATAGACAGCCGACCACCAGGTCCCCGTCCCTGGGATTCTCCAGGCAAGATCACTGGAGTGGGTTGCCATTTCCTTCTCCAAAAATGCTAAAATGTATTAATACATTCAGTATTCTCTTAGAATAAGTGGGTACTTAGGTTAACTTGGTGAAAGCTGGTTCAAAAGCATTAAGTATTAATGCTGCTTAGGGTAGTAAGATATATTTAAGATTTCCTAATCCTTACATTAGGAAAGACTGAGAATTATAATAAGATCATTTCTAAAATGTTATTATATTTTGTTTTACCTAAATGTTATTTATCTTACCTAAATTATTTTTATCTTACCAAAATAATATAGAAGCAATAGTGATTGTAGTAAAAGCAACATGGATAGAAGCAGGCAAGAAATATTTCAGCTAGTACAGACAATCCACCTATCAAGTAAAATACTTGCTGGTGACCATAACTGTGTGTCTCATTTAACACTAACAACAACAACGTGTTTTATAGACAGATGATTCATGAAAAATGAAATAAATTTAGCTAAATTTATTTCTTTTTAACTGAGTTTATTTTCAAATGAAATAGTAGTTTCAACAGAGTACAATTTAGTAATTTAATCTCAAAATTTTTCTTTTCAGAGTGCTTATGCCATACCAACCATGGCTTTTTCATTTCTATGCCACACCTCAATACTGCCCATATACTGTGAACTTCAAAGGTACTATAGAATCCTGGAATATATTAAATGTATTCATTATTTCTTTTAACTTCTAGGACTTTCAGACTGAATGATATTCACCTCCAAGAATCCCTTCCATCCTATCACTTGATTCTAGGTGTTAGTTCTAAGTTGAGAATATTTCTTGGAAGCATAATCCTTTGCACAGTAATTTAAAATTGGGAGTTCTGTTGTGTAGTTATTAATGAATCAGGGCTTGAGTGATTAAGGAATCCTTATATCTATTTATTAGATTAATTCAGATGGTGCTAAGTCACTCAGTTGTATCCGACTCTTTGTGACCCTATGGACTGGCTATAGCCTGCCAGGCTCCTCTGTCCATGGGATTTTCTAGGCAAGAATACTCAAGTGGGTGGCCATGCCCTCCTCCAGGGGGTCTTCCCAACCTAGGGATTGAACCCGTGTCTCTCTCTGATTCGAATTTTGCCATTTTTGTCTTTTAGCCCTTCTAAGAAAAGGATGCAGAATGTAACCAATACAGCAATTGCTTTAAGTTTTCTCATTTATTTTATATCTGCCCTCTTTGGATACCTCACTTTCTATGGTAAGTATCTTATTTCATTACAGATGACAATATAAGCTGTTCTGTAGTTGATCTCACACCTGAATATGGACTTGGTTTCTGCCTTTCATTAGCAAGTTAATTTGTTCAGGCTGCCAGAATTCAGGGCACTAGTGTGGTAGCTCTACAGGTCTTAAAGAACTAATTTTCTTTCTTTTAAAAGAGTGGATCAAGTTCAAGATTGATAACTTTATATGAAATTTTTCTTAAAATAAACACCTAAAAATAAAATATTGGGCTGAGAAACATTGAAGTCTTTCTATGAAGGAAAAAAAAAGGACAATAATGATTTTATTTTTTTAAGTTGAGATTTCAATATATTAGACTCTAGTTTAGCAGTTTGGGAGATTGAGAGAATCAGTCATCTTAATGGCAAGAGAACAAGTCAAGGAAGGAAAGAGTTTCATACTGGACTGTAGTTGTACACTTGGGTCAGAGACCTCTGCCTTCAGACTTAATTCACACAGTTCTGAGGTGTGTATTCTGTGCTTTGCCATGACCTTTCTCCCTAAATTCTTAAAAGATACTTTTAAATTCATAAAAGTGAAATTTTCTTTTATTTTTGAAAAGTTACATGCTTAGTGTGTTTTTCTCTCTTCTGATAAGAACATCAAGAAAAACTTAAAAGTCTAGAACAAGAGAAAAACTTGTAAGCTCTCTTGTTTAATTTGCAAACACTTGTTTAATTGTAAACAAACACATAATAAATTACACTCAATTTGTCAAATTCTTGAATGCACTTTTCAGTTTATGAATGTTCTTATAACAACACTCCAGATAGATGGGTGGTATTATTCTGTTTTGACACTGATTTCATGGTGAGTGGCCTTGTGTATATGTGTTTCAGGTTTTAGACATTCACAATGAGGTGTAATGGTTTTGCCTGCCTCTTAGATATTTTTCAGCTCTGATGAGTTTTTGGACATTTACTTGCATAGCCACCTTTCCTAAGCCCAGTAGAAAGGGTCTGGATTTTGAAACCCAACAAATATGGTTCAAAAAACCACTCTGCTCTAACTAGCTATGTGACCTTGAACAGGGTACTTCACCCTACACTACCTTCATCTCCTCCATCTGTAACACAGAGATAATTGTATAGAGTTGTATTGAAGAGGACACAAGTTGTATGTAAAATGCCTATTACAGTATCTGGCACACAGCATTACTGTAATTATTTCATAATTTCAGGTACTATTTTTTCAGCACTATACTCCTCTCCTTACTCTCATTAATAAAGTCTAATTTAAATATGGTAACTTCTGTATATTATTATTAGTGTATTGTCTTGGAGTTTTCAGTGTGTGAGAAAGTTATAATTGCTCTCTGTAGTCCTTTTCTGGCTAACTCTACATCATTTCAACAGTAACAAAAGCAACTGATGAATCAAAATCTGCTCTTGCATTTTAGTACTGTGTCAGCTAAGAGAGGTAGAGAGAACCGTGCACACCGTCAGGAAGAGCGTGCTTCCCACTTCCAACATGACCATGGATACACTACAAGAAAAACTAAATTGTTTAATGTTTTTTGATCATTATTAGGGAAATAGCATTTTTGAAATACATGAACTATTTAGGGTTGTTAGGTTTGTTTTTGTACAGAGTTGAGCACAGTAAGCCCTGTCTGTAGCAATGAGATACTCCAGCAGAGTCTTTGTTGGGAATTCAGCAAAAACTTTGTAGAATAGCTGTATGTTTTTATAAATTGAAATTGCACCTGGCACAAATACTGTTCAGTTCAGTTCAGTCACTCAGTCATGTCCAACTCTTTGCAACCCCATGAACCACAGCATACCAGGCCTCCTTGTCCATTACCAACTGCTGGAGTCTACCCAAACCCATGTCCATTGAGTCGGTGATGCCATCCAACCATCTCATCCTCTGTTGTCCCCTTCTCCTCCTGCCCTCAATCTTTCCCAGCATCAGGATCTTTTCAAATGAGTTAGCTCTTCGTATCAGGTGGCCAAAGGATTGGAGTTTCAGCTTCATCAGTCCTTCCAATGAACACCCAGGACTGATCTCCTTTAGGATGGACTGTTTGGATCTCCTTGCAGTCCAAGAGACTCTCAAGAGTCTTCTCCAACACCACAGTTCAAAAGCATCAATTCTTCAGCGCTTAGCTTTCTTTATAGTCCAGCTTTCACATCCATACATGACAACTGGAAAACCATAGCCTTGACTAGATGGACCTTTGTCGGCAAAGTAATGTCTCTGCTTTTTAATATGCTATCTAGGTTGGTCATAACTTTCCTTCCAAGGAGAAAGCGTCTTTTAATTTCATGGCTGGACTCATCATCTGCAGTGATTTTGCAGCCCCCAAAAATAAAGTCAGCCACTGTTTCCAGTATTTCCCCATCTATTTGCCATAAAGTGATGGGACCAGATGCCATGATCTGAGATTTCTGAATGTTCTAGTTAGCTGCTAAGTCGCTTCAGTCGTGTCCGACTCTGTGCGACCCCATAGACAACAGCCCACCAGGCTCCGCCGTCCTTGGGATTCTCCAGGCAAGAACACTGGAGTGGGTTGCCATTTCCTTCTCCAATGCATGAAAATGAAAAGTGAAAGTGAGATTGCTCAGTTGTGTCCGACTCTTCATGACCCCATGGACTGTCGCCTACCAGGCTTTTCTGTCCATGGGATTTTCCAGGCAAGAGTACTGGAGTGGGATGCCATCGCCTTCTCCATTCTAGTTAGGGATCTTTAAAATTGAGAAAAGTCCAAAAAATTTGCCTCCTTTATTCCCTATGGATAAACAGAACTATCTGGAGGAAACCTCACATGCCTACCAATTTCCAGGATAGCTGAAAAGTGGTTATGTAAAAATTACCATGAGATGTTAGGAGCTGTGTTAAATTGTATGAAAGTTTATATTAAAAGGGAAGTGGAGGAAGGATGGATTTTAATACATCTGTTGAAGTAACATACATTATGTAAGATGCAAGGTGTTTTACATACTTTGCCTAACTCATACCTTACAACTCTGCAAGATACAGGTTCAGATAGGTTGGGCACCTTGGCTAGTACCTGCAGTTAATGAAGAATGAGTTGGGATTTGAATCCAGTTCTGACTCTGTCCAGAATCAATGCCTGTATTTCTGTGCTATCTTCTCAGGAATTATGCCATAGAATCCATTTTTCCCATCATTCTCAGAGTGAACTTTTGGAAAAACCTGGCTTACTTAAGTTCCAGGTATATCTCTTATCTATCTTATCTACCTACCTATCTACGTATCTGTCTTTGCTTGAACACAGAGACTAAATATTTTCATCATGTACATGAAATGTTTCCTACACCGAGATTTTCTTGGTTATCGAGTAAAAGTTGTTGTCCCTGACTTAAACCTTCTCCACTGATTCAAATTCTTCAGAATATCCACATTTTATGTAATGGAGAACTGTGCATCTAAGAAAAACCACACGGTAGGTTGGTAGGTAGGTGATAGATAGAAGGAGGGAAAGAATGATATAAAAGTAGTTCCTTCTCCAAAGACAGAAGAAGATGTAGGAACTGGTTTGCTGTTCACAGTGGTTTCTTTTTTGCATGAGAATCCTTTACAGGATTTTTCTGTTGAAATAGCAGTAGCTTTCAGTCTCTCAGAAAGAAAGTGCTGATTGAACCAGAGGCCTTATCAGAAGGGCTTGTCCCAAAATAAGGCCTGGGTGGAGTGACCTGTCCAACAATAGTGGCATGTCTCCTGTGCCTCCTGAATATTAGTCCAGTGATCTTTCAGTTATTCTTTAGTAATCTTTATAAAAGATCCCCTGTTTGACAGTGTATATTAAACAGGACAGCCACCTGGCTTCAGTAGAACATATATCTTGCAGAAATCACTGTTAGGTCCTTCCTGAGATTTGTAGAGATTTGTCTGAATCCAGAGAAGTGTGCTGTCCTCTATCCCTTACACATGTTAAGGCTCAGCTAAGAACACAGAACTGCTAGCTCAGGAAAAAGCCTTTTATCTCGGGAAAGTAGATATGTGACAGGTATTTTGAATTTGTAATAAATCTAGTTCCTCAGGCTTCTGGAGCTGCTTGGGGTCCTTTTATTCAGTGTTCTTAAGACTCAGTTAATATCTGAATTTTGTCAGGTTAAAGGGACCAATAAGTATGTACCTAGATTAATGATATTGGTTCTGATTACAGATGTTGAAGCGTTATAAGGTGAGGAATAAAGTGTTCCTCTGGTGAGCAGGCCAAAACCCAAATGTTGTGTAATAACCAGACCATTTTAAAAGTCTGCAAAATTGTTAAGCAATAAGTGTTAATAACTCATTTTTATGATTCAGAAAATGAAAGTTTGCCATGTTTCTCCAAAGACTCACAAGTATCTCTCATATTTGGGACTAGAATTCAGTTTTCCTCGCTCTTCTTAATTTCTTGCCTGGTCCACTAGTCCCGCATTATGTCAAGTATGTCTTTGATACTTTGCACAATTGGTTTCTATCCCATTTCCATTGTTACTAATCTAGTTCAGATTCTCATTACCTCAGTGATTATGACAGTAGCCTTCTGTTAGTCCTGTTTTGGATCTCTTTTTCTTCCAGTCTGTCTTCCTACTTAGTTTAAATTATAACATGCTGTTCTTCAGAAGCTGTTACGTCTCTGTGGCCTACCAGGTTGAGTCCTGACCGTACAAATAACTCTGTTGCTTGGTCATTCATGCATTTCCAGCCTTATCACCCGTCGCTGTTGGCTCTATAGTGCAGTCTTTCAGCCTCTCTAGTGCTACTGGGCTGCTCGTTTTCTCAGATGCAAATTCACTTTGTTACTTGGTGGCTTTGCTTGTGTGCTGGTTCTTGCTTCCAGAGAGAATTTCTCCCTCAATATCTTTGAGTGTGAGCACACATAAGTTAATTAATGTCATGCTCTCAGTAACCTTATAGGTCAACATATTATTCTTCCCGTTTTAAGGATGTAAAAACCAAGAGACTCAAAGAAGTTAAGTTGCTACTAAGTAGTAGATTTTGAATCCTGGTCTGTTCAACCCCAGAATTCAAGTCCCTCTTCTACTATCTTGCTGCTCACTGTCTCAGGATAACTCTCTTCAGGTTTTCCTGAATTTCTTTTATGTTCATCCCAAAGCCATAGTTATCTTTCCCTGTTCAAAATCAGCACAGCTTTTTGTTTAGACCTTCTGCCACTAAGTGTGTATCTGTGATTATACACCTTCTATTATATGTATGTGTCTTTCATCTTATCATGCTTTAAATTTTAAGGTCTTTGAAAATAGAGTTGTGTTTGATTTGTTTTTTTAACTTTCTCCAAAGTGACTTTCCCAGAGCATTCGGTCTCAAATTAAAAAACAAAACCCACGACTGTATTTTAAGTAGAAACTCATCTTTCCCTGCATGGCAGTGATATGAATTTCTCTTGAGTACTCACTCTTCACAGCCCTCGTCTGGCCTGGGGTGAGGACGACATAAGGGTAGAAGCAACACCGGGGAGCAAAGCATGGTCTGCTCACTCTGATTCTGCCGCTGACTCCCACACCAGCTTGCTGAGGGGGCCATTACCCTAGCACTACATTCTCTTTTATGAAACACAAATCCATAGATGAACTGTTGATGAAGCAGGTAACATCCATGAGACTATAAGGTCCTAGAAGACATCATGATAGAAAGGAAAGGCTTTGGCATCAGAAAATTTGGATGTACAGTCCTGCCCCTTTGTCTTGTAAGAGCTTGGGCAAGTCAGTTAATATTTTTAACCTGGTGGTTTAGTCACCAAGTCATGTGTGACTCTTGCGACCCCATGGACTGTAGCTCGCCAGGCTCCTCTGTCCATGGTATTCTCCAGGCAAGATACTGGGCGTGGGTTGCCATTAGCTACTATCTTATATTGTTATCACAGGGACCAAATTCAGCAGTACACATGAAAGCACTTTACAAAATAACACAGATGTTGCTTAAAACTTTCAGATTATGGAAAAGTTCTAAAGAGATTTTTTCTTGAGATTAAAAAAAAAATATATATATATATATATATATATTCATTGTCATAATTTTAGAGAATCTGCCTGGGCTAATTTCTAGTTTTGTTAAAAAAAAAAAGACAGCAAGTTCCAAGAAGATGTTTGACTAATGTGTCTGTGTTTCATAAGGTAGGAAAAAGGCCAGAGATGGATTTGGTACTGGGAATCGAAAATCTGTTAAGATCTATTTGTGCAAAGGAAAATAACGTTGCTATTATTAACATCTCAGTAGTTTATAATGTGATCCTTATTTTTTTAAATTTGCAGACAATGTGGCGTCAGAATTACTGCAAGGTTACAGTAAATACTTGCCACATGATGTTGTCATCATGACTGTGAAGTTATGCATACTATTTTCTGTGCTTTTGACAGTCCCTCTAATCCACTTCCCTGTAAGTACTCTTCAAGGTTTTGTTCCTCGGTGTTGCAGCTCCCTAATATGGCAACACTAATTCTTTACAGACTAGAATGTTTGAATCACATCTAGTCTTGTATATCTTATTCATTTGTCAAGGAATTGATCAAAGACCTCATACTTGCATATGGCCCCATGAAAACACAAAAATAACAGTGAACCACTAAACTAATTTGTGCTTTTTCAGATTTAGTTTAGATTTACGCTTTCCCACAGCATTGTTTCCAATTTAAAGACTATAGTTGTTCTAAAGTTTTTGGGTTTTTTTTTTCCCCCTTTAATTCTGTATTCAAAAGAATGTGTATGAAGAAGAAAAAGTCAAGTCAGCAAAAGTAAGCTCCTTCTGGTTTACTGGAAATTTATTTAGTTTAATCTTAGTCACAAATTTTATTTGCTCTAGAATTATAGTTAAGGGGCAGAATGGATCTTCATTCTGCTTAGTTGTGATACATAAGAATCTTAAAGAATTTCTGGGAAAATAGAAACATAAACTTTGATCACAAATGCTTCTACATGAATATCTTGAATCCCTAAACAGTGAGTTCCTGAAAACCTGGGCCTTCCCGATTTTTGCCTCCTTCCTGTGTGAACTGCAGTGCCAGGAGTGCAGTGGGGGCTGGAGAGAAGTCTGTGGGCTGTGACCGCCTGTTGCCTGCCTTGGCAGTGGGAAACATCATGGACTTATTTACATGCCGTGAAACAATAATATAACATAAACCAGTAAATGGAATTTCTTTACCATGGCATGACTTCTGTTTCTGTTTTGAACCATTTGTTCTTTTATCTGTTGAATTTCATGAAAATGATACCCTGAGATTTCTTCACACAGTGTTAGGGTTAGTAATTTTGAAAATTATGCAACCTAAAGAAATTGCATGTGATGATTTTTTCAAGAATTAAACCAAGACAGCTTTTATGAAGCTCACACAGATAGGTACATTTTTTAGTCTCTGTGCAATAAATACTTTACAGTAACCATTTAGGCTATATTTTTTGGCATCTGAATGGTTTGGAATATCATAGTAACCGTGCCATACATGGGTTTCCCTAAGCAAGTAGTGTGGCTTTGACACTTCCTCTTTGCTTAAATCCATTTCTTTTTCTGTTTTACAGGCAAGGAAAGCTTTAATGATGATGTTTTTTTCCAATTTTCCATTCTCATGGATTCGCCATTCTTCGATCACTCTAGTTCTCAATATTATCATTGTTTTACTTGCAATATATGTTCCTGACATTAGGAATGTATTTGGTATAGTTGGTAAGTTTTCTATTTCAAAAATTCCATTTTCTAAAATAGGTAAAATTGTTATCCAGTCTCACATCTGAATCTGGCATTATTCTTTTTTGTTTTTCTCCCCACTTCAAGGTTCCAGTACATCAACGTGTTTGATTTTTGTGTTCCCAGGACTGTTTTATCTTAAAATGAGCAGAGAGGATTTTCTCTCATGGAAAAAGTTGGGGTAGGTTGGGTTTTGTTTGGTTCTTCTAAGAATCTTATTTTAAGAAATAATTTGTCATTTTTTAATTAAGTCTTTTATCTAAATCAAAAAAAGTTAATATATTTTGAACTATATACATTATTGGAGAGGGTGAAGGTTTTAAAAAATACTTCTAATTTTTCTTTATCTTTTTCCTTATTTCTACAGGCATTTGTTTTGCTCATCTTTGGTATTTTGGTTGGTAATTTTAGTTTAGCACTCATTATTTTTAATTGGATTAATAAATAAAAGAAATTATTTTCCCATTTCTATGAAGAATATTATGCAAAATGGAATGATTATGGAAGGCACCTTGGATGAGTCCTCTTTATATGGGTTAACATCTTTGCAAACATAACAGAAAAGCAGAACAAAACAAGAGGGTAGGAGAAAGTACATGTAGCAGTTTTAATCAAAATAAGAAACAAATTCAAAATGCTCTTAAATATGTTGAGCATCTTTGTGAGTTTATTTTTTTAGAATTAATAGGGTAGTTTTAATGTTTACAGAGATAACTGGGCAGAAAGTACAGAGAGTTCTCATATATTCCCTCATTCTAGCACACCCATAGTTTCCTATATTACTAACATCTTGCATTAGTGAGGTACATTTGTTATACTTGATGAGCCAATATTGATATATTATTATTAACTGAAGTTTATGGTTTACATTAGGGCTCACTTTTGATGCAAGCATTGGCAACCACGAATCTTTTTACTGTCTATAAAAACCGTGAGCCTTTCCTAAAACATTGTTTGGTGGAATCATGCAGTATCTAACCTTTCAGACTGGCTTCTTTCACTTAGCAATATGTGTTTAAGCTTCCTCTATGTCTCTTCATAACTTGATAGCTCTTCTTTTTAGAATCACTGATAATATTCCATTGTATGGATGTACCACAGTTTGGGGCTTCCCAAGTGGCACTAGTGGTAAAGAACCCGTCTGCCAATGCAGGAGAATAAGAGACTGCAGGTTCCATCCCCGGGTCAGGAAGATCCCCCGAGGAGTGCATGGCAACCCACTCCAGTGTTCTTGCCTGAAGAATCCTATGGACAGAGGAGCCTGGTGGGCTACAGTCCATAGGGTCGCAAAGAGTCGGGCATGACTGAAGCAGCTTAGCACACGTGCACCACAGTTTGTTTTCCTTTCACCTGTTGAATGGCCTCTTGTTTGCTTTCAAATTTTGGCATTTGTGAATACAGCTGTTATAAACATTTGTAGGCAAATTTTTGTGTGGACAGAGATTTTTAGCTTGTTTGGGTTCATACCAATACCGGAGACTTTGCTTCTTAGCAGTTGCTGCACTTAGTCTTGTAAGAAACTGCCTAACATCCTTCCAAAGTGGGCTGTAACAGTTTTCAGTCCTGCCAGCAATGTGTCAGAGTTCCTGTTGTTGCATATCCTCACCAGCATCAGGTGTTGTCAGTATTTTGGATTTTCACGATTCTAATAATGGGTGTGCAGTTGTAGTAATATCTCATTTTTGTTTTAATTTGCATTTCCCTAATCACATATGATGTTGAACATGCTTATTTACCATCTGTATATTTTCTTTGATGAGGTTCTGATTTTTAAAATTAGGTTGTTTTTCACTGTTGAGTCTTAAGCATTCTTTATATATTTTAGATACCAATCCTTTATCAGATATGTCTTTTGCAAAGACATATTTTCTCCCAGTCTGTGGGTTGTCTTTTCATTCTCTTAGCAGCATCTTTCACCAAGAAGTTTTTTAATGTTATTAAATATACTGAGATAATCTTTTGCTTCTTTTTTTTTTTAACAAATCAGTACATTGTTTATATACTAAATTAAATCTTAGTTCATGTGTTAATGTCAACATCAGTCACTCATAACAAAACTGTGGGATTATTTCACTTCGTATTTTGCCCTGACTCCAAATCCTGACTATAATTTTCCTCTGGTATACAGTATAAGATAGAGCTGTGATGACTGGCTGTGAATTTGAAAGTTCTGTAAGCCTTCTCATTTGTCACTAACCCATATGACTTTCTACTTGACAAACAGGACAAATATTGATGATTTATATCATATTTTGTTTGGAAGTTATAGATCATTCCCACCTTCCCATTGCTGTGGCTTACTCCTGGTTGGAAACCAGCAGTTAGGTTCCCCCCTCCCCCACCGCCCCGGGGTGTGTTCTGTGTAAAGGCGCCTTGTTAGCAGCCTGCCAAAGTCAGGGTGTATCAGTAAAATGTAATCCTGCCCCTGAGCACATGTAAAGTAGAGAATTACATGCAAACTGCCAATTTGCATGTATGAAAACACACACTTTTGCAGGTGTCCCCTTGCTTCCCGCTTAGGAAATGGGCTGAAAAACTGATAACTGAGCTGCTCTTTTGAGTTAGATATCTCCTTGGCAACTTGCGATCAGCACGGTGTAATGGAAAAACTCCAAGTTTAGGGGTTAGAAAGACACAGATGAAAATCTCAGTGAGTTTAGACAAACTACTTAACCTCTCTAAACCTCTACTTTCACATTGGTATTAAATGGAGTTAATACCAATTATACAGGGTTGTGTTGAGAGGATTAAATGGCCTTGTATAAATTAAGTGCAGACCAAAACAGGCTCTCTTAATAGATTGGATATTTATCCCCTTTTTTTCCATCCCTTCACCTTGACCGATAAAATGAATTTGCTTTCGCACGAGGACATGGAATTTCTTCCTCTTTCGTCTTACACAACTATTATGTTTAGAATCTTTCTAGCCATCACTCACAGGAGAACTGGCCCCATGTGCATTCCTTTTAGTGCTTTCCCACATTTCTATGGGAAATTATAGATCCAAATACAAATAGGTGTTCAGCTGCTAAAATAAATCTAACTCCAGTAATACCAAAATAATCCTAAATCTGCAGCAGATGCAAGGATATCCCCAGGGGCAGATGTTAAGTGTGATGACAGGTGGGCATCAATTAATACATTTGTCACCTGTTCACAAGATGGGATCATGGGAGGTTTGGCAAAGGGCCAAGTAACTTATTTAACACTGCCCGAAACTTAGTTAATATCAAGAGAAATTATTTGAGAGGTGTTTGTTTTTTATTTTACTTTAATGTTCTGCCTTATCTAGTTGCCTGTTTGGAGTTATAACTTTTCCCTACGAGTTTGGAGGAAGCTAGTAAGATGATTGGTAAAAAGCAGTGCCTCCTTCATCAGGATTTCACATAAAACCTTACTCAAGTACCCCTCAGCATTTTTCCTGGGAAATATATGCCTTCTCATTTTGGGCTTAATGTTCATAATTTATTAGGTAATAACTATTTAAAATAAAACTAAGTAAAGCACAAAATCTATATTTTTCTAACACTTGGAGACTTGTTTGCTAAATTAAAAGACGAAGTGCTGAGAATATAAATTACTTTCATATGTTGAAGGTGAATGTTTAAATTGTACTTTTTTTCCAGAGAATGTTTACTCATGAGCTTAGCATTTAAATGGTTAAAACAAGCCTTTGAAGTTAACACTCCATTAAGATGAATGGGGGTAGTTCACACCTCTGCTGGCGCTGTATTATTTCAGTCTGGCTGTGGAGAAAACAAGACAGCAGTAGGTTGATTTACTGTGTGAAGGCCCTTTAAACACCCAAGTCTGGAAATCTTTGTTGTTTTTTTATTTTCCATCTAGAAAGAGAATCTGAAATACAGCACAGTTTAGGTTTAGAATTGAAGTCTTGAAAGTAAAATAGCATAGGTTCTGTTATCTCTGGAAATTCCTAACTGGCGTTTGATGGGTAGCTAGTTACCGAGTCAGCCCTACCTCTCTAGCTTTGTTTGCTTCTGTACCCTCGTGTTTCTTCCTATCATGGCACCCTTTAAATTTAAGCCGCTGGTATATGGGGCTTCCCAGGTGGCTCAGTGGTAAAGAATCTGCTTGCCAATGCAGGAGGTAACAGATTTGATCCCTTGGTGGAAGGGCTATAGCCATTTGACTCTGAAATTATTTGTTTTAGGAATAAGATTGCTGCTGTTGCTAAGTCACTTCAGTCGTGTCCGACTCTGTGCGACCCCATAGATGGCAGCCCACCAGGCTCCCCTGTCCCTGGGATTCCCAGGAAAGAATACCGGAGTGGGTTGCCATTTCCTTCTCCAATGCATGAAAGTGAAAAGTGAAGTCACTCAGTCATGTCCGACTCTTAGCGACTCCATGGACTGCAGCCCACCAGGCTCCTCTGTCCATAGGATTTTCCAGGCAAGAGTGCTGGAGTGGGGTGCCATTGCCTTCTCCAAGGAATAAGATTATGTGAGCACAAATGAAATGGTGAGCATTGTATGAAATGTTAATGAATGTGGAAGATCAGATTTTTCTCTTCTGTGCTTTCTGCCCTGTGTATTTGCAGGATCAGGTTCCTAGACAATTTGAGGGGAGCTGGGTGTGGAGAGTGTTTCCATTTGGGCTATCTTCAGTGCTGACACTGCCAGTATAATATATGGAGATGGAGAGTAGGTGCTAGAAACAGAGGAACTCAAATCATCCATTTTAACCTGTTTTCCTTCTTGGCATGTTGACAGTACTCTGGCTGTGTTAGAATTAACCCTATTGGAAACATACTTTGTTTCCTGCAACTCTGCCTATATTTTAGGTGTCATAATTTTTGATCTAAGAACTTCTCAGAACCTTCTATAGAATAAGAAATTAGCTTTTCTAATTTAAACATATAATTTATTCATCTTTCTACCATAATCCTCTTAAATATAGTCTTTTTATAATGAAGCAGGCAAAATGGGAAAGCAAAATTTTGACAAAGGATGAGTAAAGATGTTGTGGAGGTGGTTTCCCCAGTGCCATCAGAATTCTTTGCTTCTCACCCTTCCTAAACAACTTGATGTATGGTTTTGCTATCAACGTGATCCGGTGTCCCAGCTTGCCAGCCTGTCAGTCAGGATGAGCAATTATGAGGAGCAGGAAGATTCATCTTGGCTGATGGCCAGGTGGACAGGTGGGAGTGAGAGGTTTTTTTCACCTATGGGACAAAGTAAACGGTAGAGAGGGAAATGGAGTTGCCAGGGGAAAAAGAAAAATAGATGAATTAAAAGGCATTATAATATGAAATGTTTTAAAGAAAAAAACTGCAGAGAAATGTTTCAAGTGTTTCCCACTTGTTTGAATGTATATGTGTTTTATCTTTTGTTGATCAGTGCACTGATGCACAACACCAGTAAGGGAGCTGGCTAATTCCACCAAGCAAACAGCTACAGAGCACATATTGTGTACCAGCAGTCTTGCTGGACCTAAAGGTGTGAAGGTAAATAAAGCACATTTTTTCCTGGAAAAAAAAAAAAGCTTAGATACAACTCGGATTTTTCTGATTGAACTTTTCAGGTGGACTTATTCAGTGAAACTACTTAACCCAAAGGAGAAATTGTATCTCTATATATTTCATTTATATATCTCTGTATACACAGATATGGGCTTCCCTGGTGGCTCATGTTTGATGATGGTAAAAAATCTGCCTGTAGTGCAGGAGACCTGGGTTCAATCCCTGAGTCAGGAAGATCCCCTGGAGAGGGGAATGGCTGTCCACTCCAGTATTCTTGCCTGCAGAATTCCATGGACAGAAGAGCCTGGTGGGCTATAGTCCATGGATTGCAAAGAGTCAGACATTACTGGGCGACTAATTTTTTTTATACACAAATACAGATATATATATATATATATACACACACACATACATACACACATATATACATATATGGGGAAGGAAATGGCAACCCACTCCAGTATTCTTGTCTGGAGAATCCCATGGATAGAGGAGCTTGGTGGGCTACAGTCCACGGGTCGCAAAGAGTTGGACACAACTGAGCGACTTCACTTTCACTTTCACTTATATACATATATATTAAGGATTTTGGAGTCAAACTTACCTGTGTCCAATCCCAGCTTTACCTCTTTTTGTCTAATTTAGGAAAAGTTACTTTAATTCTTTGAAGACCTTCTATGTTTAAACACTGAGTTTTCTCTTAACCAGGGGAACTATACCTTGTGTCCTTGTTGTGTGTGTGCTCAGTTGCCTAGTCATGTCCAACTCTTGCGACCCCATAGACAGTAGTCTGCCAGGCTCCCCTGTCCAAGGGATTCTCCAGGCAAGAATACGGAGTGGGTTGCCATTTCCTTCTCCAGGGGATCTTCCCAACCCAGGAATTAAACTCAGTTCTCCTGCATGGGAGGTAGATACTTTACCAATTGAGCTAACACAAACTGAAATCAAGATTGCTGGGAGAAATATCAATAACCTCAGATATGCCAATGACACCACCCTTATGGCAGAAAGTGAAGAAGAGCTAAAGAGCCTCTTGATGAAAGTGAAAGAGGAGAGTGAAAAAGTTGGCTTAAAACTCAACATTCAGAAAACTAAGATCATGGCATCTCGTCCCATCACTTCATGGCAAATAGATGGGAAAACAGTGGAAACAGTGACAGACTTTAATTTTGGGGGGCTCCAAAATCACTGCAGATGGTGACTGTAGCCATGAAATTAAAAGACGCTTTCTCTGTGGAAGAAAAGTTATGACGAAGCTAGACAGCATATTAAAAAGCAGACACACTATTTTGCCAACAAAGGTATGTCTAGTCAAAGCTAGACCCACATCCAAGGTCAGGGGCAGTGGCTGAGATGAGCTACCCCACGTCCAAAGTGAGGAGCGGTGGCTGTGCTTTGCTGAAGCAGCTGTGAAGAGATACCTCACATCCAAGGTAAGAGAAACCCAAGTTAGATGGTAGGCACTGAGAGAGGGCATCAGAGGGCAAACACGGAAACCACAATCACAGACAACTAGCCAGTCTGATCACATGGACCACAGCCTTGTCTAACTCGATGAAACTAAGCCATGCCATGTGGGGCTACCCAAGATGGACGAGTCATGGTGGAGAGGTCTGACAGAATGTGGTCCACTGGAGAAGGGAATGGCAAACCACTTCAGTATTCATGCCTTGAAAACCCCATGAACAGTATGAAAAGGCAAAAAGATAGGATACTGAAAGATGAACTCCCCAGGTCAGTAGGTGCCCAATATTATACTGGTGATCAGTGGAGAAATAACTCCAGAAAGAATGACGGGAAGCAGCCAAAGCAAAAACAATACCCACCTGTGGATGTGACTGGTGATAGAAGCAAGTCCGATGCTGTAAAGAGCAATATTGCATAGGAACCTGGAATGTTAGGTCCATGAATAAAGGCAAATTGGAAGTGGTCAAACAGGAGATGGCAAGAGTGAACGTTGACATTCTAGGAATCAGCAAACTAAGATGGATTGGAATGGGTGAATTTAACTCAGATGACCATTATATCTACTACTGTGGGCAGGAATCCCTTAGAAGAAATGGAGTAGCCATTATTGTCAACAAAAGAGTCCAAAATGTAGTACTCAGATGCAATCTCAAAAATGACAGAATGATCTCGATTCGTTTCCAAGGCAAACCATTCAATATCACGGTAATCCAAGCCTATGCCCCTACCAGTAACGTGGAGGAAGCTGAAGTTGAATGGTTCTATGAAGACCTACAAGACCTTTTAGAACTAACATCCCCAAAAGATGTCCTTTTCATTATAGGGGACTGGAATGCAAAGTAGGAAGTCAAGAAACACCTGGAGTAACAGGCAGATTTGGCCATGGAGTATGGAATGAAGCAGGGCAAAGGCTAATAGAGTTCTGCCAAGAGAATGCACTGGTTGTAGCAAACACCCTCTTCTAACAACACAAGAAGAGACTCTACACATGGACATCACCAGATGGTCAACACTGAAATCAAATTGATAATATTATTTGCAGCAAAGATGGAGAAGCTCTATACAGTTAGCAAAAACAAGACCAGGAGCTGATTGTGGCTCAGTTCATGAGCGCCTTATTGCCAAATTCAGACAAAAATTGAAGAAAGTGGAGAAAACCATCAGACCATTCAGGAATGACCTGAATCAAATCCCTTACAACTATACAGTGGAAGTGAGAAATAGATTTAAGGGACTAGACCTGACAGACAGAGGGCCTGATGAACTATGGACGGAGGTTCATGACATTGTACAGGAGACAGGGATCAAGACCATCCCCAAGAAAAAGAAATGCAAAAAAGCAAAATGTCTGTCTGTGGAGGCCTTACAAATAGCTGTGAAAAGAAGAGAAGCAAAAAGCAAAGGAGCAAAGAAAGATATACCCATTTGAATGCAGAGTTCCAAAGAGTAGCAAGGAGAGATCAGAAAGCCTTCCTCAGTGATCAATGCAAAGAAATAGAGGAAAACAATAGGATGGGAAAGACTAGAGATGTCTTCAAGAAAATTAGAGATATCAAGGGACCATTTCATGCAAAGATGGGCTCGATAAAGGACAGAAATGGTATGGACCTAACAGAAGCAGAAAATATTAAGAGGTGGCAAGAATATACAGAAGTCTGTACAAAAGAGATCTTCACGACCCACGTAATCACGATGGTGTGATCACTCAACTAGACCCAGACATCCTGGAATGTGAAGTCAAGTGGGCCTTAGAAAGCATCACTATGAACAAAGCTAGTGGAGGTGATGGAATTCCAGTTGAGCTATTTCAAATCCTGGAAGATGAAGCTGTGAAAGTGCTGCACTCACTATGCCGGCAAATTGGAAAACTCAACAGTGGCCATAGGACTGGAAAAGGTCAGTTTTCATTCCAATCTTAAAGAAAGGCAATGCCAAGGAATATTCAGACTACTACACAACTGCACTCATCTCACACACTAGTAAAGTAGTGCTGAAAATTCTCCAAGCCAGGCTTCAGCAATACGTGAACTGTGAACTTCCAGATATTCAAGCTGGTTTTAGAAAAGGCCGAGGAACAGGAGATCAAATTGCCAACATCTATTGGATCATCAAAAAAGCAAGAGAGTTCCAGAAAAACATCTATTTCTGCTTTATTGACTATGCCAAAACCTTTGACTGTGTGGATCACAATAAACTGTGGAAAATTCTGAGAGAGATGGGAATACCAGAGCACCTGACCTGCCTCTTGAGAAACCCATATGCAGGTCAGGAAGCAACAGTTCGAACTGGACATGGGACAACAGACTGGTTCCAACTAGGAAAAGGAGTACGTCAAGGCTGAATATTGTCACCCTGCTTATTTAACTTCTATGCAGAGTGCATCATGAGAAACACTGGGCTGGAAGAAGCACAAACTGGAATCAAGATTGCCGGAGAAATATCAATAACCTCAGATATGCAGATGACACCACCCTTATGGCAGAAAGTGAAGAACTAAAAAGCCTGTTGATGAAAGTGAAAGAAGAGAGTGAAAAAATTGGCTTAAAAAGCTCAACATTCAGAAAACGAAGATCATGGCATCCAGTGCCGTCACTTCATGGCAAATAGATGTGGAAACAGAGTCAGACTTTATTTTTTGGGGCTCCAGAATCACTGCAGATGGTGACTGCAACCATGAGATTAAAAGACACTTACTCCTTGGTAGGAAAGTTATGACCACCCTAGATAGCATATTGAAAAGCAGAGACATCCTTTGCCAACAAAGGTCCATCTAGTTAAGGCTATGGTTTTTCCAGTGGTTGTGTACTGATGTGAAAGTTGGACTGTAAAGAAAGCTCAGGGCCGAAGAATTGATGCTTTTGAACTGTGGTGTTGGAGAAGACTCTTGAGAGTCCCTTGGACTGCAAGGAGATCCAGTCAGTCCATCCTAAAGGAGATCAGTCCTGGGTGTTTTTTGGAAGGACTGATGCTAAAGCTGAAACTCCAGTCCTTTGGCCACCTGATACGAAGAGCTAACTCATTTGAAAAGATCCTGATACTGGGAAAGATTGAGGACAGGAGGAGAAGGGGACGACAGAGGATGAGATAGTTGGATGGCATCACTGACTCAATGGACATGGGTTTGGGTGGACTCCAGGAGTGGATGATGGACAGAGAGGCCTGGCATGCTGCAGTTCATAGGATTGCAAAGAGTCGGAGACAACTGAGTGACTGAAGTGAACTGAACTGAGTCAAAGCTATGATTTTTCCAGTAGTCATGTATGGATGTGAGTTGGACTATAAAGAAAACTGATCGCTGAATAATTGGTGCTTTTGAACTGTGGTGTTGGAGAGGACTCTTGAGAGTCCCTTGGACTGCAAGGAGATCCAACTAGTCAGTCCATGTTAAAGGAAATCAGTCCTGACGTTTCATTGGAAGGAGTGATGCTAAAGCTGAAACTCCAATACTTTGGCCCCTGATGTGAGGAATGGACTCATTAGAAAAGATCCTGATGCTGTGAGAGATTGAAGGCAGGAGGAAAACGGGACAACAGAGGATGAGGTGGTTGGATGGCATCACCGACACGATGGACATGAGTTTGAGTAAGCTCCAGAAGTTGGTGATGGACAGGGAAGCCTGGCATGCTGCAGTCCATGGGATCGAAGAGTTGGACACGACTGAGTGACTGAATTGAACAAGGGAAATGTTCTCTGTTAAGCCGTGAATTGAATATAACTCCAATTTCATTACTTGATGTTTCCTCAAATCACATAGTTTCCAAAACCATGTATCTCTTCTCCATTCTCTGCTTTCAACCAATAGTCAGCAGCCTGATCAGAAAATAAGGTGAAGTCGCTCAGTCGTGTCCGACTCTTTGCGACCCCGTGGACTGTAACCTACTAGGCTTCTCTGTCCCTGGGATTCTCTAGGTAAGAATACTGGAGTGGGTTGCCATTTCCTTCTCCAGAGGATCTTCTCGACCCAGGGATCGAACCCGGGTCTCCCACATTGGAGGCAGACGCTTTAACCTCTGAGCCACCAGGGAAGCCGATCAGAAAATAAGTGTTCTAGAAATAATCCTGACCCATGCAGTTTGTTCTCACTACTGATGTATTCTGCCCCAGAAAAAAATAATTTTTGTAGTTTTGTAATACATATTCTGTTTTTACATCAGTTTTTTCACAATGTCATTACACTTTAGACTTACAAAGTGTGTGATCATGAATCTTGATTCTAGAGCATTAGGGTTGTTTCCTGCTTTTAGACATTCTCCGTTTTCTTGCCCTTTCTTCATCCCATGAAAGAGGATGAAAATGTTCACAGATGAAAATGTTCAATGACACAAGATTAACTACCGAGCCCCCAGACCACCACTAGAAACCTTTCTTCCAAGTCATCGTTAACCTCATCTCTGGGTGCAGTTATTATATTACTATCGTGTCGTCTAACTAGCTTTTATTCAGGTCCCCTGGAAGAATCTCCCAAGTTAGTAGGCAAACCTAAATTCTCACCTATTCTTCATGTTTCTAGTTGTTCTTGGCCATTTGCTCTTGTGTGCCACACAGTGACCTCAGACTCAGTGTGTTCAAATCTATCCCCCTCCACAGTTTTCCCAGGGCTGTCAGTGGCCCCACTGCTTTAATATAGCCTCTCAGCTGGTTTTCTTGTTTCCATCCCTGCCAGCTGCAGTCCATGTTCACAGTACAGACAGAGTTATCATTTAAATATGTAAGTCAGATCACTTCACTACCCTACTTGATTTTCTCCCATGGTTTCCCAGCTCACAATGCCATGGCCTATAAGGCTCAGTTTCTTTGGTACCTACTCATTTCTCTGACCTCACCTAATATCTGTCTTTTACTCGTCTCTAGCGCACAGGCAATGGCACCCCACTCCAGTACTCTTGCCTGGAAAATCTCATGGATGGAGGAGCCTGGTAGGCTGCAGTCTGTGCGGTTGCTAGGAGTCAGACACGACTGAGCGAGTTCACTTTCACTTTTCACTTTCCTGCATTGGAGAAGGAAATGGCAACCCGCTCCAGTGTTCTTGCCTGGAGAATCCCAGGGACGGGGGAGCCTGGTGGGCTGCCGTCTCTGGGGTTGCACAGAGTCGGACACAACTGAAGCGACTTAGCAGCAGCAGCAGCAGCACGCAGGCTTGTCTGTCTCTTGAACACACCAAGGTTGTTGCTGTGGGCTTACTCTTTTCCCTTGTTACCCATTCTCTTCAAAGACCTTTGCAAGCTTGGCTCCTCATCATCAAGCCTCAGCTCAAACATCACCCTCTCAGAGAGGTCTTCTCTGACCATCTAATGTAAGCAAGTGGCTCCTAGCGTACAGTTGTGATTTATAACTTTACCCTATTAGACCTGCATATTTGTTTTGTTGCCTGTGTCCATTGGACTGTGAGTTTCATAAGACCTGGGAATCATCTGTCTTCTTTATCACCAATCCCTTAGACCTTGAAGGGTACCTAGCAATTGGGAGTAGCTTAATAAATGAGTTGAATGAATACATAATGAATCTTACTAACTATATATCTTTTTACTCTTTACCTCTAGTTTGTGATCATAGCAGTTCTTCCTGTGAAATGTCTCTTAGATTTGCTTTTATCCTATCCACACCCTCCTGCCAGAACCTGCATCTGAGCTTCCTCTCTTTGTGCCTGGTTTGTTGCAGTGATTCTCCACCCAAGTTGTTTGCTTTTTAGAATCACTTGGGGAGTTTTAAAAAATGACAATGTCCAGGCTCTCAGTTCAATTCAGTCGCTCAGTCGTGTCTGACTCTTTGTGACCCCATGAATCACAGCACACCAGGCCTCCCTGTCCATCACCAACTCCTGGAGTTTACTCAGACTCAATGTCCATTGAGTCGGTGATGCTATCCAGCCATCTCATCCTCTGTCGGCCCCTTCTCCTCCTGTCCCCAATCTCTCCCAGCATCAGGGTCTTTTCCAGTGAGTCAGCTCTTCGCGTGAGGTGGCCAAAGTATTGGAGTTTCAGCTTCAGCATCAGTCCTTCCATAAAACACCCAGGACTGATCTCGTTTAGGATGGACTGGTTGGATCTCCTTGCAGTCCAAGGGACTCTCAAGAGTCTTCTCCAACACCACAGTTCAGAAACATCAATTATTTGACATTCAGGTTTCTTCACAGTCCAACTCTCAACATCCATACATGACTACTGGAAAAACCATAGCCTTGACTAGATGGACCTTTGTTGGCAAAGTAATGTCTCTGCTTTTCAATATGCTGTCTAGATTGGTCATAACTTTCCTTCCAAGGAGTAAGCGTCTTTTAATTTCATGGCTGCAATCACCATCTGCAGTGATTTTGGAGCCCAAAAACTAAAGTCTGACACTATTTCCACTGTTTCCCCATCTATTTGCCATGAAGTGATGGGACCGGATGCCATGATCGTCATTTTCTGAATGTTGAGCTTTAAGCCAACTTTTTCACTCTCCTCTTTCACTTTCATCAAGAGGCTTTTTAGTTCTTCTTCACTTTCTGCCATAAGGGTGGTATCATCTGCATATCTGAGGTATTGATATTTCTCCTGGCAATCTTGATTCCAGCCAGTGCTTCTTCCAGCCCAGCGTTTCTCATGATGTACTCTGCTGCTGCTGCTAAGTCACTTCAGTTGTGTCCGACCTTGTGCGACCGCATAGATGGCAGCCCACCAGGCTCCCCCATCCCTGGGATTTTCTAGGCAAGAATACTGGAGTGGGGTGCCATTTCCTTCTCCAGTGCATGAAAGTGAAAAGTCAAAGTGAAGTCGCTCAGTTGTGTCCAACTCTTCGCAACCCCATGGACTGCAGCCTACCAGGCTCCTCTGTCCATGGGATTTTCCAGGCAAGAGTACTGGAGTGGGGTGCCATTGCCTTCTCCATATGTACTCTGCCTAGCAGTCAAATAAGAATGGTGACAATATACAGCCTTGACGTACTCCTTTTCCTATTTGGAACCAGTCTGTTGTTCCATGTCCAGTTCTGTTGCTTCCTGACCTGCATACAGGTACTCAAGAGGCAGTTCAGGTGGTCTCGTATTCCTATCTCTTTCAGAATTTTCCACAGTTTATTGTGATCCACACAGTTAAAGGCTTTGGCATAGTCATTAAAGCAGAAATAGATGTTTTTGTGGAACTCTCTTGCTTTTTCAATGATCCAGCAGATTTGGGCAATTTGATCTCTGGTTCTTCTTCCTTTTCTAAAACCAGCTTGAACATCTGGAAGTTCACGGTTCACATACTGCTGAAGCCTGGCTTGGAGAATTTTGAGCACTACTTTACTAGTGTGTGAGATGAGTACAATTGTGCGGTAGTTTGAGCATTCTTTGGCATTGCTTTTCTTTGGAATTGGAATGAAAACTGACCTTTTCCAGTCCTGTGGCCACTGCTGAGTTTTCCAATTTGCTGGCATACTGAGTGCAGCATTTTCACAGCTTCATCTTCCAGGATTTGAAATAGCTCAACTGGAATTCCATCACCTCCACTAGCTTTGTTCATAGTGATGCTTCCTAAGGCCCACTTGACTTCACATTCCAGGATGTCTGGCTCTAGTTGAGTGTCACACCATTGTGATTATGTGGGTCGTGAAGATCTCTTGTACAGGCTTCTGTGTATTCTTGCCACCTCTTCTTAATATCTTCTGCTTCTGTTAGGTGCATATCATTTCTGTCCTTTTATCGAGCCCATCTTTGCATGAAATATTCCTTTGGTATCTATAATTTTCTTGAAGAGATCTCTAGTCTTTCCCATTCTGTTGTTTTCCTCTATTTCTTTGCATTGATCACTGAGGAAGGCTTTCTGATCTCTCCTTGCTACTCTTTGGAACTCTGTATTCAAATGGGTATATCTTTCCTTTGCTCCTTTGCTTTTTGCTTCTCTTCTTTTCACAGCTATTTGTAAGGCCTCCTCAGACAGCCATTTTGCTTTTTTGCATTTCTTTTTCTTGGGGATGGTCTTGATCCCTGTCTCCTGTACAATGTCACGAACCTCCATCCATAGTTCATCAGGCACTCTGTCTGTCAGATCTAGTCCCTTAAATCTATTTCTCACTTCCACTGTATAATCATGAGGAATTTGATTTAGTTCATACCTGAATGGTCTAATGGTTTTCCCTACTTTCTTCAATTTAACTCTAAATTTGGCAATAAGGAGTTCCTGATCTTTGCCATAGTCATCTCCCGGTCTTTTTTTAGCTGAAGTATAGAACTTCTCCATATTTTTCTGCAAAGAATATAATCAATATGATTTCAGTGTTGACCATCTGTTGATGTCCATGTGTAGAGTCTTTTCTTGTATTGTTGGAAGAGGGTGTTTGCTATGACCAATGCATTCTCTTGGCAAAACTCTAATAACATTTGCGCTGCTTCATTCTGTACTCCAAGGCCAAATTTGCCTGTTGCTCCAGGTGTTTCTTGACTTCCTACTTTGCATTCCAGTCCCCTATAATGAAAAGGACATCTTTTGGGGATGTTAGTTCTAAAAGGTCTTGTAGGTCTTCATAGAACCGTTCAATTTCAGCTTCCTCCGCGTTACTGGTAGGGGCATAGGCTTGGATTACCGTGATATTGAATGGTTTGCCTTGAAACGAATCGAGATCATTCTGTCATTTTTGAGATTGCATCTGAGTACTACATTTTGGACTCTTTTGTTGACAATAATGGCTACTCCATTTCTTCTAAGGGATTCCTGCCCACAGTAGTAGATATAATGGTCATCTGAGTTAAATTCGCCCATTCCAGTCCATTTTAGTTCACTGATTCCTGGAATGTCAATGTTCACTCTTGCCATCTCCTGTTTGACCACTTCCAATTTGCCTTGATTCATGGACCTAACATTCCAGGTTCCTATGCAGTATTGCTGTTTACAGCATTGGACCTTGCTTCTATCACCAGTCACATCCACAGGTGGGTATTGTTTTTGCTTTGGCTCCATCCCGTCATTCTTTCTGGAGTTATTTTTCCACTGATCTCCTGTAGCATATCGGGCACTTACCGAGCTGGGGAGTTCCCCTTTCAGTATCCTATCATTTTGCCTTTTCATGCTGTTCATGGGGTTCTGAAGGCAAAAATACTGAAGTGGTTTGCCATTCCCTTCTCCAGTGGACCACATTCTGTCAGACCTCTCCACCATGACCCGTCCGTCTTGGGTGGCCCCACATGGCACGGCTTAGTTTCATTGAGTTAGACAAGGCTGTGGTTCCTGTGATCAGATTGGCTAGTTTTCTGTGATTATGGTTTCAGTGTGTCTGCCCTCTGATGCCCTCTCGCAACACCTACCATCTTACTTGGTTTCTCTTACCTTGGACGATGGGTATCTCTTCATGGCCACCCTTCCTGACCTTGAATGTGGAGTAGCTCCTCTTGGCCCTCCTGCGTCCAGGCTCTACCCCAAGTCAATTAAATCATAATCTCTGGGGGGCCAGAACTGGGCATTAACCCCTGTTTTTATAGCTTCTCAGGTGATTGTAATAGGCAACCCCTGGAGTGCTGCATCAGCCTGCTAATAGATATCTGTCTTCCAGTCCATTTCCTCTGATGTCATCTATCTCCTTGGAATCCTTTTGCAGTATCATTTCCCTGCTCAAGAGTTTATAGCTGTTCCCTCTAGCACCATATTAATTCCCCATTCGCCTCCTTCATCTACCCAACTGTATTTCATCTTATTCTTGCTTACCTTCTCTTGTACACTGTAATGTTTCACTATCTGGCACTTTATTTGCCTTTTATTAACTACTCTGCTTTCATGTTTTTACTTCCACTATCCTTCTCTCTCCACTCTGACTTCACATATACACTCAGAATGTCCTTATTGCTCTTCTCTGTCTATCCAGATACTTCCCATTCTTCAAAACCAAGCTCAGATCCCACCTTTTAAATAATTTATTCTCTGCCTAATCTACTCTTTATTATCTGTATAATTCTTTTGGCATATATCATTGCTGTGCTGTGCTTAGTCACTCAGTCATGTCTAACACTTTGCAACCCTGTGGACTATAGCCTGCCAGGCTCCTTCTCCAGCAAGAATGCTAAAGTGGGTTACCATGCCCTTCTCCAGGTGATTTTCCTAACCAGGGATTGAACCCAGGTCTCCTGCATTGCAGGCCAATTCTTTACTGTCCGAGCCACCAGGGAAGCCCAAGAATACTGGAGTGGGTTGCCATGCCCTCCTCCAGGGAATCTTCCCAATGCAGGGGTTGAACCCAGGTCTCCCACATTGAAGGTGGATTCTTTACTGACTGAGCCACCAGGGAAGCCCAAGAATATTGGAGTGGAAAAAAAAAAAAAAGGATTTTGGAGTGGGTAGCTTGTCCCTTCTCCAGGAGATCTTCCTGACCCAGGAGTCGAACTGAGGTCCCCTGCATTGTAGTTGGATTCTTTACCAGCTGAGCTACCAGGGAAGCCCAAGATATATCATTAGTATCTTACAATATATTTTCTATTTTCATAAATTGCTTTTATGTTTCATATTTTAATAGGTAATATGCACATGATACAAATTCAAAATTTATGAAGTTGCTTCCCTCCTACTTCTGCCCAGCTTCAAGTTTTCATCCTTGGAAGCAACCTCTGTTACAAGGTTTTGTATCCTCACAAACACATCCCAGGCATATTTAACCATGTGTTTAAGAGAACACACACACGAGCAGACACAAATGTTGACACACTACCTGCAGTTTTCTGCACCTTTTTTTCACTTGAGATAGAGATATGTTTAAATATCTATATATATGTAGTATTTATTTAAGTTGTGCTTAAAAAAAAACCAATAGGAAATCTACCCTTTTAACAAACTTTTAAGTATGCAGTACTATTGTTAATTATATGTACCCTGCTATACAGCAGATATCTAGAACTTTGTATCTTGCATGCCTGAAACTCTGCACATGCAACAAAACTACCATTTTTCTCTGCTTACAGCCTAGCAATCACCGTTTTACTTTCTGCTTCAGTGAGCCTGATCACTGTACTACTTCATAGAATGGAAACGTATTTGTCCTTTTGTTACTGACTTGTTAAAATTAGCATAATATCCTCAAGTTCCATCCATGTTGTAGCATATGGCAGGATTTCCTTTTTAAGGGCTGAGTAATAACTCCATCATGTGTAAGCACCACACTTTTTTTCCATTCATCTGTCAGTGGATATTTAAGTTGTTTACACCTCTTCGCTCTTGTGGATAAAGCTGTAGTGAGCTTGGTAATGCAGATATCTCTTTCAGTTCTTTTGGATAAATACCTAGATGTGAGTACCATATGTTAACCAGTTTTCTATCAAGTGCATATTTACAGTTTAAATCTTTTTTATTTTGCTATTTTATATAATGCTTCATTTATTATCTTTATACATACATTCAGTTTGGTTCAGTCACTCAGTCATGTCCGACTCTTTGCGACCCCATGAATTGCAGCACGCCAGGCCTCCCTGTCCATCACCAACTCCCAGAGTTCACCCAAACTCATGTCCATTGAGTTGGTGATGCCATCCAGCCATCTCATCCTCTGTCATCCCCTTCTCCTCCTGCCGCCAATCCCTCCCAGCATCAGGATCTTTTCCAATGAGTCAACTCGTCGCATGAGATGGCCAAAGTACTGGAGTTTCAGCTTTAGCATCAGTCCTTCCGAAAAACACCCAGAACTGATCTCCTTTAAATGGACTGGTTGGATCTCCTTGCAGTCCAAGGAACTCTCAAGAGTCTTCTCCAACACCACAGTTCAAAAGCATCAATTCTTCAGCACTCAGCCTTCTTCACAGTCCCAACTCTCACACCCATACATGACCATAGGAAAAACCATAGCCTTGACTAGACAGACCTTTGTTGGCAAAGTAATGTCTCTGCTTTTGAATATGCTATCTAGATTGGTCATAACTTTACTTCCAAGGAGTAAGCGTCTTTTAATTTCATGGCTGCAGTCACCATCTGCAGTGATTTTGGAGCCCCCCAAAATAAAGTCTGACACTGTTTCCATTGTTTCCCCATCTATTTCCCATCAAGTGATGGGACTGGATGCCATGATCTTCATTTTCTGAATGTTGAGCTTTACGCCAACTTTTTCACTCTCTTTCACTTTCATCAAGAGGCTTTTTAGTTCCTCTTCCCTTTCTGCCATAAGGGTGGTGTCATCTGCATATCTGTGGTTATTGATATTTCTCCCAGCAATCTTGATTCCAGCTTGGGCTTCTTCCAGCCCAGCGTTTCTCATGATGTACTCTGCATATAAGTTAAATAAGCAGGGTGACAATATGCAGCCTTGACGTACTCCTTTTCCTATTTGGAACCAGTCTGTTGTTCCATGTCCAGTTCGAACTGTTGCTTCCTGACCTGTGTATGGGTTTCTCAAGAGGCAGGTCAGGTGGTCTGGTATTCCCATCTCTTTCATAATTTAGCACATATATGAATATGTCTGTAGGATAAACTTCTAAACATTTAACTGGAATTCTGAGTCAAAGGGTATGTGTATGCATTTCTAATTTTGATAGATATTACTAAATTGTCCTCCTTTAAAAGTTTTACTGATTGATATCCCCACCAATAATGTAGTAATTTCTTATGTGTACCATTCCCAGGAGAGGGGTGACCTGCGATGTTTTTAGGAGGATTGCTATCCATTTCTGTTGCTTTTCCAGGATTCTCTATAATCTTCTCAGAAAGATCAACCAGTCTTTAGATCTTTAACAGGTTTGATGAATTTGAATATTCAGCATAAGGACTGTAGCTGACACCAAGTCAAAGTGACAGTAGAGTCCATGGAATTTTCCAGGCCAGAATACTGGAGTGCGTAGCCATTCTCTTCTCCAGTGGATATCACCAACCCAGAGATTGAACCCAGGTCTCCCACCTTGCAGGCAGATTAAACATGTCCTAGAACTTAGTAGATAACAAATTTTTATTCCACATACCATAAAGTATCTTAAGAAAAAAAAGCTCTATTCTATCAAGTTTTATCCAATTCAACTTTTTATTATGAAAAATTTCAAACATATGTATAACTTGGAACATGTCCATGTACTCACCATGAAAATTTAATGTTTGTTCATTTTTTGTACATATATATATATTGAATGGTTTACAGGTAAGTTGCTGATATTCCATTGAGTATTAAATAAAGCTGAAAATTCATTTTATGTACTATAAATCACCTTTTATAAACAAATCTATACACTGTTGTGAAAAATGTTTCATATTTTTCTTTTTCTTTTTTTTTTTTTTACAAATTATATCCCTTTCTCCAAAAGGATAAGAAGTGTTTGATGGTATCTGGTATCTTCTCCTTACATATCAAAAGACTTATATCCATGGAAGAACAAGGTTTAAGGGAAGTAGGGGGTGATCAGGTGACACCAGAATTTTTCTTAGTAAGGGAAATATCTTTAGTGTCTTTGTTTAGGAAAATATCTTGATAAGTCATTTGAGAATGACAAGTGAGAGACCTTATACAGTTTCACAGTGTGAGAGTACTAAAGGTCTGTGAATATTGTACTTTGAAATGGTTAATTTTATATTATGTTAATTTCACTTAATTAAAAAAAAAGTGAGCCCCTATGAGAATGAATTGACAGGAGAAGAGGAAGTGAAAGTGGGATAGCTAACACAATTTGCATGAAAAGAGTGTGGAGCAAGGAGTTGAGGTGGAGCAGAAGGAAATCTGCAGTGGGTGCTGAGCCATGGTGGGAGTCTAGAGACTGAGGAAAAGAGCTAAGAATTTTAAGAGCATAAATGTCTAATATTCAGTTTTAATTTGCTGGCCTCCATCTTCTGAAACCAATAAAAGTCAGTGATAGACAAAAATGCCTTGTGTGAGCAGGAGCGTGAGTGTGTAAACCCTTCTCTGGAGCCACACAGGGCAGAACAGTGTGGCACGTGTGCCAGCGAGGTGGTCCAGAAACCTCTGAAAAGGGGCACTTCAGAGCCAGAGATGAGCAGAACACCAACAAGTCACCACTGCTTCCTCCCAGAGTCCTCGGGGAGTCGGAGGGGCTGTGAGACTGTCCTCATAGGAAGAGGTGGTTGAACCAACTTAGCCTGACTCTCAAAGAGCAGGCACCTTTGGTTGACATCTCAGTGGCAATAAAGTATTGTTTCATTGACTTATGGGTTCATTCTTGATTAATCATCCATCATATTTGTAAGGAAATGCCTCTTTCTGAAAGCCAGCAGACCAGACCTTCAAAGAAGTGGACCTCACGGGTGTCAGTGCTGCATGTCCTAACACTTCCCCTTGGAGTGATCTTCCCAGATTCTCTAGAACCAAGCCTGGCGCTTCAGAGGCTGGGCCCCCAGAGGCTGCCTTAGATAAACCTGAGGTGTTTTTCTTTTGAAAAATTCAACCCCTTAACTTGACTTCTAATTGGATGGTGATAGTAGGAAGTGGTGGAGCCCCTTGAGAAGGGCACTCCTATAGGAAAAGAGGGAAGACTATTTTGTAGCATTCCCTAGTTCTCTTATAGCATTCTCTAGTTCTCTTAGTTCTCCATTCAATTCTGAGAGAGATTTGTGTGTTAAATGAAGATTGTCAGTCTCATAAAATAAAATGATAATGATGAGCAAGCCCTTATATATATGGACCAGGCACCATGCCAAATCTCATGTGATCAGAGACAGGTGTAGTTAAATCCCACCCCCCCCCATTTAATTGGTTAAACATTAAAGTTTAGAAAGGTTATGAAGTTAAGTGACTTGTCCAAAGTCAAACATCCAGAATATAAATAAGTTTGATGTAAAACCTGTGGGCATAAATGTTGTGCTAAATATAAGCAACTGTTGGGGTTTTTCCCATAAAAAGGTTTTGTTCATAGATATATAGTCAAAACTGACTGTGTTGAAGGCTGCTTTATTCATTTTAAATGTTGCATATAAGCCTAAGTCTGTTTTGCACACCAACCAGACAGCATTTGGGCCCATTATGTGTCCTCTGAGTCATGGTCTGTTGCCAAAGCATTGTTGTAAAATATTTCAGAGGAAATTCTAGGCAAAGAAAAGTTATGTGTTCCAATATTTGTCAATCAAACTTAGAGAAATCTTAGCTCCTTTGAAAAACAGAAATCCACTTCTGTGTTCTATGATTCTCTATAAATACAATTTTTAAAAATACAGATATAGCTCAGACCATCAACACTCTAATTCATTGTTTTCAAAACTGAATTTCTTTTGAACTGAAGAAGAAGAAAACTGAATTTCTTCCTTCTTCTTAGAACTTCAAAATAAATTTGGGGACATTCACAAGATTGCCAATATTATTTTGCAGATTGGCCAAGATCATGAAAAAAAACTTGCCACCATTCATCACCATCCTTTAATATAAAAAGTAAGGTCATGTTATAATAAAATACAGTCCTTTAAATTCAGTAGATCTAGATTTGTTAAATGCTTGCTATTATATTCCTTTTTTTTATTCATCAAGGCCCATGAAAACTTACTCACTTTCAATATTTGAAAACTATTGGTCAGATAACCAAAGTCTATATTAAAAAATTCAGTAGAGATTTTGATACCTCTAATGCTTACTGACTTCAATTACCTTATATTCAAAAGGATATATATATAAATATATATGTATATATAAGATCTTGGTTATGAAAATAGGTTAATGACATAATTGGCTTTCTCTTCCAAAATTGCTGATCCTAAACTTTGGGAAGGAAAAATATCTAATTGATTCCCAACTTACAAATTTACAAAATTTTGCCAAGTTTTCAGGATTTAGGGGAAAAAAACAGTATTTCTGCTATAAGACTTCAAGGTTTATATTTCATATTGAAAGTCAACCAGTAATGATTATACCATGATAATATTTACATTTCACAGGGAAGCAAAATACCTGGGGACTCGCTGTGTCTCTGTCTAAAGATCTGCTATTCATTTGCATTCAGATAAATTATTTGCTTTCATTCATCCCCAGAATAGTTAACCAGACTAAATAAGTTGCATTCATGCATTTTAATGTCCATCTACAAATGGTTTTCCCAGATTTTATTCTTTTCAGTCAATTCCTCCAAAAGATGTCTAATCACTCCTAGGTTCAGTTACTCCAACATTTCACAGTGTTGTCATTTCTATATGGTAAAACAAAAAACTATACTTGCTTTGAGGAAATCATAGAGCCATACTCTAGCCATTTAGAACTTTATTCTGGTGAGAGAAATCCCTTGAACTCCCATTTCCAACCTAATTTGTGAGTGAATGATTTTGCCTATCACATAGCTATATGGCATTGTCTATACTGAGAAGGAAACAGCAGCCCACTCCAATGTTCTTGCCTGGAGAATCCCAGGGATGGGGGAGCCTGGTGGGCTGCCATCTATGGGGTCGCACGGAGTTGGACATGACTGAAGTGACTTAGCAGCAGCAGCATACTGATATATAATATTTGTTCTTTAGTTGATAAAGCGCTTCTGGAGGTTATAATCCCCTAGCTAGGATTGTAATGTCCTGAAGGACAGGAATTGGCCATAGTACCTGCTATGGGCACACTAGAGCATCAGCAGTGCTTGTTAAGAGAGTGACATAGCTTGGTGAGGAATATTAACAGGAAAAGCTCTGCTGGACAACTTCATAGGGATAGGGGCTCACTGCCCCCTGGGTGAGTGGGGAAAATTGTGTGGAGGAAATAACAGCTGAGTAAAATTACAGTATAACCAAAGTAGAATGGAGAATGGGATGGAGGCATTCCCACTAGAAAATGCTAACAAACATACAAGAAAATGAGAAGGTAAAAATATTTTGAGAATGATAGGTAAGAATTTTGCCAGGAGCAAAGGTATGGCAGTTTGAGAAACAAAGCTGAAGAGTAGGAGCCTGGTTGTAGAGAATGCAAAAAGTTAGGCTGATTTGGGAATTTCCATCAGAGAGCAAGACGTGATCCAAAATGGTAATAGAAAAACATTGTGTCTCTGCATTGACTCCCAACATCATCATCTTCCAAAAACATTTTGAGAAGAGGTACTTTCACCTTTTAAGTGCTAGTCATGTGAAGTGAAGTGAAGCCTACATTTCATTTGTTCCAAAGTCTTGGCTTCAGGGAGCCTGAATGTCCTGGAGTTTGGCAAATTCCTCATGCCCTCAGATGCTCTTAAGACCTCTGGCATCTCAAGGAACTCCCAATGAGTTCCTGCCTCCACATTTTTGCGCAAATTATATATCCTTTTTCTTCCCCCAAGCTCATCCTCTTCCTCAAAACCTAACCTCCTCTGGAAGGACTTCTGAGAGTATAACTATGTGACCCTCTTTGTCTCATTATTCAGAAAATCCATCCCCAACATCATCATGCCACATTTAATTTCTTTAAGTTACAAAATATACAGATTATTGTATATTTATGTCTAAGCACACTGTCATAGCCATTAGATACTTCCATCTACGTGCCCCTTTACATCTTTCATCTAGGACCTGCTTCCCACGCCTACCCCAGAGCCCCAAACTTCACAGGACAGTGTGGTATCCTTGGTGAGTACTGGTGGTTTAAGAGCTTGCCCTGAACAACGGAGGATTTCTTTGGAGCTAAAGTCCTATGGACTCCATGGACTCTGGGTTTTCCACCTCTCTCTGGCTCCAACTCCATTTCAACAGCATGGGTAGAGCTTCTAGAACAGTTCCTACCAAGAGAGAATCACTGCCTCCTTCCTATCCTAGCCCCAGTTTCTGTGGGCTTGCTAGTGATGATCAGAACATAGGCTATTAATGTGCCATGCTGTTAATAACCTGGGATTGGGCACCATGAATAGTAAGCATTTAAAAAGAAAAAAGGAAAACTCATTTTTATTCAGGCTTAATGTCTTCCTAACTTTGTGTGTATGTGAAAGTCGCTGAGTCGTGTCTGACTCTTTGTGAGTCCATGGACTGTACCTGCCAGGCTCCCCTGTCCGTGGAATTCTCCAGGCAAGAATACTACAGTGGGTTGCCTTCTGCTGCTGCTGCTGCTGCTAAGTCGCTTCAGTCGTTTCCGACTCTGTGTGACCCCATAGACAGCAGCCCACCAGGCTCCCCCGTCCCTGGAATTCTCCAGGCAAGAACACTGGAGTGGGTTGCCATTTCCTTCTCCAATGAATGAAAGTGAAAAGTGCAAGGGAAGTCGCTCAGTCGTGTCCGACTCTTTGCGACCCCATGGACCACAGCCTACCAGGCTCCTCTGTCCATGGGATTTTCTAGGCAAGAGTCCTGGAGTCTGGTGCCATCGCCTTCTCCTGGGTTGCCTTCTATCCTTCATCTATTGTCATCCTTCTATCCTTCATCTATTGTCTATGAGTAACATCGCTAAGGGACCCTCCCCCCCACCACAACATATACACTTCATTCCATCCCTCCACATTTTCTTTAGTGTCTCTAGGGCCTGTTTGTCATTTGATCTCTTGTGGGGAGAGACCCAGCTGAGGGAATCTGTGCTGCCAAAGGGACAAAGGTATATTTTTATCTCCAGATACCAGCCTGGTGAAAACCATAGCACTTAAGGATTTGAAGCTGGCTCTCTTCCTTGGCAAAAATATGTCTTAGCTCACTTGACCCTGCATGCATCGGCTTTGACTGTGACCAACCACCACTTCAGACCGAGCTTGAGAGTCCCACCTCATGGATGCAAATCACAACAGAGCTCAGCGTCAAGTCTGGGAAGTAAGTCCAAGTGGTTTGATTTGCACTGAGGAGCTCTTGTTGCTGAGTGAAGCCAGCCAGATTCCCTGGGCTTCCCAGCCCTCCGGAAATCAGCCTTACAGGCCCCGGGGGGCCCGGGCCCAACAGGGTGGGCGGGATTTGACTGTTCACTGCCACAGCTGCTGCGCCCGGCGCTGGTCACTGCCATCCGTTTCGCTCCATTTACAGCCTCGGAATCCCCCAGTGCATGTTAGTGGTTAATACAGCAGCCAGGAGACGCCAGACAGCTCTCGGCACCTGGTTCAAATTTAAGGCTCATTTACACATGATGTCACACACGCATTGTCAGCACGAGGGAGGTCAGGATGGTTCATTTTGGGAAGGTTCACATTGTTGAGTCTTTACAACACTCACTGCTATTAATGCCTTAACCATCTGACTTGGATTTCGGTTTTCTGGCATGAGGTAATCCCAGGCACTAGATTTATATGCTGAATGGGGAGCTAGCAGTGGTGGCTAATCATGCCGGTTTGCAGGTCTGCACCTCTGGAGCCTTGGGATGGAATTAGAGGGCCACATGGCATGTAGCAAATCATGGAGGTTTTGAGCAGGAGGAGACTGAGCCAGACCTGCAAGCAGGGGCTGGGGAGGGGGTGTTTGCCTGAGGCAGGAGGCTAGATTGAGGAGTAGAAATCAAGCCCAGAGGCAATAGGAATTCCTCTCCTTTGGCCATATATTTTTAAAAATAATTTAAAAATATTTAGTTAGTTAGTTGCACCGAGTCTTAGTTGCGACATGCGGGATCTTTTTTTAAGTTGCAGCACGCCAACTCTTCATTGTGGTATGTGGGGTTTATTTCCCTGATCAAACCCAGGCCCCTCTGCATTGGGAGTGGGGAGTCGTAGCCACTGGACCACCAGGGAATTCCCTATTTGGGGTTGTTACATTACCTATCCTTTTGTTCACCATCCATAGAAATTCTAGGCCCACCTTCCCAGGCTTCAAGTCTCTCCTGTCCTGTGAAAGCTTTCCCGGCTCCCCTGGCCCATAGTGATCTCTCTCCTGAAGGCCTGAGTACTTTCGTTAATAAAATAAGACAACAATTAGTCCTTAATTTGTGCTGCTAGCTTATTTCACCCTCTCATCAATCCTATGCAGAAGACAGTATTATTTCCATTGTTCAGATGATAAAGCAGCTTCAGAGAGATTAAATAACATGTCAGAGCTGATGAGCCCGGATGGAGACTGATGCCGAAGTCCAGCTTTGGCACCACGGGAGTAGGTCACATACGGTGTAGCAGTGCTACCCTGCCTATAATACTTAGTGCAGTAACATGGGAGACACAGTCTTCGCCTCAGGGAAACGCCACAGAGGAGTACACAGCAGTATGGTCGAAGGCTATACTGTGTATGTGTTGTCTGTTGTCTGCCTGGAAGTAACTGCAGGGCACAAACAGTCACTTCTGCTTTTCCAAATCCCCTTACCTCCTAGCTCCCCGGGGATATACTCAGGGTGGATGGATACCAGCCTTCCTTCACCCTCACATGAGATAGTTTCCTGCCTAAAACATATTAAAGTGTTGAGATCTTTGGATAATCACCCCTATCACTTGCTATTGTCCTCTAACAGAAAACTGGTCTGCCTATTACATTTCCAGTAAGAGTCTCCTTACCTTATAGGAAGTTCAGAGAATGTCCTTTAGTCCTGCTCTTGAAGGGTAACTAAGGGTCAGTCAGTGAAAAGGACTCATTAGAAAAGACCCCAGTGCTGGGAAAGATTGAGGGATGGCAGGAGGAAAAGGGGGCGACAGAAGATGAGATGGTTGTATGGCATCATCAACTCAGTGGACATGAGTTTGGGCAAACTCCAGAAGATAGTGAAGGACAGGCAAGCCTGGTGTGCTGCAATCTACGGGGTCCCAAGGAGCTGGACACAACTGAGAGACTGAACAGCGACAAGGAGTGAAGGAGTGTGAAGGGCACTGCAGGCAGAGGGGGCAGCGTGCACAAAGGCTTGGAAGCATGGTAGTGTGTGCCCAGGAACACACCTGGACTCTGACTGGAAGGGGCTCGGAGTTGGGGGTGGAAACCCAGTCACACCTGACCCTTCTCTGCTGACACTTGAGCAATGTGAATGACTCTCCTGACCTCCTAACCTTGACCCCGGGGAAGATGTCTCTGAAGATTGTTTTCTTAGGAAATGTGTCCTCAGAATGACCTATAGACACAGTTGTTTTTCAGGGTTCTTGAACACAACCCAGGTTACTAGAAACTCAGGCAGTTGAATACTCCTGTCATAAATCACCATGGCTTCAGAGCAGGATGTAGTGGGCAGTTTGCGAGTCGTCCTGAGTGTCTTGGCTTGCCCCTGTCCCTTTCCCACCCGACTCTAAGCCTCAGAGGCTGACGCCCTGGGGCTGTGTGAGTAGGTTCCCTTGCCTCTGGCTTCCCATGGGATTCAGCAAGAGAAAGAATCGTGGGAGCTCAGAAAGGGGAGGACAGTGGCATCAGGGTATTCCCCCCACCACTCCCTCCCTGCCAGGCGACTGTTGGCTGCACCTCCCTACCAAACACACAACTCCCATCAGGGGGCCTCTCCACACAGCCAACTGTGCCAGCGTCTGGGTTCTGTCAACCTCCCCTCCTCTTGCCCCTTCAGTCACTGGGCACTAATAGCTGCCTCCTCCATTGTTACTAGCCCTCACAGGCTGAATTTTGTCCCATCAGATTCACATGTTGAAGCCCCAGGACCTCAGAGTGTAACTGTATTTGGAGATAGGGCCTTCAGAGGTGATTAAGTTAAAGTGGGCCCATTGGACTGGGCCCTGATGCAATCTGACTGCTGTCTTTATGAGAAAAGGACACACAAAGAGACACTGGGGGGGGGGACCTGTACAGAGGAAAGGCCATGCAAGGTCACAGTGAGAAGACGGCCTGAAGCCAAGGAGAGAGGCCTCAGAAGAAACCAAACCTGTAACACCTTGACCTTGGACTTCTAGCCTCCAGAACTGTGAGCAAATAAATTTCTGTCAAAGACACCAGTCTGTGTTGTTTTGTTTTAGCGGCCCAGCGGACTAATGCACCGTGCGCAGCCCTGGGGGTGCGTCACTCTCCCCTGGTGATTTCCTTGAGCTTTGCTTATTACATTGTACGAGTCCCCTTTACTAAAGTTTCCTTTTGAGAGTGTCATCTGCTTCTTGCTGGGACTGAGTGACACACAAACTTAGACCAACAGGAGGATTTAGTGACAAAGGCAAGAAAGTATACCATTGAAGGCAGCTACCACTAAAATCCCCCACTCTCCCCACCTGGGGACACACTAGTGCTACTCCTCTGCTTTGGGGCTAAATGACTTCAGCTTAGTCTCTTCCTAAGAGCTTCAATTTAACTATCTGTAAAGAACAGATGACAAAAGCTAGCACTCTAGGGGTGTTTTGAGGTGAGCGTTGGGTGAAAATGTGAAAGCACCCTACGAAGAACCGCAGTGCTCTTCCATAGTAAGTCTGTAAGCAGTTTCACTGATGAATGTGCACAAAGCATTGCCATCTTTGAAGGCAAGAGAATGATGAATTCTGCTATGAAAAGCAGCCCCAAGTGTAGTCTAGTGGGAGGCTCTGCTGTATGTTCAGCAGTTTCCTATTAGCCCTTCATTAAAAAGAAAGAAATCAACTTTAGTTTCACATGGATACAGGCCCCATATGGACAACAGGCACAATGCATGCATCTCTTCAGTGTCCCTGCTTTTTGTTAGAAATGAAGTCAAATGAACCAGCCGGAGGCCAGAACAGCTCAGACGACGAAACAGGTACACAGTGTGGACCAGGAGCAGAGCGCCTTCAGAGTCCTGTTTGCTTTTTCCAGTAAATGAGGATCTTGACCATGTTATTGTTGTTATGCAATCACTAAGTCATGTCCAACTCTTTGAAACCCCACGGGCTGCAGCCCACCAGGCTCTTCTGTTCATGGGATTTTTCAGACAAGAATACTGGAGTAGGTTGTCATTTCCTTCTTCAGGGAATCTTCCCAACCCACGGATCAAACCTGTGTCTCCTGCATTGCAGGCGGATTCTTTACCACTGAATCTCCAGGGAAGCCCCCAAACATGTTCTCCTCACCTGCAAAAGCTGAAACAATCTTCACTGCCCCCCAAAGCTCTGAAGAGGGAGATCCTGATATCACATGGGGAGATGCCGTGAGAGTGGGGGCAGGTGCCCGCCTCCCAGATGGTCTCAGTGAGGGGAGGACAGGCTCTGGAGACTGAGGCGGGACCTGGAAAGTCAAGGACCCCAAGTAGCCTCTGGCATCCCCTTGCCTTCTCTGCAAGCTGGACTCTCCACTGTTCCCTCTCAGCATGGGGCAGGTCTCGGCTGGATCCCTGGCTCTCCAGGAGATAGAGCTGACCCCTGGAAGGTTGCTACCTGCAGAGTGGCAGGAACGCCTTAGCCAAGTGAAAAGAGAATGAAAAAGCTCACCAAATAGCGATCTAGAAGGAGTGTCATCCCCACTGTTATTTTAAAAATTCCAAACTGCAAGTTTACTACTTTTGGGGGATCCATCACAAAAGCTGAGGTCACAGGGGGATCACCTCTCCTGGAATCAAGGATCAGTGCAGGCCTGTGGGGAAGCATGGGACACAAGCCCAGGCTGACCCCGAGTGCAGATGCCAACAGAATTCACCTGGAGTCGGTAAAGAACTGGTGGAGAGTGAGCGTGGGCTGGAGAGGGAGCACAGAGCCGGGAGGGACTACGGATAGAGAGGGGCTTTGCGTCTTCTCACAGGATTTTTTCCATGGAGCTTTCACCAAAAAGACTGGACAAAGTCCTGAGAACCCCCTCAACAGAGTCTGGAGGGGGGGAACATCCTCTGCAGGGGGGTTGCGAAGCCCTGCTGGACCCTCCCCCACCTCCTTTCTGGAGCAAAAAACTCTTATCTGCTGGAGAAAGGGCAAAACACGATTTCCCTTAGAGCGCTGGCACAACTGGGGAAAGCGAAATCAAAAACCCTCCACCCTATGAAGGGGTAAGAATTCAGAAAAGGAAGACTCAGATTTTATTGCTGGCGGATGCTCTCTACAAGAAATGTTGGATTTCTTCAGGAGGAATGCGAGGCAAGATGGAGGGGCACTGGAGTTTGAGTAAATGCAGGTAAAATACACTTAAAATTTTTGGTTGTTCTAAAAGATAAATAATGGTAGAGAGTAACAAAAAAAATAGTAGCCGTGTATTATGTGCATATGAAATGTAAAAGTATTATAAAATGTATAATAAGGGTATACATGTTGGATCAGGCTTGGCAATATCCTATTGTGAGGTCCTTATGTTATACATGTTAGAAACCAGAATTCAACTGAGTGAATTTTAAAGGTCCTATTGGCTTTATTCAGTGATTCATAAACTGGGCAACAACCAGTCTAGCAAGTAAAAAAGGACTCTGAGGAGCTATAGGCAGGAGGAAGAAGGAACAAGGAAGTTGTATCAGGCAAGAAAGCAGGCAGATTATTTCAAGGACACTTTCCTTTAGAGCAACCATCCCTAATCTTTTTGGCACCAGGGACTGGTTTCGTGGAAGACAGTTTTTCCACAGACAGGGGCAGGGGAGATGATTCAGGATGGCTTCAGGATGATTCAAGCACATTATATTTATTTTGTGCTTTATCTCCATTATTATTATATCAACTCCACCTCAGATCATCAGGCATTGATCACAGAGGTTGCTTTAGAAGATGGTGGCTCAGGTAGACGTCCTGCCTGGGGCTGAGCGTGTGACTCACAATTGATTGGTTTAAGAGTCCATTTCTGGGAGAGCCCGAAACCTAGTCAAGTCTCGGTTTGGTGACCTGGGGCTTAGTGTGACTCCATTTGGAGACTGTTGTCTGGTTATTAACAATTCTCACCTATCGATTAGGATTAGACTTTCTGTCTGAGAGACACAATGAAAATTTTAAGGCATGAGTGCGCCTCCCAGCGACCACTCTGGATTTCCTACAGTTGTGATGAACCTCTGTGTGGTATTTATGGGTTATGATGTCGTGTTCACAGTTTTTTAGTTGGCCATTCTCTTTGTTCCTTTTCTGATGTTCTGTACATAAGGAGATCATTTGGTTGGTGGTTAGCAGCTGTGAACATGTATTTAAAGCTTTTGAGGGACTACAGCGCACCAGGGAGACTGCCATGATTATTACAAGCAGAGGAATTCCCAGTGTCTGGAGGGCACTTCATTGCTAGGGTCCCCAAGACCCAGACCAATCAGAATCAAATAAGTCAAAGAAAGACCCTGTTGAAAGAGTCACTTTCTTAAGCCAGTGGCTTGTTCAGTCAATCCTATGCAGTTGAGTTTCAGCTTCCCTAGTAGTTCAATTCTCATGATGCAAGTGGTTTTGGCCATAGCACAGAAATCTCCTTGCTCAGCTAAAAGATAATCAAGGGCTGTCCTGTTATCAAGAACAACTTTGGCCAAGGAGTCTAGAGATTTTTACTGGGCAGCTATTGCTTTAGCAGCAGATTCTGAAATATCTTTGAGAGTTAAGGAGAAGTTTCTGATCATAACTTCACTTGGAATTACTTCTAGCCAGGGGTGTAGGGATCTGCCAGAAGAGACCCCTGAGTCATGAATTTCTCCTGGTAATTCCCATTTGAATCTGTGGCTCAAGACTGGAAAGGTGACAGCCATGGAAATCAGTAAAATTGAAAGGTCTGTAGACTGCATGGGAAATTTTATTCTGGTAACACTTATACTTGCCTTGTGTCCCATTCTTTGTACAGAGCCTGGTGTGACAGAGACAAGGCTGAGTTTATTCCAGAAAAAAAACAGGCATTGAAAATCAGGGAGAAATCTGTGATAGGCAGAACCACAGGATCACCAACATTATGGCAACTCCAACCGTTGTTCCAAGGTTGGATTACTCCCTTCTTTGACATGTTCTCAGATAGGCATTACCTTTCCAGGCCAGAGCAAGGGAAAAGGTAGATGAAAGAATCATAAAGACATTCATGGAATAAGAACTAGGAAAAAGACAGAAAGGGAAGAAAGATTAGAAAGACGCATTGTAGATCTGATGTCTTAGGAGGAAGCAGTCTACCTTGATGTCAGCATCTTCTCTTGAGTCAGTTTGATTGACTATGACCAAAACCACATGCTGTGCATGAATTGATACTTCTCGGGAAGCTGACAACTGCACTGTCAGTATTTGCACATAACCAGATGTCAGATGGCTCCTTCTTCCATTGTGAAATATGCACCCAAGGTTTAACACCTTGTAATCTGGCAGTAGAGTCAGGGGTCAAGAGTACTTGGTAGGGTCCTTTCCTTGAATCTCACTTTTGCAAAAGCATCAGAGTAAAACAATAACTTGTCTATAAGTAACAAAATTGTAAAAAATTCTCATGGTTAAAGTTTCCATCAGAGTGCATTATGATGGAATTGAGAAGGAAATTTGATTATTTCTTGACATCCAACATGTTAAGGTAATAGCAGCATTGGGCTGTGCTAAGTCGCCTCAGTTGTGTCTGACTCTTTGCGACCTTATGGACTGTATCCTACCAGGCTCTTCCTCCATTAGATTCTCCAGGCAAGAATACTGGAGTGGCTTGCCATTTCCTCCTCCAAATAACAGCATTACACCAGGACATATCAGATTTCTAGGAATTTAATACAATTTCTAGAACACTTATTGGCTGCTTCAGGGAATAAACTGATAGCGGTTAATTGGACAATCTCTCACAGTGCCATCAACCCTGGGGAGGAGGGGGTGGTGGCCATGTGAGGGTTCTCCTTCCAGGGTAGATAAGACAGCATTCAAGTTGGATGGAAGGATTTGACAAAACCTTCAAGGATAATTTTTTCCAGTGCCTTGGTTGACTGAAAATGAGACATTGATTTCTGGGCCAGTGTTTTGATGTTCGGTGCAATGGGGAAGGTTTAGGTGTTATTTATTTAAGGTTTCTGGAAGTTCTAAGGTTTCTGGTTTATTTATTTGCAGCTATTGCAGCTATAAGGTAACTAACTTGGTAGACTTCAACTTATGGTCTTGTAGTCCCTTCGGAGTGGAAAGACAGTTCAATAGAGGATTTATAGACCAAGTCCTTAGGTAAAGGAGCATAGAAGGCAGTGGGAGGAGTCATGTTAGTCTTATAGTCTTTCATTTTAGTTACCTCTTGTGTCTAATTTTTCATCAACCTTTGCAATGAATCTTTCAATGAAGCTATTTTGTAATCTTGAAATCTCGGAGGCTTCTGCATATTTCCAGTTAAAACAGACCCCATTCTATTTGTTTGGTTTGGAACCACTTGCTTCCTATGTGTACATCTTAAATGAATGATCTCACCTGATGGGGACATTCACCATACCATAACAGTCACTGTGATTCCGGGTTGTCTTAGCCAGATTTGCCATTTTTGAGACATTTACAGCTTCCAGGACTAGTTCTTAGACTTTTATGAAATAAGTTGTGCTGGAAGGTGGTGTGCTCAATTCTTTGAAACTTGAGAATCCCATTTTTTTAGCTAAGCCTTGGGTCTCTTGGAGCCAAATTAATACCTAAGAGGGATGTGCCACTGGGTCAGAGATTTTGTGGTGTTTTACAGTGCACCTTGTTTATGGAAATTTTCTTAAGGTTGCTGAGTGACCTAATATTGACCTAACATGTTCCATGACCAACTTAGAGTTAGGTGCAAGTCTTAGAGTTAGGTGCTGAGCACTCTAACAGTGTTGGGCCTCGATCCAGGCCCACAAAGTTTTCAGCTTTTGCTTCATTTCATTTCCAAACTCCATGCTCTTTATTTCTCTTTATTCTTTACTTCACTGGCCAGGACTTCCAGTAAGATGTTGAATAGGACTCATAAGAGAATATCAGGAGAAAGCATTCATCTTTTACCATTGGTCGTGATGTTAGCTGTAGGTATTTTGTAGATGTCCTTTATCAATTTGAGGAATTTCCTTCTCTTATTCCACTGAGAGTTTTAATTATGAGTGGATGTTGACATTTGATAAATGCTTTTTCTGCATCAATTGATATGATCATATGGTTTTCCTTCTTTAGGCTATTAGTATGGTAGAAGACCTTGATTGATTTAAAAAATTGAATCAAATTTATTTTCCCAGGATAAACACCATTTGTTAATGATGTATTTTTTCCCGTCAATTTTCCAACATCAACATAAGTATTTCTAATTATCTATTTATCATTTACCTGGTATTTATACACATATTATTCTTTTTGTATATCACTAATATTTAGAGGATATCTACATATGTAAAAATGATAGTTTTTTAAACTACCTTTGTCTGATTTTGATATTAGGGTAATCCTGGCCTCATAAAATCAAAGTATATTACCTTCTCTTCTATTTTCTAGAATATATAGTGTATAATTGGCAACTTTTTTTTAAAGTGTTTGATATAATTTTCCAGTGGAATCAAAGGGTCTTTTTTTTTAAGGTTGTTTCTTTTTTGTTGAATTTTTCAGATGTTTGTAAGTATAATTCGACTTCAGCAGTTTGAAAGTGTCTTAATATGCTTGCTTTTTTACTGTTTATTCTGTTTATCTTGTCTGTGTTTCTCTGAGACTCTTGAGTCTGTGGCATGATGTATTTTATTGTTTTTTGGAAAGATTTTACCACTATCTCTTCAAATATTTCTTCTGTCTTATTCTCTTTTCTCTTTCTAGCATTCCAATTAAATGTTTGGACTCTCTGTTTTTGTTGTTGTTATTGTTTGTTTCTCTCTCTGTTTCAGTTTGGTTATTTCTATTGACGTATCTTCAAGTTTACTGATTTTTTTCCCCTCAGCTGCGTCAAATCTATTATGAGCTCATCAAAGGCATTCCTCGCCTTTACTACTATAATTTATAACACTTCCACTTAATCTTTTCTTATGGTTTTCATTTTTCTGATAAAATTCATGATCTGTTCATGCTATCCGCCTTTCCCAATAGCATATTAATACTCTAATCATTATTATTTTACATTCCCTATTTATATAATTCTACCATCTGTATCATCTCTGAGTCTGGTTCTTTTGATTAGTTTATCTCTTAACAGTAGATTTTTTTCTTTGCTTTTTTGTTTTTCTCCTAACTTCTGATTGCATGTCAGATGTTGTATGTCTGACATACAACAGAGAAGGCTGAGGTAAACAGTATTTGTGCTGGAAATGGGCATTCATTTTCTTCTGCTAAATTGAGTGAATTATAATGGGCTTTGAGCTGGGTTTGGGTTTTGTTGCTGCTATAGTGACATTGAGTGCACTACCAGATTCAGATGCCTTTAGTATTACCTTACGGTTAAGATTGGGATGTCAGAGGGTTTTTCTCAGTGTGTTCTTTACTTGTAGATTGCAATCTTTACTTTATATCTGTGTCTGAGAAAGGTTCTTGCTTCTAGGCTGTGGAGTATGCTGCTGCTGCTTGTTACTTGGCTCTGGGGAACACAAAATGTGTTTCCTCTTGTTCCATCCCGGGCTTGAGCAGGTCCTGTGCATGTGGGTTTCAAATGTAGGGCTTCTCAGAAATTCTGTCCCTCATCTCTGTCTCTAACAGCTGAACTCTGTCTTCTGTCTTGTGCCAAAGAAAATGTCCTGCCTATCTCCCTCTGATAGGAGACCTCTTACAGGATCCTCAGTTCAGTTCAGTTGCTCGGTTGTGTCCAACTCTTTGCAACACCATGAATTGCAGCACGCCAGGCCTCCCTGTCCATCACCAACTCCAGGAGTTCACTCAGACTCACGTCCATCGAGTCCGTGATGCCATCCAGCCATCTCACCCTCTGTCATCCCCTTCTCCTCCTGCCCCCAATCCCTCCCAGCATGAGTCTTTTCCAGTGAGTCAACTCTTCGCATGAGGTGGCCAAAGTACTGGAGTTTCAGCTTTAGCATCATTCCTTCCAAAGAAATCCCAGGGCTGATCTCCTTCAGAATGGACTGGTTGGATCTCCTTGCGGTCCAAGGGACTCTCAAGAGTCTTCTCCAACACCACAGTTCAAAAGCATCAATTCTTCAGTGCTCAGCCTTCTTCACAGTCCAACTCTCACATCCATACATGACCACTGGAAAAACCATAGCCTTGACAAGACAGACCTTTGTTGGCAAAGGAATGTTTCTGCTTTTCAATATGCTATCTAGGTTGGTCATAACTTTCCTTCCAAGGAGTAAGCGTCTTTTAATTTAATGGCTGCAATCACCATCTGCAGCGATTTTGGAGCCCCCCAAAAATAAAGTCTGACACTGTTTCCACTGTTTCCCCATCTATTTCCCATGAAGTGATGGGACCAGATGCCATGATCTTCGTTTTCTGAATGTTGAGCTTTAAGCCAACTTTTTCACTCTCTTCTTTCACTTTCATCAAGAGGCTTTTTAGTTCTTCTTCACTTTCTGCCATTAGGGTGGTGTCATCTGCATATCTGAGGTTATTGATATTTCTCCCTGGTCCAGGGCTATTTCTTGCTCATTCCCCATGGATAGGGAGGTTTCTGGTTTTTGTTTAGTTTTGTCTGTCTTTTATCCTTCCCCCAGCTATGGTGGGTCTTCACCTGCGCCCTGAATGAACAGTTTACTGCCCTGTGGCTTCAGGGGAGAAGAGTCTAGTTGTAACTTTGTAGCTTTCCCTCAGCAATGTTACTCCCCTTCTCCAGACTCACTGGGGAAAGGGAGTCTTCTTTGATGTCCTGCCTGCTTTCTGTCCTTTCTGGAGCAGTGAGTGGATGTCTGCAGAGAAGAGCCTGCAAGTGGGTGTGAATTCCTCTTATGTTTGCAGCTCCCAAGAGTGCTGTACCCTCATACTAGTCCACTTTTGTCCTTTTGCAGTTTGTTACAACTTTTAGCTGAGTTCTTTTTATTTTAGGTTAGTTTTGTACGGTAACCAGTGTCTCTTCTTCCTATACTCAACCACAAGTAAGCCCTTGCTTAGTTTCATCTGTTTTTGGAGAGGCTGTCTGTCCATACATAGCCTTTGGGCTTTTTGATTCTGTATGACCTTAGTTTTCTGATGGATTCAAGAAAAGTGGTGATTCTGCTGATTGTTGTGAGGATGGGAGAGGTACTTTTTCAACCTTTCTACATACTAGGTAGGAGTGGAACTCATGTTTTCATATCTAATCAAGCATGTACCCTCTCTTTATTCCTTTCAAAGGGTTTCTTAGCTATTCTCATGTATTTATTCTCTTAAACACACTTTAGAATTATTTTGTCAAGTTCTTCATCTCTCATCTTTCCCCCCAAAAACAATTCTTTTCAGAGGGAAAGGGTGTTAAAATATGTAGACTGATTTGCATTCTCGGTAGTGTTGAAACTCCCACCGCCAAGATCTGAAGATCACAGCCAGGGCCAGTGTTGTGATTGGAAGAATCCTCAAAGGCCAGCCTGCCTCTAAATCCTACTCATCTGCTCTGGTGCCTTGAAATTCCAGTGTTAGAGGTAAGAGAAATATTTTCAGAGCCTTAGGGGATTAAAATGTATGCAGTTTGCCTTGGAAGGATCAGTATAATTTGCAACCTCCCTCCACTTACAAATTAAGACCACATATCTGCACAAAGTTTTATGTGAATTGAGTGACTGAGTGTGTGAATGTGTAGAAAGGAGAGGAACTCTGTTAAGAACATGAGAGCTGGAAGGAAAATTCCTGGATCTGGAACTGAAAGCCGTAGAGTAGCTGAAAATGAGGACACTAAACTACCTGGTGGCCAGGGGCAGTGAAAGCCCCATGGGCAGTTCATGCTTCAACCTGGCAGTCAGAGCCAGGGCAGACAAGACTATTCAGAGCAACTGGGCATGACTTGGGGGTGGGGTCAAGGAGGGGGGCACGGACTCTCTAGAATGTGTGGTGGAGGAAAAAAATTCTCCAAGAGGAACCAGTAATTATCACACCTATTGATTTGTTCTACCATGGCCCTCACAACTGTGACTGTCCTGGAATCAAATGAAACAATCCATCAATGGTTTCAGAAAGAATTTTCCAGTAGGGGAAATAGAGAAAGAAAAAAATTCTGGGAAAGGAAAAAAAAAAATCAAAACACTCAAACTTCTTGATGTTTTCCACAGACTGTTTTAGAAAGAGAAAGAATGATGCAATTCAATAAAAGGTGATGATCCTTGGTTGACCCAAGTCATTTCATAGACCAAAAGCCAGAGGAACATAAAAGGCATAGACGCCCACAGCAGACCATAGTTTTGATTTTTAAGATGCAAAAATTTTTTGTAAATTAATATTTAATTTTCAACCAACTCCAGCACCTCATTAAGGAGAGGGCTGTTCTGTACCAGACTCTTCCAAGGAAACCTGCTGGGTTTGAGTGTAGGTGTCAGCAAACATTTCCCAGTGTGCTCTAATGGGGAAATATTTATTTTGTAACACTCCTCTCTGACCAAAAAACAATTATGTGACATATTTTATATGACCAGGGAGATTTGGACTAATCATATCCATAACGTACCCTAATACTGAGAAACAGTTTTACGGGTATTTTTTCTTTGGCTTGGATAGGGTGCTCCATCCTGGAAGAATGAGGCTTCATGGGATTTCTCTTTAGCACTTAGAAAAAATAGTTTAGGAACACACAAGGCTGTGCTTGGTTTGAGATCTTGAATCCTGGAAGGTCTCTGGAAAAGGCGAGTGGGTGTGTGAAATAATTGTTAGTTACTGCAAGTCCATTTCATAATGGCCTATAAAAACACACATATTCCTTTTTGACACTGCTATGCCTATACTAAAACTTTTTGAAACAAAAAAGACTTCCCACAAAGTCATTTTCTGCTATTGGAGGGATAACATTTAAAGCAAGGTATAAAGGACCTTTGCCAGAATAATTACTATTTAAGGCAAAGATCTCCAAGATTTTACTTGGAACTGAGCAGGCTGGCGCTGCCCCTGCTCTGTGGACGCACCACACGCATCCAGCAGCCACAGAAAAGCTGGCCGCCCTGCCAGGCAACGCTGCAATGTTAATAGAAATCACATGTTCTCAAGGGTGAAATATGATTATCTGCTAAGTGAAGGCTCTGTCAGGAGAAGCCAGAGGAGTGGCAACAACATGCCGAACCAAAACCCCAGAAAGGGTCCTGACCCTTTTCCATCCATCCCCTCTCGTGTATTAGAACATGTCCCTGTGGGCACCTCCATGGCATGGCTGCCAGGACTCAGCATCCCAAGGCCAAGGCAAGTCTATGAACAGAAAGATCATTTACGTGGCTGTTGCATCTGGAACACACAGCAGTTCAGTGATTTGAAATCACTGGAAGAGCAGAGAGAGGGATGTGTTATGGCTGAGGGCAGAACTTGGGCTAGCTTTCAACAGACCAGCCACAGAGCCCGTGTGTCAGTGTCCTGCTGGCAGTTCTGTTAGGAAGGCCTGTCATGTGTTGGGAGAATAAGACCTCTTATTAGAAGATAATTATTGTTATGTAAAAGTGATGCTGTGAAACTGCTCAGTTACCCATGCTAGTGAAAAGTGAAATTCATCATCTAACTGATACATGAATACAATAGAAAATGTAGATATATACAGTCAAACAAATGCTGTATTCATGATCCACTCAGCACATGTCTGGTTTGAGGCATGATTGGTAGCAGGCATGGTTCCAGGCGGCAGGGTCAAGTCTGCCAGTTTAGGAAATCCCTCTCTCCCCCCACATCCTACCTCCATTAATAATTTGTTATGATTCCTTAATCCATACACCTCTAAACCACTTACCAGCTCCAAGTTGTCACTGTGCAACAAATAGTACTTTTCTCTTCTGTAACACAGAGACAATCATATTTCCTTTTACATTCCTAAATTTACCTTGATCTCCAAGATAGGAAGAAAACGTACTTCTGTAATTTGGGGATATGGAACTAACACTCTATGTTTTTCTTCTTTGTTTCTTTCACAATTTTTATGGTGTTTTATTGCATCTTCTTTCATCCCTCTTCTTTCCAGCAGAAAGAGACCTGCTTGTTTTTTTGGCTGTATAGGAACCATTCCATTTTCTTGACCATATTATTGCATTTCTCTGGACCTTCTCCAGTTCTATTTTGCCTTCCCAGCAAAGAGATGTTTTTAAAAAGCAGTTATTTGGAGGAATAACATCAACATGGTTTATTATTTTTCTGCTTCATTAAATACCAGTCTGCTCTACTAATAGCTGTCAGTAAAGCCAAAAGTTAGTCAAGTAAGTAAATCATTTTGTTTAAAAATAGAAGTGTTGACACAGGCACAATGTACTAATTTGCTAATCCTTTTGGGACATACACACATATAACTAATTTTGTACACACTCACATAACTTTGTAACATCCAAGGTAGTGATAGAATTACATACCCAGAGCTGCCAATTAGTGATCAATAAATTGATAAATTATGAGTATATTGATATATTCATATATTTGGTATGACCATAGTATATGCAAATTAATGATAGGGTCCCATAATTAAACAGCTGGAAAAAGCTCTCAAGCATCATCTATACCAGCCCTGTATTCCTAGATTAGGCAACGTTTGAAATAGGCAAATCAAACATTGTCTTTCTTATAATTTCAGAATTCTTTTATTGAGCATTAACTGTGGTTAGCACCATGTCAGGCAAAGAGGCAGGAAGATGGAGGGGACCTTGTTCTGGCTCTGAAAGTAGGGCCACACTTGAGATGCCGAGCCATTGGGTTACTGAGAGGATTAAAGGGACTGATATCTGTGAACTGCTTAGAAGACCAGGTATATAGTGAGCTTTGCCTAAGTTTGCTATTATTATTTTTAAGTTTGAACATTTTAACTTCTATGTTTTTATAAGTGGAAGGAAATGGCCTGTTTAAAAATACCCAATGAGAAGTGTAACACTAGAAGTATGAACAGAATACCATGAGAACCTGGAGAAAGGAAGGGCGGGACCTGCCTGGAGGAGTAGGAATGGGTATCAGGAAGAAGTTGAATTGGGGCCTCAAAAGAGAGAAGGTGGGAGTAGAGCTTTCCAGTCTGGGGTGACAGCAAGTACTAACTGGATGCGTTCTTGCTTCATTTGGAGGCAATTTCCTTTTGTTGAGGACTTTTGAGAGATAGAGAACACTGATTAGAGATGCCCCAACAATAACCCATCTTTCTTGAAGGACGATAAGTCACCCATAATAAAGCTTCCCTTCCAGACCATAATCTGCTCGGTTCTCCTTTTTCCTCAAGGGATTTATTCTCATCTTTTGTTTTTGTTTTTGTTTTGGCAGAAAGGCAGTTAGCAAGAGCCTTGGCAAAATTATAAAAGAAACAATATGTCCTTTTGACTGACCCCTTCCCAGTTTGAAGTCTTGTCCCCATTCAGCACTGCCTGATGTTCACTGAACAAGAAAAAGGAGCCACAGGCTCATTCTCACAGCCTCCTCTGGGCTTAGCATGCACTGTCTGCATCCTAAAGGCGAGCTTTCCGAGAATAGTGTTTTAATGCAGAGCTTCCTTGGCCAGTAACATTTTCAAACATTTTGGCAACCCCCAACAAAGTGCTAACTTTTTATTTTGCTAAGTGGGAACATTAAAAAGAAAACAAATTCCCACCCAAGAACATCACCGCTATTTCTTAAAAGAAAGCATTTTTTTTTAACAGCAAAAAATAGTGGAAAGGGTAAATTTCAGATTAAAGGATAGTCTTTTACAAGAAATAGAACTGGTTTAGGAAAGTTCACTAGCTTTATTTTGCTGCTGACCTGTGATGGTCATTTGGGAAGGGCTGCATTGACGAGAAGGGATGAATACCTAAGGGTGAGAAGTCAGCCAACAGTAGGGGCTAAGTGGGAACAGACAGAACCTCATGGTTTTCTCTGCCCCTCTGCCTTCTGTTTCACCATTGGACTTCTATCTGCTTCAGGAGCTCAGCTTTATCTGCTTCCATCTCCTGACTATCATGGGAACTGAGCCTTGTTCTTTGGGGTCAACTGCCCAGACCATCAGGGCTTCCCAGGTGGCTCTAGTGCCACCTGCAATGCAGGAGACATAAGAGACCTGGGTTTGATCCCTGGGTTGGAAGATCACCTGGAGGAGGGCATGGCAACCCACTCCAGTAGTCTTGCCTGGAGACTCCCTTGGACTGAGGAGCCTGGTGGGCTATAGTCCATGGGGTCACAAAGAGTCAAACACGACTGAAGCAACTTAGGTCACACACATGCCCAGACCATCAGGGTCAGGAATTGACCTAAATGGACCTGTTGCTGTTGTTGGTCCCTGTCATTTCAAATCTCTTCAATCAGTCATGCTCACTGTTTAAAAACCTTGAGTCAAAACCTGTGCTTGATCATGGTCCAAGCCTTGAAGAATACATTCGTCCTATTATCCTAATGTATTAGGAAGAATACATTAGTCAATACATTATTCCTCAATATGTCTATTGAGGTTTAGAAACTTCGCGTCAAGTGAGGTTGACATGCTTAAAATATAACTTTGATGTAAGTGCTTTTCTGAAGGTAACAGTCACCTTTGAGGTACTTTGCATTTCTAGCCCACTTAGGACACATCAAGTGTCAATAAAGTTTGATTTATCCAGTAGCCAAGCCAGACCACTATGGACAGGATCAAGATGCTTGCATTAGGGAATGGAAAAATGCAAAACCTGCCTTTCTATTTTTGGTCATGTTCTGCAGCATGTTCCTAGAAAAATTGCCACTGCACAGCGGGATTCAAGGAAACAGTGCTGCCGGCCTCACTCTTCTTGCATTGTGAAGCCTGGAGAAAGATCCGCTGACTTGTGTCCTAAATGAAAAATGCATTCCAGGTAGAACTGTGGCTCCTAATAATTTACTGGATCTTGCTCAAGAGAAATAGACATGAGTATTTATTTATAGCTGCTCGACTCCCTTTCAGACGCACTCCAAATTTATTATTCTTGAAATTGAATTAGTTGTAATCACTGATTATGGGAACAGGGAACAATTTCAAGGCAGGACGGGAGGAAATCTTTGTCGTTAGACTCTCCTGCACTAAATCCTGGTTTCAGCTGTGAGCCTTGGGCAGGAACTTAAATATTTCACTGTATTTTCACATCTGTAAAATGGGGAGGTTCCATTTATTTGGCAGAATCATTGTGAAGGTTGAAAAGAATAGTTGTGCAATGCTGGACAGATAACAGACCCTCAGGGAATAGTTCTGGTCATTATTATCAAGAATTATTTAGAGTGGGAAAGAAAGCTCCTTTGGCATTTCCTGACCACCCGGAGACAAGGGTAAGGAGTGGGAGAGGGCTGGGGGAGAGTGGTCTGTTTCCTTGTGCTGGCTTCTAAATGTTTTCTCCTCTTCATGATGGACGGGCGAGGACAGGGATCACTTGAGGGTGGCTTGAGGAAATAAGTGAGCAAACAGCTGTCTCTTGCTCTCTAAAGTTGGGGCCCTCGCCACCTCCACCCACAACACCTGTGTTCTTAGTGGTGATTCAAACGCACATGTCTCTTTCAGGTAGGTTGAAAACATCCTTGCAGGCCTGTCCTCCAACCTGGGCTGCTCTGTATGTCCCCCTGGCAGTGCGCACAGCACATGCTAGTTTGTTGACTCTGGAAACCAGGTTAGCACAACGCAAATAGGACTTGAGTGAACTTGGGGACAGCTGAAGCAGCTGGACACATAAATCCCTTTTCCATGACCATGGTGGCCTTTGGCTTACTTCACTGGAAGAGGGGAAGGAGGGATGAAATGCACTGTCATCCAGGCCAGGTTCAAAGACAGGGATGCCGGCGAATATAGTCTGCTCCTGTTTTTAAAGTTCTCTTCTGTTGTTACTATTGCTCCATGTAAACAGTTGGCACTCAATGAATGCTAGCAGACAGATGGAATCACTGCTCTCACCAGCTGGCCTGAAAGTACTACCTGCCCTACCCCCTGAGCCTTGGCTGACGTGTGGTACTGCCCCTGGCTAAGCCCCAACCCCGCTACTTAGCACCTGTCAATCTCCTGTCCTCTATGAAAGAGCCTGTTTTTCTCGAAACCTGCTGGGCCCTCCACTTCTCCGGGATTTCCTCAGTGCTGTCTGTCCAAGTCTTTCTGCTGCTGGAGGTGTTGCTCAGGCCCAGAAACTCAGGGAAAGGAAAAACAAGTCAGCTTTGGGCATGACTACAAAGTCTTCACCTTCCCAGCAGCCTGGGGGGTTTTCTTCTCACCAGGACAACAGTGAGTCTCATTGGCTCCCACTGCACAGGCCAGCAGGCCAGCTCTAACCGTGTCTCCATGCGGGGCAGCCACCCAGGTGATTTCAAGGGTTCTGAGGAGGAGCAGTGGGACAGAAGGGCGAGGGCCTTTTCTTGTCAAGTGCAGAGACTCCCTGCCCTGGATACCGGCCACGTGCCCACGTGTGCCCAGACTGTCAGAACGCCGAGCCCACCCTGCCCCGTTTGCTTGTGCCTTAGTTCTTGGCAGCTGTGGTCGCCAATAATGCAGTTTTTAATTCTGTGTAATACTGCCATGAAAATGAGCTTAACTGCTTTTCAGTATGGTCGTTATGACTCTCTTAACTTCCCTTCCCCATGAAACCTTGCGTGAGTCATGGCTGGAGAATCTCACTCCACCTCAACTGTCCTGAGGACAGACAGCCTGGCTTCCTGGGGTCTCTCTTCCTGGCAGTAAACCCCGCTGTCCCTGAGGACTGTTATAACTGATCTGTGGTCAGAACATCAGGGAGCCCATAACCTGGCAGGAGTGGGGGTCTCCTTCCAGCTCACTCCCCGTCCAGGAGGGAAGATGTGTCTGCTGTACCTTCCCACGTGGGGCAGGGGGAGGGATGGAGGTGGGCCATGGGGCCTACTGGGCACAGAGGGGAGCTGTCCTGTAGTCCCCAAGCCCAACCAGGATCTTCCCTGCCCGAATGTGAGTCTCCTTGCTCCCAAGGGCAGTGGGGGCTCTTTCACGTGTAAAGGACAAGCGCTCACTTTGGCCTCTGTATCTGTTTACAACGGCTCCCTTCACAAAGACAGGGTGACTTAAACAACACCACTTCATTGTCTCACAGTTTAGGAGTCTGGAAGTCTACAGTCAAGGTGACGGGAATGCTGATTCCTTCTGAGGGCCCTGAGAGCAGGTTCTCTCCAGTCTCGCTCCTGGCTAGTAGATGACAAGTTTCTCCTCTATCTTTACACCATCTTCCCTCTCAAGTGTGTCTCTGTGTCCAAATTTCTCCTCCTTATAGTCACTCAGTTGTGTGTGACTCTTTGCAAACCCATGAACTGTAGCCTGCCAGGCTCCTCTGTCCATGGGATTCTCCAGATAAGAATACTGGAGTGGGATGCCATTTCCTTCTCCAAGGGATCTTTCTGACCCAGGGATCAAGCCTGAGTCTCCTACACTGCACGCAGATTCTTTACCATCTGAGCCACCAGGGAAACTCTATAAGAACACTGGTCATATTGGATTAGAGCTCACTCTAATGACCTCATTTTAATTTAATTATCTCTTAAAGACCCTATCTCCATATACAGTCACATTCTGAGGTACTGGGGGTTAGGACTTCAGTATATGAGTTTCTGAAATGACACAGATCAGGCCACAACAGCCTCCTAGAATAAAAGTTCATTTTAAGGATGCTGAGCTGAGCTGGGCCCATGTGCAAGCAGTTCTAGAGAGTTTTCCCTTTCTTACTTTCTTTCTCTGGACTTTTCAGACCCTCTGGGTGAAGTTGAGTCTTTCTCGTATGCACACTCCTAACACCCCTTCTCCCTTATAGAATTTTCCGGATGTAATAAATAATGGGAAACAAAGTTTCCTAGTCAACATCCATCTCCTTGCTACTCTGGAAGCCCCCGGGGCAGCTGGGCAGATGGCAGACTTGTTCTTTGCTGTGTCCCCAGTACTTGGTCCAGACTTGGCAATTTCAGGGACTTAATCAGTAGTTGCTGATTGCAGACCTCTTACTTATGGTGATTCACCTCTTCTTCTCTCACTCCCTCCTGGCCAATTCTTTATTAGCCTCTGATCTGATTTGCCCATATTGCAGAATTGCTTTCTGTGTCTCATATTTTACTTTGTGATATGCATACTATTATTTACCTAGTGTTCTCCTTTGAAATAAGTCACATTTTTACATGGAGAAATTTATTTTAAAAATTGTGTCGTAGGTTTGATATTCTACTTATATGTTTAAATGGATAGATATTAAAACAAATAAGAAACTCTCAGTAAATGTTTGCGTAACAGTGAAGGCTTTCCCTGAACCGCTGGTGGACTACCTGCCCTGCTCAGGACTTGGAGGAAGATAGTCTACCTGACTTAGCTGACCATCTCTCTGGTTATAACAAATAGGGTGCTCTTGGCTGCGAGTAACAGAAACTGCACTGAAGCTGACTAAAATGATAAGGACATTTACTACATAACTGAGATACTGGCGTAGTGAGGTGTGAAGACTGCTTGTTTTGAGGGCTCAATCGTCTCATCAAAGACTGAAGTTTTTTGCATCAGTCTGTCCTCCAGCCTCAGTGTTGGCTTAACCTTGTGGTAAGAGCAAGACAGCAACAGTGTCACGGCATAACATTGAGACACCACATTCAGAGAAATATGGGAGATTACCTTTGCCATTTTCTTCAGTATGTGAACCGTGAACTTCCAGATGTTCAAGCTGGTTTTAGAAAAGGCAGAGGAACCAGCGATCAAATTGCCAACATCCGCTGGATCATGGAAAAAGCAAGAGAGTTCCAGAAAAACATCTATTTCTGCTTTATTGACTATGCCAAAGCCTTTGACTGTGTGAATCACAATAAACTATGGAAATTCTGAAAGAGATGGGAATACCAGACCACCTGACCTGCCTCTTGAGAAACCTATATGCAGGTCAGGAAGCAACAGACTGGACATGGAACCACAGACTGGTTCCAAATAGGAAAAGGAGTACGTCAAGGCTGTATATAGTCACCCTGCTTATTTAACTTCTATGCAGAGTACATCATGAGAAACACTGGGCCGGAAGGAGCACAAGCTGGAACCAAGATTGCCAGGAGAAATATCAATAACCTCAGATATGCAGATGACACCACCCTTATGGCAGAAAGGGAAGAGGAACTAAAAAGCCTCTTGATGAAAGTGAAAGAGGAGAGTGAAAAAGTTGGCTTAAAGCTCAACATTCAGAAAACAAAGATCATGGCATCTTGTCCCATCAATTCACGGGAAATAGATGCAGAAACAGTGGAAACAGTGTCAGACTTTATTTTCTGAGGCTCCAAAATCGCAGATGGTGAATGCAGCCATGAAATTAAAAGACGCTTACTCCTTGGAAGAAAAGTTATGACCAACCTAGATAGCATATTGAAAAGCAGAGACATTACTTTGCCAACAAAGGTCCGTCTAGTCAAGGCTATGGTTTTTCCTGTGGTCATGTATGGATGTGAGAGTTGGACTGTGAAGAAGGCTGAGTGCTGAAGAATTGATGCTTTTGAACTGTGGTATTGGAGAAGACTCTTGAGAGTCCCTTGGACTGCAAGGAAATCCAACCAGTCCATTCTGAAGGAGATCAGCCCTGGGATTTCTTTGGAAGGAATGATGCTGAAGCTGAAACTCCAGTACTTTGGCCACCTCATGCGAAGAGTTGACTCATTGGAAAAGACCCTGATGCTGGGAGGGATTGGGGGCAGGAGGAAAAGGGGATGACAGAGGATGAGATGGCTGGATGGCATCACTGGCTCGATGGACGTGAGTCTGAGTGAACTCCGGGAGTTGGTGATGGACAGGGAGGCTTGGCGTGCTGCGATTCATGGGGTTGCAAAGAGTCGGACACAACTGAGCAACTCAACTGAACGAACTTTTCCTACAAGATTCCCATAAGACTTCCCTATGAAGTTCACTGGCTAAAATTGTCCATGCTGAGTCCTTGGAAATGAAATGACCAAGAAGTTCTCTGGGCTGGAAAAGATGTGTGGAGTTGACAACCACAATGTCCATGACACACATCAGTTACTAGACTATGGATGGGTTTGCCATCGAGGAAGGTGCCCACTACTGGTTCATTCCATGGCTATTCCTGGCCCAAAACCAGCCTATGTCAAGGGCAGGCAGTTTCACCCGGGTGAGGGGTTGGGGCATGGCAGGGAGCACAATCGACACATCCAGGCTCTCCATTCAAGGGGCAGTGTCTATGCCCTCCAGCTTTGCCTGGCCTGAGACAGAGCCATCAGCTTCCAAACCAATGCCGCTGCCTCCCAGATTCCCGCACTTTAGCTAACAGCAGACCTGAGCAACAGAGCCAGCTCCCACCCCACCTTGGCCCCCAAGTCTGGGAAGAGAGAGTCTGCCTTGAGTCTGCTTTTGATGGGGCTGGGCCAGACCCGCAGGGCTCATTTTCTCTGTCTCCTGCTAAATTCCCTGGCTGCTCCTCAGCTGTCAGGTTGCCAAGCCCCGAGCGTCTCCTGGCTCCATCTGTAGCAGGAAATGGGCCTGACAATTGTTCTTCCAGAGCCGGTGATTTTTCAATATGTATTTGTATGGATCCCACCCACGCTTCATCTCCCAAACCCCAGCTTGTATTCAGCTCTTGATTTACTAAGCACGTACTACAAGCCCAGCTCTGTACTCAGCATGGTGGGTCAGGGGTGGGCGAGGAAGGGAGGGGGGAGCAGGAAGGGGACAGAGGAAGCATCTGACATGCTCTCTGTTTGGGGGCTTGTCCTCTAACCATAGCGACAGCCACACACTCAGAAAGTGAGCTTGCCAGCCAGGGTGGCTTTGTTTGGCTATTGGTCACATAGGTGGTCCAGATAAAAACTGCCATGTGGGTTCAGAGGAAGGTAAAATAGACAGTTCCAGCATGTGTGCTGATGGTTCGTCTGCCCCTACTCATGCCCAGGGCCATCTCTTCCCTACTGGGTGCTTGAGACTGACCACCAGAGCCTGCATTACCTGGCCATGGCCCTCCTCTTCCACTTGGGCTGGCGGAACCACAGACAGGAGACGGGGGCAGAAGGAAAGTGAGGTCTGGGATCTAGTCTCCCTCTTTCCTCCCCATCTTGTCCCCCTGTTCTGGACTTTGATTCTGGTTTGGCTGGTTCTTCTAAAGCCGTAGCTTCTGGGAGGTGCAGGATGGTGTGGCTTCCTGCTGTCATGGGCCCCATGGGCCCTATTTGGTTTCCATCAGCCTCCTCACACCCCTGAAAATAGTTTCCTTATTCTTCAGAGCTCCCTTCAGTGCGCTGGGACACTGACAAACCAGCTTAGGGAACCCCCTCTGAGCAGAGCCTAGAGCTGGGAGTCTGAGGATGAGTTTAAGTCAGGAAACAGAGAGGAGAACAAAGGGCTTTCCAGGGGGAGCACAGCCTGAGCTGAGGTGCCAGGGATAACCTGGGGGAAGTTGGGGAAACTGCCTGCACAGGAGTGAAGGCTGGAAAACCAGATAAAGCATTAGCATGGGAAGTCCAAAACCGATAAAGAGGCCATCAAATTTTTATCATTAAATCCATTAAATTTTATCATTAAAATTTTTTCATTAAATTCATTTATTTTATCATTAAATTCATTTATTTTATCATTAAATTCATTTATCTTTAACTGAAAGATAATTGCTCTACAATATTGTGTTAGTTTCTGCCAAATATCAGCATGAATCAGCCATCAGTATACCTATGTCCCCTCCCTCTTGAACCTCCTTCCTGCCTCCCTCCCATTCCACCCCTCTAGGTTGTTACAGAGCCCCATTTTAAGTCCCCTGAGACACACAGTGAATTCTCATTGGCTGTTTTACATATGGTAATGTATATATTTCCTGTTACTCTCTCCATAATCTAACCCTCTCCTCCCTGCCGACCCATGTCCACAGTCTGTTTTGTCTGTCTGTGTCTCCATTGCTGCTCGCAAAGAGGTTCATCAGTACTATCTTCCTAGATTCCATATATATGTGTTAATATGCAATATTTGTTTTTCACTTTCTGACTTATTTCACTCTGTATAATAAGCTCTAGGTTCATCCACCTCATTAGAACTGACACATATGTGGTCCTTTTTATGGCTGAGCGATACACCATTGTATATATGTGTCACAGCTTCTTTATCCATTCACCTGTCGATGGACATCTAGGTTGCTTCCATGTTGCAGCTATTGTAAATAGTGCTGCAATGAACTTTGGGGTACATGTGTCTTTTTCAATTTTGGTTTCCTCTGGGTATAGGCCTGTAGTGGGATTGCTGGGTCATATGGTAGTTTTATTCTTAGTTTTTAAAGGAATCTCCACATGGTCAAGATTATGAATTAATGAGTCAACAATTTTGACTTAAAAAAAAATATTTATTTGGCTGTGCCGGGTCTTAATTGTGGCACGCAGGATCTTTAGTTGTGGTATGTGAACTCTCAGCTGCAACATGTGGGATCTAGTTCTCTGACCAGGGACTGAACCTGGGCCCCTGCATTGGGAGTGCAGAGTCTTAGCCCCTGGCCCACCAGGGAAGTCCCTTAGTTTTGATTTTATCGTTAATGATTTTGTTTTGGTTTATACTTTTTCCTATTGTTGATTTTACTGTCATTATTAATAACAGCTAATATTTATTAAACACATACTTGTGGATTGAATTGTGTCCACTCCCAAATTCATATGTTAAAGTTTTAACCTGCAACACCTCAGAGCATGAGTTTATGTGGAGATGGGATCTTTACAAAGGTAATAAAGCCAAAGCAAAATCTTTTAAGTGGGCCCTAGTCCAATAGGACTGGTGTGCTTATAAGACAGAGAAATTTGGACACAGAGTTGTGCATAGAGAGAGGATGGTGGGCAGAGACTCAGGCAGCGTAAGGCTGTCTGCAACCCAAGGAGTGAGCCTGGGACAGATCTTCTCTCAGAGTCCTCAGACAGAAGTAGCCCTGCTGATGCTGTGATCTTGGCTTCAGCCTCCAGAACTGTGAAATAACCAACTTCTGCCTAAGCTACCCAGTCCGTAGGACTTTGCTACAGCAGCCCCAGCAAACTGATGACACTCACCATGGAGCAGTCGTGTGCTGATCTGTTGTGAGCAGTCCTGTGTGCACAAACTGCAAGTTATTAATATCACAGTCCTTCCATGGCAGCCCCTCTATCTCAGCACACTTTAACTGGGCTTTCCTGGTGACTGAGGGTAGAATTCGCTTGCAATGCAGGAGACCTGGGTTCAACCCCTGGGTCAGGAAGAACCCCTGGAGAATGTCATGGCAACCCACTCCAGTATTCTTGCCTGGAGAATTCCCATGGACAGAGGAGCCTCGCAGGCTACAGTTCACTGGGTCACAATGAGTTGGACACAACTGAGCGATTAAGCATGCACACACACATAACACTTATAGTCCTGACTCTTTTCCATGATTATCAACAGATCTATTTATTGAGCCTATATTATGCCCAAGCTGCCTTCTAGAGGAGGAGAGACAAAACTGACAAAATTCCTTATGGTCCTGGAGCCGACATTCAATGTTTCTGTATTTGTTTCTTTTCTGTCTGCTCAAAGAACAGCTCCATGAGTTAATGACACCTGAATGTGGTTAATGTGCGATAATGAGAATGAAACCAAGATGACAGTGGTGATGCCCTTGCCCAAGGTCAGAGCATGACAGGGCCAGGAACGGGATGCTGCAAATCAGACAGGCTGAGCCTTTGGGCCACTATTGTCCACTCAGTAATTCCTCTCAAACTGAAGGGACAAGGGACTTATACCACAAAAATGAGTGAGACTCTTTACAAGTCCTTGTTAATGCCTGAGGTATGTAGGTTTTTATTTAGTGCACAAATGCCAGGACTTCTGCTCAGAGGACTTGTGTTCAGCTGCTGAGTCAGGTCCCACTCTCTGTGACCTCATGGACTGTAGCACGCCAGTTTTCCCTGTCCTTGAGTATCTTCTGAGCTTGCTCAAACTCATGTCCATTGATTCAGTGATCCATCCAACCGTCTCACCCTCTGTTGTCCCCTTCTCTTCCTGCCTTCAATCTTTCCCAGCATCAGGATCTTTTCCAGTGAGTTGGCTTTTTCATCAGGTGGCAACAGTATTCAGCCTCAGCATTAGTTCTTCCAGTGAATATTCAGGCTACCTTCAATATTAGGATTGACTGGTTTGACCTCCTTGTTGTCCAAGGGATTCTTAAGAGTCTTCTCCAGCACCACAGTTTGAAAGCATCAAATCTTGGGCTCTCAGCCTTCTTTATGGTCCAACTCTTACATCCATACATGACTACTGAGAAAAACCATAGCTTTGTCTGCAAAGTGATGTCTCTGCTTTTTAGTATGCTGTCTAGGTTTGTCAAAGTTCTTCTTCCAAGGAACAAGTGTCTTTTAATTTCATGGCTGCAGTCAGAACTTAAGAAATGTTCAAAAGAGAGGGAGGGCCCCATATTTAGTCTTTCTGAGGAATATCCATTCCAGTTTCAATTGCACTTATGTGCAGTTCTCTCCTTGAGAGAATGCTGGCTTGGCCTGGAGGCCAGTGGTGACTTCTGATGGGTGTGGGCAGCTGCCTTCTAGATGACAGTTCACCAGAACCTCTGACTGTTGTTTGAGAACCGCGTCTGGCGGGGAGTGGTGGTGAAGGCAGGTGGTGTGTTGTATGACCAGCTCGTGCTTCAGTTCACAGCCCTGAAACATGTACTTTCAGCTGCATTCTCTGTTGGGGGGCAGAACAGAATGGGATAGAAGTTACCAGGTTGTTGGAGGTTCAAGATGTGGAACAAAGGAAGCAGATCCTAGATGCTGAGAGAGTCCTTCTAGCCCATTTGCTGGGAATTCTCCCGGGTGCTGTTTCCCCATCTCCCTCAGCCTCACCCTCTCTCTTAAACGGCCCAGGAGCTGGGTCTCGTGCCTTCCTCTGGGCCATGAGATCATAAGCGTGATCATTGTGATGGTGTAAATATACTTTAGTCACCCCAACTTCTGCCAGACATGGAAATTCTCAGTCCACAGCGTGGGTTGTGGAAAGCTAAGTTGCTCATGTGTCAGGCCACACCAGCCCCAGGAACTGCTTCTGAAAGGCTGGATGTGCCGGTATGGAGTGATGGCCAGTCCCCCACACCAGGCCCTGAAATCAGGGTGGCCGGGCCTGCTGCTCCAGGTCCAACACAAACCCTCAGGAAACTGGGTGCTGGTCCAGATCTCCTTCTCCAGTCATGGTCCAGATGAGTGCATGTGGGTGACTGTCATCTGCCCCTTCTGGTACAGTGCCAAGCGTGTGAGTGATTTGCTCACTAACTTCTTTTTAACTACAGTGACTTCCTGATTACCCCATAACAATGCCCCTCGCACTTATTGTTATCCCAGTTTGTTTCTGTGGGTGGCTGGGGAGGGTGGGGGATGGCCAGGTGCTGGGAACTGGGCGCAAGCATGGGTTGGTCCAGGGGGTGTATGGCCCACGTGAATGTCATCATCTCGTAAGTTGTGGCAGAAAAAGTTGGGAACCAAATGCCTTTCAGATTGTTCGGAGACAGGCTTCTGGAAGACCCATTAACAGAATGTTTGGAAACCCGCTTGGAAATTTTGACACATTGTCACTTTCATCTGCTAAGCAGCTTACAAACATTCTCCCCTCCTTCCCATGACTCCCTCCAACTTCTTTGCTTCAGCCCAACTGTCTGAATTTTCCAAGTGAGATCACAGACCCAGAGGGGGCTGGCTCTGAGCTCTAGGAGGGTGTCAGGGATAGATGCCAGGTTTGGGGGCAGGAGCTATTGGTCCTCAGGAAAGTCCCCCACTTTGCTCTGCTTTTTGTGAATATTAAAACCCTGTCCATCCCATGGCAACTAACCCCTAAATTCCTCAGAGCTCTGCCTCATCTGTAGGAGCAGTCACAGTCACTGTGCTTAAGACTGGGAGCCCTCCTGGCAGGGTGGCTGGTGGGACCTGGCTGGTGGGGTTGCAGACTTTCCTGGGGTGACTCCTGGTGCCTCTAAAATGTAGATGAGTTCAGGCCACTTTACAAGCATGAAATAGGGATCGAGACCAGAGCCACTTCTCTGATATTTTAGGGTATGCACTTGATGGGCAAAGCCCAACCTGAAGGGTTGTTCTCTCCTCTAGGAAATCTGAGCAACTCCCTTCAGGTTCTCCTCCCCTCTGACTTTTGTTGCAGTGGCCCCGAGGAGGGTCTTGGGTCTGGCCACCTTCTATCAATCACGAGCAGGAATGCTTCGGGGGCGCGCACGAGAATCTCGGCCGGGAAGTTAACTGTCTCTTTAATGCATGTGTCTGCGCCTGCCCAGTGAGAGGCATGATAGATGCCCTGGGCTCCCCAGGGGGCAAAGCTGAGAGCTGAACTGAGGTGGGAAAGAAAAGCAGGTTTGTAAATAAACAAGGGCAGAGTCAGAGACCCAGGGCTTCGCCCCTGCCGAGGTTTTCCGGGCTTCTGACGAGGGGAGCTCCTGAAGGTCCCTCTGGGGCGGCTGGGGAGTCAGTTATTGTTTTTGGATTTCACCGAGATGAGCTCCAGATGACTTTCCAAGGGCTGGTTTCACAGCACATTTGCTCCATCTGAGCAATCACTCTCTGCGGCAGTTGGATTTCCATTCGGCGTTTACCTCGTGTGCCCGGAATCAGGACTGTCTGCCTCCTTGGGGTCGAATCGTCTTATTTTCTTTGGGGCTTAGCCAAACCCTTTCCACTGGCCTTGGTTCCATCTAGGCATTTCTATTTGTGTGTGGGCAAGACCAGACCAAGTTCACAGAGGTCTCCAGAGCACAGGGACATTGCCCACTCCTTGTAGAATATAAAAAGTGAGGGAGAATTCATCAGATCTTTTAATTTCACACAGAGAGATGTTTAGCTACCATGGAAGACAGCAAAAACCAGAATGATGCCCAGCTTAGGAAATACCTTAGTCTCTGCCAGGGTGCTTCCTAAGGAGTCTTGACAGCCCTCTGGAGGATGTATGATGGGACCCCCTGAAGGGGAGCAGGCTGATGGGCAGCACTGTATACAGCAAAGAGAACCCTGGGGGTGTGCAAGGGGCAGGGGCCAAGGTGGAGAGGTGGGGGCTGTCTCTTATACACATCTTGCAAAGTGATGTCTCTGCTTTTTAGTAAAATGCACAGGTGTAACTTCCCCCAGTGGTGATGGGACAGAGCTGGGGAGAGGAAGAGGGAGACGCAGCCTGCGAACGTGGTGACAGCGGCTCCCAGAGCCCCGCATCCTGTGGAGTCATCCTGTCCAGAATCTCACCAACCTTCCCAGCATCCCAGGGACAGGCCTGGGGCTAGGCCCACTTCACAGATGCAAAAACCAAGATTTAACAAGGTTTAAATCACTGCATGGCTGAAGTCGTAATCTTAGCCGTGAGCAGGGTTTCTCAGCCAGCCTGGTGATAGGAATCACGCAGACCCTTGTCAGTCAGAACTTTTCCCTGGAGATTCTGATCCACCGCCTCTGGGTGCAGCCTGGAGTAGGTCTGTTTGATCAGTGCGGGGGTGGGGATGGGGGCGTCAGGGACCGGAGGGTGATCCATCCGCGGGGTGATTCATCCGCGGCTGCCAGGCGTGCCCCCTCCCCATTCACCTGATTTCACCACCGTGTGATATTTAGGCAGCCGGGGTGCTTGGCTGCCCCTCCACCGCAGGACACGAGGGTGATTTCCGGGGCTGAACTATTATAAATACTTCCCGCGGGGCCGTGTTTGTGCGCAGCTTGGTTTTCCTGTCCGATTGTTTCCTCGGGACGAGTTCCCAGAAGTGGGATTCCTGAGCGGAAGGATGGATGTTCTCCCGCCCCTGGTCCCCATCCCTAATCCAGGCTAGCCCCAGGAGGAGGATCCGGCCTTTCTCTGGCTTCAGGGAGGGGCGGCCGGCAAGTCGCCCTCGGCACTTCCGGAGGAAAATGACAGGTCAGGTCCTTCCTGTAAGAGCTAATGACCGGCTTGACGCGTTCATGGCTGGCAGAGCCGTGAGGGCCCAGGTGACTCAGTACCATCTTTTCACTCACTTAAAATTTTTCTGATATTTATACTTTGGTAGTACAGAGAAAACTAGCCCCTGAAGTCAACATGCAGGTCACGTTTTTCACTCAAGGAAATAAATCTGTGTCCAGCCTTGATGCAAAGGGTCCCTGGATGTCTAAGTTGTTTAAGTGAATGGCAGCATGTTCTCTATGACCTGTACTTACCAGTGTGCCCGCTGTTAACCTCGTCTCATGCGTTTCCTCACCAGGTCACATGTCTTCCAGCAGGACTGAGTCCTGAGATTCCCCTATTCAGCCCTTCATGTGCCCTCTGACCTCACTCATCTGGCCTCACTAATGTGGGCAGGGCCCACCTCTGCTGGTTTCTTGGTGCCCTTCCCCAGGGCTTGGCAGGGGGACAGGGCCACTGAGGGTGCCTGCCATTCATGTGCTGCTTGAACACACTCCCTTATGGTGGCTCTTGGCCCTCCCAACCCCACTGCTTCCTCCAGCCCTTCCACATCTACCTTTTCCACACTCCTCTCCATGTCCCCAAGAAGAGCTGTGCCTGACTGCCAGCTCAGGGCATCCACCCTGTGGAGGAGTGCATCCAGTCTCTGAAATCAGAGCTGAATGCCAGGCCCGTGTCTGTCACTTATACCTGTGTACCCTAAACTGATTTCTCAGTCTCTCCTCATCTGTGAAAACAGAGGATCAGTGCTGCCATGAGTCTTAAATTGTCCTAAAATGATAGAATCTGGTCTTCTTCAGTTCAGTTCAGTTCAGTTCAGTCACTCAGTTGTGTCCGACTCTTTGCGACCCCATGAATCGCAGCACGCCAGGCCTCCCTGTCCATCACCAACTCCCAGAGTTCACTCAGACTCATGTCCATTGAGTTAGTGATGCCATCCAGCCATCTCATCTTCGGTCGTCCCCTTCTCCTTCTGTCCCCAATCCCTCCCAGCATCAGAGTCTTTTCCAATGAGTCAACTCTTCACACGAGGTGGCCAAAGTATTGCAGTTTCAGCCTCAACATCAGTCCTTCCAATGAACACCCAGGACTGGTCTCCTTTAGGATGGACTGGTTGGATCTCCTTGCAGTCCAAGGGACTCGCAAGAGTCTTCTCCAACACCACAGTTCAAAAGCATCAATTCTTCGGCACTCAGCTTTCTTCACCGTTCGACTCTCACATCCATACATGACCACAGGAAAAACCATAGCCTTGACTAGACGGACCTTTGTTGGCAAAGTAATGTCTCTGCTTTTTAAATGCTATCTCGGTTGGTCATAACTTTCCTTCCAAAGACCCCCAGTTTTAGAGAAATTTTAAAAGAAACAAATTCCTTTCCACTGAGGTTTCTTTTAAAGTTAACAGGGTTGGGGGCCCTCTCAAACTTTTTCTTAGAGCTTTCATTGTATCTAAGAGAATGCATCTGCATCCAAAATGAATTCTAGAAGGAAAAGAACAGAAAGGAGGTAGAAGTTTGCCAGGCGCTCAGGATGGAAGCGCTTAAATGCAGTTCTATTTGCTATGCTCTGTGTGTCTGTGGACCGTGGGGATCAGCTTTACTCACTGAAAGATTATGATGGTTGATTGTTCTCTGATGCTGGCTTTTACTATGATGGGAGGTGTCCTCTGAGGCTGCACCTGTTGCCTTCATTCATCTTGTCTTTTTCTCTCTGTGCCTCATACTAAGTCACTTCAGTTGTGTCCGACTCTTTGTGATCCTATGGACTGTAGCCCACCAGGCTCCTCTGTCCATGGGATTTCCCAGGCAAGAATACTGGATTGAGTTGCCATGCCCTCCTCCAGGGGATCTGCCCGACCCAGAGATTGAACCCACGCCTGTTACATCTCCTGCACTGGTGGGCGTGTTCTTTTTCACCAGCACCACCTGGTGAACCTGGTTTGTTCTTTCTTCAAACTCTGTTTCTCTGCGCCTTCCTTCTGACTCCGCACTCTAGATCCTAACTGGAAGGCACTCCCCCAAACTGGGGGGAGGGATTGTGTCTTGGCTTTGGAGGAAGAAGTTGGTAAAATAATTCTGTCTTTTCGGTGCTCAGATCTCTCCACTACCCTAAATCATTGGTTGGGAAAAAGCACTTCAGGGTCTGGAAAGAGATCATTGCCTTAAGTATTAGTTGCTCAGTCATGTCCAACTCTTTGCAATCCTGTGGACTGTAGCCCACCAGGTTTCTCTATCCATGGGATTCTCCAGGCAAGAATACTGGAGTGGGTTGCCATGCCCTTAGAGGAAATGGAAAGAAAAATTGTGGTTAGAAACAAGTGTTATTTTCTACCAATGAGAGCACCCCTGTGCTTAGGCATCATTTTCCAACAAAAATGGTTTATGTACAAAGTGCCTATACTGCTATTACTCAGGGAGGGTTGGTCCAAGGCCTTCTCGAGAGAAGAGCCAGGAAGAGATTGTAAAATCCAAAATGTAATTTCTTTCATGCAAATGGTGCCCAGTTCTACAGACTTGCATTACTGTAGACTACCAAAGGTTATTTACTTGAAGCCTACTAAGAACTATTAAGCACTACTAAGCTTCTGAACTACATTTCTTCATAGTATAAAATATAATGCAATGTGAAATACTTACATATTAAATTATAAAATAAAGATGCATGAGAAACAGGTATTATATATAATAAATATAGTATAAACTCATGTGTTCAAGTTTATAATGTTTTTATAAAGTGAATGTAAAATTCTTGTTTATTCCTCTAATCTTTTCTTAATCGTTACTAAGTTTTGCATTTTTTCTTTTCAAAAAGGGGAATGGGCAGAGGGGCAGTGAGGACTTCTGCCAGGTCTAAGTTGGCCATAGTCAAAAAAGTTTGAGGGTGCCATCCAGAGAAAGGACACTGCAATTAATTTCCCCCAGCTTCCTCTCTTTTTTCCTTAGAGTGGTTTGAGAATTAATGGTTGGACAATGAAGCATTTCTGCATCCCCACACAGGAAATGGTAGAGAAGTTCTAAGTGTGATGGTGTAAACATATTATCATCTGAGACAGAAATAGTTGCCTTGTCCACCCAAAGGTACAGTGAGCATATGGGTTGGTTGTCTTTTCATCTCCATTTATTATCTGCAGTTTCCCTTTAATAAAAGAACAGAGAAAAGAGAACTAATCCAGCAGTTTAGGCTTCTCATCTATTATAAGGAGAAGAAAAACTCAAAGACAAAAATCAGTGGAATATTTTACTCGCAAGCTTTTAGAAGATACATATAAACAGAGATCAAAGGAAGGCAGAGACACCAGGAGACATGGTTGATTATATCCTTCCAACAGTGGTAATTGTGCCTCATTTGCAGGGAAATAGGTTCCCTTTCACAGACCTGATGATGTGAGCTGTGGCCAAGACTGGAACACATCCGGCGCATCCCAGAGCTCCAGCATGGGGCTTTAGTGGGCTCTGCTGTGTTCGTAGTGAGCAGGGCCCTGCCCGTCCCCCCAGCACTTCATGGAGTTCCAGGGGGAGTTGGTGTCTGTGGCAGAATCTGGGTCTGGGTCCTCCTGGCTTCTCATCCGCGCAGAGGCAGAGCACCCACAGAGAAACACAAACACTCCACTTGCCATATGCAGTGGAGGTGCTTTGTATCTACATTTTTTTAGTCACAACATATACATTTATTATATCAGAGTTGGAAAATTCTAAAGCATATAAAAAAGAAAATAAATATCATCATAATCCCTGTCCTCGAGAGTAGCCGCTGTTGAAATGCTGGTCCTGCTTCTTTCAGTCCTGTGTGTGTGCGTGCATGTGGACACCTACATGCAGTCAGACACCAACAAGGGTTTCCCAGCCCCTCGTGGGCCTGACGAGGCTCAGGCCTGCTGCGTGTTCCCCAGGAGCCCGAAGTCTTTCCTAGGGCTCTGGAAATTCCAGGGGTCTCCTGTCCTCTGGATCACCTCAGTCTCCAAGCGTCTGTTTCTACAGCCATTTTAATTGCGTTGTTCTGCACTTCATGAACCTAGATGAAGACTAAGTCTTTCTTTGGATTTCCATCCCAAATGTCCACTCACACAAAGCGTTTATTGTTAAATGGACTTTACTGAAGATGGCAGGTGGGGCAGAGTGAGAGGTTGGCTTGTAGCCACAGTAGCGCCTACAGATGGAGCAGCAGGCATCTCTGTGCCCTGCAGGCACCCTCCCGCACCGCCCCCGCCCCGGCCCCGTGGGGAATGTCTGACTCTGGGGATCTGGGACTCACATCCTCAGCTCTCTCCTCCACCTTTGGTCCCATACCCCCCGCTCCCCCACAAGCCAACATAGCCCCCCAAACCTCCTGTTGTTTTGCACCTTTCAACACCAGACCCTCAAGTGCCTTTCCTAATACAAGGGATTTGTGAATGAATTTTCTTAAACAAGGGACCTTTCTTCTTCCAGTAACTGTTGCTGCTGCTGCTGCTGCTGCTGCTAAGTCGCTTCAGTCGTGTCCGACTCTGTGCGACCCCATAGACGGTAGCCCACCAGGCTCCCCCGTCCCTGAGATTCTCCAGGCAAGAACACTGGAGTGGGTTGCCATTTCCTTCTCCAATGCATGAAAGTGAAAAGTGAAAGTGAAGTCGCTCAGTCGTGTCTGACTCCTAGCGACCCCATGGACTGCAGCCTACCAGGCTCCTCCGCCCATGGGATTTTCCAGGCAAGAGTACTGGAGTGGGGTGCCATTGCCTTCTCCGCCAGTAACTGTTAGAATAACAAAAATCTTGAGATCATACTCTATATACATCTTTATTCTGCTTTTTTACATTGACCATTACATTTTTAGCACTTTCTCTGTCCCTAAACCCTTAATGACACAGTACTTCATTAAATAGATGCATTCGTTTCACTAGTCTGCTATAGTTGGGCAGTCTTTGCTTTGGGGAAATTTATAAAGCAGAAGTAATGAGCTCAAAGGGGTGTGAATATTCTTAAGGTCTAATACTAATTGCCAGATTGTCCTCCAGAAAGGTTAGGTCAATTTGCATACTCCCCAGCTCTAAAGGAGAGTGTCAAGTAACTTGATTCTTTAAATGATTTGCTAATTTGGCACTGGCTGTGTTAGAGACTATTTCAGGGCAGCAAAATGTCTGGTCACTCAGGGCCTCACTCAGAAAGCCTGAGGCATGGAGGGAGTTCTTGGCCTGGCTGGACTCCAGGACCTCGCCCGGGGTGGGTTCACAAACCTCTCAGGACCTCTAGTGCCATGCCTCACCCAAGCGAGGACACCCACTTCCTCGGGTAACCCAAGCAGGCCCTTGCCCCTGCCCCCTGCCCTTGGAGAGGTAAAATTCCCTGGGCAGCTCCTTGTCCACCTTGGGTATGTTGCCCTTAGTCAGGCTTCCCAGCCATTCCTCAACAGAAGGAAGGCATTGGGCACTCCACCTTTTTCCTGGCTCAGGGGGAAGCAAGGTCTAGACCCACCAAACTCATTTCTTTCTCCCTCATTGGAGCTTGAACATGATCAAGAGCATCAGCTCCCCCATCGCCCGTCCTTCCCGTAGTGTTTCAAGGGCTCTGCTTTCCCTTCCCCGGAGGTCAGAGGGCTGCCAACAAACAGAGCCTTGGAGCTCATCTTTCCTTCCCACACCCCTTTCTTTCCTTTCTGGAGATGAAAGAGATCTGGGGAATCTGAGCCCTTCCCCCCTTCACGGTTAGGACAGTGGTTAAGTTGCACTTTTCCCACTTAGCAGAGTACACATGTACACAGGCAGCCGAGACACTGGCCATCCAGACTATTTTTAAACAGACTAAAAATACTGACTTACCTCAGAGGACTGTGCTGAAGGGGCTTGTTTAGGGTATCGGATGAACCTTTACAAATATAAAATGCTTGGCGTCACCCTGCTCTTAACGCCTACCATACAGGTTCCTCTGCTGGGAGCCAAGCAGGAAGAGAGTTGTAAACTCAGGCTGGCGAAGGGATGGGGGAAATGGGCAGACTGGGTTTTGTGCTGCTCTGTGTGATTCAGCCTCTCGAGGCCCTGGACGACCCTGGGGGCAGACCCTAAATTGCCAGGCTCAGTACAGGGCCCCGTAAGTGTTGGTTGTTGGCTAGGACCATGCAGGTGATGGAGGCCAGCTGCCAGAGATGCTGTGATCTCTGATACCCCTGTTGAGCCCAGGCATACCCATGTCCCCCTCCTGCCCCAAGTCCTTCCACAGTGTCCCTGGACCCGTCCCCACCTTGGGATATCAGCTGCCCCAGCATAAGGCTTCGCTGTTGCAGAGCGGAGGAAGGTCAAGTGCTCTTCTATTCCAGGTCAGGCCCTTTGGATTTAACCTTGAGGCAGAGGCTCAGCTGCCCCGACAACACGCAGCTCTTTTCTGCAGCAGCACCTCTCGCAAAGGTAGCTCAGCACGTCCTTGGCTGCCGGCTTCCCGGGTGATAAAAATAGCTGAGGCCCTGCAGCTGCTGAATGATGAGTTCTGGAAGGAGATGATTGATTCTCACAGCTGAGCCCCGGGGTCAGTGAGTGCTGCGCAGGCAGAGAAGCCTGGGGTGAAGGCTGGGCTCGGCACTGGGCCGCTATAGATAGAGCTGTTGACAGAGGGATCCAGGCTCTCTGCACCCGAGGGGAACACAGTTTTAGCCAATTAAAAGGAACTGCAAAGGGCTCTTGCGGAAGGCAGATCATGTACCATTTTCTTTTAGGCCAGAGTTGACTTTTTTTGATAAGTGCGTCATCTCCACACCTTCATGTGGAACAAGGTTCCCACCAGGGCAGGAGTTATTTCCAGGGAAAGTGATGGGGTGATAAAGCGACAGGAGCCCATCTTCCCCTGAAATAATGCTGAGGAGCTGGCAGGGCTTATGAAACACCCTGCTAAGTCACTTCAGTCGTGTCCGACTCTGTGTGACCCCATAGACGGCAGCCCACCAGGCTCCCCTGTCCCTGGGATTCTCCAGGCAAGAACACTGGAGTGGGTTGCCATTTCCTTCTCCAATGCATGAAAGTGAAAAGTGAAAGTGAAGTCGCTCAGTCGTGTCTGACTCCTAGCGACCCCATGGACTGCAGCCTACCAGGCTCCTCCGTCCATGGGATTTTCCAGGCAAGAGTACTGGAGTGGGCTGCCATCGCCTTCTCCGATGAAACACCCTAGGGACACAGATGTCAGGCAACTCCCTACGGCCTGAAGTCACCCCCTGCCCCTCCCTTAGGCTGCAGCAGGGCTCTGCTCGCCTTGCCAGAGGTCTGGGCCTGGGCCATTGACCTGGGCTGCTCCGGTTCTTCACGGTGATCTAAGGTGAACTGTGCCCACAGAGCTCCTGGCCGCTAACAGAGTAGTTTTGAAGCCGGGTCCCACATCACGAAGCTGCTGGGCTGTGCACAAGTAAACAGCTGGACGGGTGATGTTGCACAGCTGGACCAGATCTGGACGATTCAGAGATAGGACCATGTGTGTTACAGTGCATGCTCTTCAGGCAATCTATAGCTCAGTGTGTTCTGCAAAGCACCAATAATAAGGTTTCAGAGACAGAAAGAGAGAGAGAAGAAATTGCTGGAGGAAGGAGAAATGAAGAGGCAAATGTGAAAGAATATGCTTTCCCATGAGGTTATTAAAAAGACGATGAGTTGATGAGGTGGCCAGACACAGAAGATCATCCGGACAGCCGCTCCCCAGGAGAAGACGCAGGACTGTAATCGGAGCAGAGGGCTGGGAGGGACCTACTGGTTTCTGTGAAAGAAACTAACAATAAAAGACTCGGCAGAGAAGCCTGGGTTAGGACCACAGGCTGGAAGGAGAAGGGACCCTCTCTTTGTCTTTTATGCCACCTGTTGGGCATCTAGGTGTTTCTTTGTCTCTCTGGAGACACAGGAGTTGCACAAACTCATGCAATCCCTTCCTCACTGTTCTTTGCTCAGAGGTGGGATTGTGCGTGTTAAGTTGTTTCAGTCATGTTTGACTCTCTGCAACACTGTGGGCTGTAGCCCACCAGGCTCCTCTCTCCATGGGATTCTCCAGGCAAGGATACTGGGAGTGGGTTGCCATTTCCTCCTCCAGGAGATCTTCCCAACTCAGGAATTGAAACCACATCTCATATCTCCTGTATTGGCAGGCAGGTTCTTCAACCGTAGCACCACCTGGGAAGTGCAGAAAAGAAATTTCAGAACAGTAAGGAAACAACCCCAGGGGCCTTCCCAGGTGGTCTGATTCTTAAGATTTCACCTCCCACTGCAGAGAGTGCCGATTCGATCCCTGGTTGGGGATCTAAGATCCTATATGCCTCACACCTGAAAATCCAAAAGTTAAAACAGGGAAAATATTGTAACAGATTCAATAAAGACTTTAAAAATGATCCATATTAAAAACAAACAAACAAACAGGAAAACAACTTCACAGGTCACCTCCAGGTCTATTCCTGGCATTTGTGGGGGGGAAATGGAGAGTCTTTCTCTGGCAAACCCACTTCTGTCCACACAATGAGGTCCTCCCCACACACACTGTATAGACACCCCAGCCCTAGCTCTGGCTCGCCATCCCACCAAAACACCACCACTTGGCCACTGCCTGGGGCCAGGAGAGTGCACGTGGGCTACCCTTTGGAGGTCAGACCTGAGAAGAACGCACAGGCTGAGGCCATTTGGACCTGGAATTTCCAGGTTCCAGTTCCGTGGAACAAGCTTAGAGGTGGCAGGTTGGGGTGGGGGGTGTCCCTGAATCTAGGTGGACACATCCTCTTAGTCACACAGACTTTTCATTGCCTCATGGAAAGTGGTATGACCCAGGAAGGTGAAAATGGGGCCCTTACAGGGTAGGGTTGAAGGCAGGAACCCCAGTTGCTCAAGTCTAACTGGTGCTGAGTACATCAAACTGAAGCTATCCAAAACAGGATGAATTCCCACCAGATCCGTTCCTCTCCTTCCATTCTGCCTCAGTGCCATCTTCCTCCCCCAGGGAACCCTGGGAGCCCAACTCCTTCCCCATATCTGGAGCAGCATTCAGGTCTAGGAATTCCAGCTCCTCCAGAATCTTCCTTCTCTTTCGGCCCTTGGCTACAACCCAGTGAGAACTCTCACTTGTGCCTGGACTGATTTCCTGATCTCCTGGCTTGATCTCCTCCCATCTCATTTCCACACTGCCACCCCAGCAGTTTTTCCCCAGTGTGAGTATGACCTCTCTACCTTCTGTCCTACTTAAAGCTCTTCAGGGGCTCTCTGTGCCAAAAGGATCAAATCCAAGCTCTTCAACCCAGCACACAAATCTCCCTCTAACCCTTCTCTGCTCTCCTCCTCTCTCCTCCAGCCTCTAGCTCTCAAACCTAGCCAGATTCACTCACAGTGAGTACAGTGTATCCTTTCTGACCTCCTTGCTCCTTGCTCATTTTGCTCCTTCTGCCTGCAGTGTCCTTGCTTGGCAGCCTGGTCAATGTGTACTTTCTTTCTCCCAAATGGTAACCTTTTCAATGCCCCCTACCATCTCTTTCCACCCCAGGTAAAACTGATCCTTTATCTGAACTGATGCTCAGAGCATAGCAGTTAACACATTTTCTGGTATTTACTTTGTTTACGAGTCCTTTCTTTCCTAACTAGCCTGTAAATTCCTGAAGGCTGGGCCAAAATTCTTCTTCTTGACATCCCTATGCTTGGCATGGGAGCATGTGTTGAACTGGAACAGAAAAACATCCCTGTGATAAAAAATCCTCCTCTTTACCACTGCACCACCTGGGAAGATGGGCTGCCACAGTCCAATTATGTGTTGATGTGCATATATTGCTTGCTTCATTTTTACCAGATATCATATAGAACAATTCTGAAACAATAGGCAGGAACTGATCACGAAGTTCAGGCATGCATTCAAGACAGGGATGAGTCCATAAAAGGAGTCTTGCTGAGAACCTTTGGTGCCGCCAGCGGCTGGAAAGGCTCTCGGAGCCTGCAGAAGTTCCAGGGCTGTGGACTTCGTGTCTCAGGTGCCAAGGTCATCTCAGGACGAAGGCCAGGTCAGTTACTTCGGCCACTTGGCTCTGTGTCCACTTCCTCCAGTAGGGGCTTCTTCCTCACCCTTGGAAGGGGAGGGAGGGGGAAGGGTAGACAGGTATGAAACCTACTCAGGTGGTCAAGGCCCAGCTGCCCATCTCATCCATCCATGATACCTTGAATGTGGTAGTGCCAAAGATATAATCATGAGCAAGACACAGCCCTGCCATTGAAGGGCCCTCACTCAGCTTGGAAGACAGGGAAATAAACCAGTGGTAACCGTGGAGCAGAACACCTGCCAAGAAAGGGTGAAATACTACGTGATTGAAGGCCCCTGAGCACGCTCTGCCTGCCTCCGTCGTATGACTCCTGGTCCTGTGTGCTCTTCACCTCACTCATCTGTTGCAGGGTCTCTGTCCTTGCTCACCAGCCTTCTCCGCACACCTCACCCCCTGCTGGCCCCTCTTCATCTTCCAGCTTCCACTATCATTCCTCACAGAGACCTTCTTCATTGCCTAGCCTCTGGCAACTTCTCCATTTTATTCCTTGTCTTTGCTTTAGGCTTCTTGTTTATTTCCTTTAAAGCACTTACCAGGTGTGACTATTTCACTTATTTAAATGTTATTATCTCGTAAATCCACAACAGAGTAAGCTCCAACAGAGGCCACATCCATCTTATTTTCTCTCATGTGAACAGCATCTGGCACATAGTAGGGGCTCAAGAATCATTTGTGAAGCAACTGAAGGAAAAAAGGACTCTTGTGAATCCTCTAGTGTGTGATGGGGGGAGATGTCACATAAGGCTTCCCAGAGACAGGACATTTGAGCAGGGCCCTGAAGCATTGTTAGGTGTTTGCCAGATGGCAGGACCATCACAGGTGTATGAGCAGGGATACACGCAGCCCATCTGGGAGGGTAAGGAGGGGCACAACCGCTGTTGGCAGTCTGTCCCTTTTTGCGTACAGCCACTAACTGATGCATGGGGTGAGGTAAACTATTAAAAGTCTGTTTTGACACATCAACCTCTTTGGCAAGCCCATTGAATTCAGCACATGAGTTAAACAAATGCAGCACAGCTGAACAATTAGAACTCAGGGAGCTATACTTGAGGGACCCAGCAAGGACAACAAGGACACTCAAGTGACCTCAGATGATTCCGAAACCTGGGAAAAATACCCCAGCAAGCCCAAGTCATCTGATCATGAGACTCATCTCCTGATCGCCTCTGACTGCTTGCAAAGAGCTGGCCAAGGACATTCCTACTCTTCCAGGCCATCAGGCCCAGTTCCCAGGGACAGCTAGCCACTCAGCTCTCTCCCCCATCACACCCAAGGGCTGCATCCCATCGGCTGGCAGACACCTGCCCCAGAGCCAGCAAAACCATCCCCGGCTTTGTATGGGGCCACAGGGAGAGGCTGTGGTTGGCAGAGCCCGGTGACTTATGACCTCCAGACTCACCACCGGCACTGTGCCAAGTAGAGTCTCCAACTTCCCCAGGCATGGTCTCTCAGTTCCAGTGATTTATGGATCCTGAGGGAGCCAGTCACTTTTTCCTTCTCCTCTTTCTGCACCCTCTCCCAGGACAAACAGGTTTCATACCCTGTGGACCTATTGCGTGTGATGACAAAAAGAGGCTCCATTGGCCCATATCCTCTCTGCACCTGCTGTCAGGGGATGATGGCTGTTGATCGGCAGCCACATCCATTTTGCTGGCATTTCTTCAGCTCTTTGTGTGGTGCCTGGGCACCAGCCATTGTGTTCTTTCTATGGCTTTGTCGGTTGCCAGGATCCACTTCCCACCTGCAGCAGGCCTGGCTTAAGACTGTGAGGTTGGGTTTTCTTTCTCTCTTTCCCGCCCCCATCTCTGTGTTAGTTGTTCAGTCATGTCTAACTCTTCGAGACCCCGTGGACTACAGCCCACTGGGCTCCTCTGTCCATGGGATTCTCCAGGCAAGCTTACTGGAGTGCCAGTTCCTTCTCCTGGGGGATCTTCCCGATCCAGGGATTGAACCCTGGCCTCCCACCTTGCAGGCAGATCCTTTACTATCTGAGCCACCAGGAAAACCCCTCCATCTATAAGAATCCATAAATCTTAGCTTGATTTCTTGGCATGAAGACCCAAAGGGTCTGAATTTCCTTCCATGAGAGTTGAGCAGTCATAGTAGTTGCCCTGTCAGTGCTGCCCTTGAGCAGCTGGTAACCTGAACCTGCTCTGTTTGTGCTGTGCAGTGAGTGGGTCTTGAATTTCTTCCAAATCATGCCTTTACTCCAAACGGTCACAGGAGAACAGGAAAATGGCACTCTTGCCTTGCTCTTGGGTTCTATCAAGGCAGTGGCATCCTTGGGATCCAAAACGTGGAGAGGCACAGTCAAGACAGAGTGGGAGGGAGATGGGGGAGTGCCTCGCAGTGTCACCAGCTTTGAAGACCGTGCATGCATGCTCAGTCCCTTCAGTCGTGTCTGACTCTTTGGGGCTCCATGGACTATAGCCCACCTCTGTCCATGGGATTTTCCAGGCAGGAATACTGGAGTGGGTTGCCATGCCCTCCCCCAGGGGATCTTCCTGACCCAGGGATTAATCTTTTGTCTTCTGCATGCAGGTGGATTCTTTATTGCTGAGCCACCTGGGAAGCCCTTGAAGGCCATAGTTCTTTGGCAAAGAATCATAGCTCTCTTGAACCTGCAGGGGGATATTTGGGCATTTACCAGGTAGAGGCCGGTGTCTGCAGGAAATCACAAGCAAAAAGCAAGAGCAGCCATTCAGTGAGATCAGATCCTTTTCTCTCTGCTGTGCCCTGGCGAGTGGAAGCCAGGGTAGATAGTCCCGACCCGTGGCGCTCATGCTCACCCTGCCGCAGTGCCTCTGCGTCCTGCTCAGGAGAGCTGACGTAAGCCAGCCCAGTTGGCTTTCAGCTCCAAAGGTGGCAGGCAGCAGCAGGACATGTCCGGTCTCAAGGTGGGGGGTGGGGGTGGGGTGCCAGGGCTGCTTCTCCAAGTGCACCAGGCTGCTGCATGTAGCTGCCTTCCCTCTGGTTTCTGGTGGCCTCCCCAGCCTCGAGGGGCCTGCCTATACTCCTTTCATCAGCAGAGCCAAACAAACTGTGGCCCGGAGACTCTGGGTGCTCTGGGGCCTCGTGGAGTGTGGGGAAGGTGCCCATAGTGCTTGATCCCGTAGTCCCTGCCCTCAGGATGATGGCATATTGTGCTCGTGTGTGTTCAGTCACGGCCTATTCTTTTGTGACCCCATGGACTGTAGCCTGCCAGGCTCCTTTGTCCATGGAATTCTCCAGCCAAGAATACTGGAGTGGGTTGCCATCCTCCTCTAGGAAATCTTCCCGACCCAAAGATTGAACTTGCATCTCCTGCATTGGCTGGCAGGTTCTTTATCACTGCACCACCTGGGAAGCCTGAAGGCATACTGTGGGGGATTAGTAATGTATGGTACCACTTTGGAGCACTTACTACCTCTCAGGGACTCTGCTAACTACTTTACATCATCTCACTGAATCCTCTCAACAACTTGTCAGGAATGCCTTTTTTTCCAACTTTCACAGATGAGGAAACTGAGCTTCCTGGAAATAATTATCACACAACTAGTAATTGGGAGAGTCAAGAATCTACATGACTCCATTGCTCATGTGCTTAATAAAGAAATTATACTGCTTTCCATGAAGGTTATTAGGAGTTCATATACTTAAGAAGCACTAGGCAAATTAGTCAAAATTCCAAACAATAGTTAAATCTAGGATGTTCAGATAAAGCAAGTAAATTTCCAAAATATAAGTTGAGACAAAGCAGAAATACCACCTACCCCTCTGACTCCCAGGATGATTCTAAGGCAGCCACCAGCTGCTTTGGTTTCCTCTGCTCCTGGGGATGGCAAGGGGAAGGGCACCTCTCAGCTCCTCCTGGACTTACCTGGTTGGGATGAAACCTTGAGAGTAGACTGCCAAGGACCCAGACATCTTTGGGGCACCATTTTTCTCCCTACCACATACAGGTTTTCTCATTCAGTCCTCATGGTAGCCACATGAAGTATATATTCTTGTTATACTCATTTTGCAGATGGGAAAAGCGAGGCTTCCAGAATTTATGTGACTTGCCCAAGGTCACGTCTGCTTGAGCTGCTCTAACAAAATACCATAGACTGAATGGCTTAAACAATAAAGATTTTTTGCAGTTCTGGAGGCTAGAAAGTCCACGACTTTGCAGGTAGACCTGGTGTCTGGTGAGAGCTTACTTCCTGGTGTGCAGATGGCTGCCTTTTTACCCTATCCTCATATGGCAGAGAGAGGGAGAGAGAGATTTCATGTCTCTTTCTCTCTTTGTAAGGGCATTAATCTCCCTAGGAGGTCCCCACCCTCATAACCTCATCTAATCCTAATTACTTGCCAAAGGCCCCACCTCCCAACAGCATTGCACTGGGGATTAGGGCCTCAACATCTGGATTTGAGACAGAATATTTGGACACAAGTGTTCAGTTCATAGCAGTCACATAACCAGGAAGTGTCAGAGCCAGGATCTGAGCACAGATGATCTGACTGTTATATTCTAGTGATATTTTCCCAAAAGTGATATATGGCTCTTCTGTAGCCTATTTTTTAAAAAATTAAAGTGGAGTGCACTTGCTTTACAGTGTTCAGGTATACAGCAAAGTGGTTTGGTTATATATATATGTACACACATGTATACATATTTGATTTTTTTTCATTATAGGTTATGCAAATGTTTGAATATAGTTCCCCGTGCTGCACAGTAAATCCTTGTTGTTCATCTGTTTTACATGTAGTGGTGCGTATCTGTTAATCCTATGCTCTTAATTTATCCCTCCCCGCCTTCCCCTTTTGTTGTCGTTCAGTCACTAAGTTGTGTCCAACTCTTTGTGACCCCATGGACTGCAGCACACCAGGCTTCCTTGTCCTCCACTATTTCCTGGAGTTTGCTCAAGTTCATGTCCATTGAGACAGTGATACTATCTAATCATTTCATCCTCTGCTACCTGCTTCTCCTTTCACCTTCAGTCTTTCCCAGCATCAAGGTCTTTTCTAAAGAGTTGGCTCTTTGCATCAGGTGGCCAAAGTATTGGAGCTTCAGCATCAGTCCTTCCAATGATATTCAGGGTTGATTTCTATTAGGATTGACTGGTTTGATCTCCTTGCAGTCCAAGGGACTCTCAAAAGTCTTCTCCAGCGTCACAATTTGAAAGCCTATTTTTTAAAAATTTCATAATGCGTTTTGACCATATTTCTTTATGAATAAATATCTACAACTTTGTTTTAATGACTGGATCATGGATAGGTTGAGAATACAAAGGGTAGAGTCCAAATTCTTCTTCATGATACTCGTGATCTTATTGCTTTATATCTTTGTAAAACAAAGATAATAGTAATAATACCTACTATGTGATGTTGGAGACTGCACGTCAATATGACTTGAAAATCATAATTTTCTATATAATTAAGTCATAATGATCATTGTTATTATTATGTACCAGGGTAAGGGGACTCCCCATGGGTTGGAGTGCTCTGGGGAACAGAAGTGCTGATTATCTGGATGTTCTCCAGCTTTTAATCATCTGGAAACCCATCTACTAGGGAACTGTCTTTCTGATTTCATTGGTTCTTCACTGAATAGAACATATTAGACCAAGAGTTAGCAAACGTTTTCTCTGAAGGGCCAGAGAGTAGATATTTTAGGCTTTATTTGGGCCATATAGTCTCTGTCATTACTGTTCAACTTTGTCATTATAGTGTGAGGGCAGCCACAGACAACAGATGTGTGGCCATTTTCCAGTAAACCTTTATTGTGGACATTGAAATTTGAATTTTGTATCATTTTTTTATTATTTCAAACAGAATTTTTCCCTCTTTTTTTTTTTTAATTGGGGGATAATTATTTTAAGTATTGTGTTAGCCTCTGCCACACATCGACATGAATCAGTCACAGGTATATATATATATATATATATATGTAAACATATGGACCGTTTCATGAATTGGCATGTCATCCTTGTGCAGGGGGCATGCTAATCTCTGTATGATTCCAATTTTAGTGTATGTGCTGCCAAAGCGAGCACTCACATGATTTTAACATCACAGAACAGTATTCACAAAACAGTATTCTTTTGACTTTAAAAATCACTTAAGATTACAAAAACATTTCTAGGCTCAAGGGCTGTAGCTTACCAAACTCTGAGTTAGATTATCAAGGGGTGGTTTTTTTTTTTTTTTTTTTTTATGGAAATGCATTTCAGACAACTTGTGTCAGAGTCACTGAGGAAGAGAATGTTGTTAAAGGTGCAGCTTCCTGGTCCCCACACCAGACCCACTGAACCAGACTGCGAGGGAAACCACCCAGGCCCCTGCAGTTTTAGCAGATTCTCCCAGGTGACTGTGAAATACATTAAGTGTAGGGAGCCATTTTAGCTAAAAGGAAACCAAGGGCATTGGTAGAGGAGTTTTCAATTTTGGCAGGAAAATGAGGTCAACTGACAAAAACAAGTGTTTCCTACCCAGGTATTTTCTTTTGGGAAATTTTTAAAGTCACTTGGGTTCTCCTATTTATGAGTTTGTTTTAGTCTTACTCAGACCCCAAGTGCTGTGTTTTCCAAAGAGAATGAGTAAGCATAAGAGCCCTCCTCAGATCATATTGATTTTTGTTCTGAGTCCACCTCCCTATTTTTCTCCTAGGTAAAAGAACCCCAGTTTTGTTCTGGCATTCAGCCTGAAGGAAGGGGACCCTTTTGCAATGTTTATCCCTTTTGCTAGATGTTTATCTTCAAGATGGCTCTTTAGGGAAAAGAAAAACCCTGTATCATGTTTGCCAGTTCCTGTGGTGTACATATGCCCACCACGGACAGTCTCAGGCTACCAACAGGAGATCACCAAGTAGAGGGTGTGGGGAGAGACGTGTGCTGTCAGCTCTTTTGAGCTGATATGAGCTGCCCTGTGGCCACCCAGGGACCACGGGTCAAAGTCAATCATGGTGATCCCATCTCTCTGTAGTAATTGGCTTGTGACCAAAAAATATTCCAGGGCAGGGCTGAGTGCTTTAAGAAAAGTTTTCTTTATCAATAAAGGAAGGGGTTGCTTCTCTTATTTCACTGCAGTAATTCATACTCCACTGCAGTTAGTATTGACAGGCATCTTGTGGTCATGAAGGCAGCTGGCCTGAGGACAACTCATACATCATGGATTTTAGAACAGAGACAGGGAAGGGACTCAGGTCCTTGGTGACGTGATGAAGCTGCTGAAAGCACTGTGTTTCAGGACTTCTAGTTCTGTTCATTCCAAAATATTCCAGGTTGTTGAATCTCTGTGGGCTGCAATTTCTGTTACTAGCAGTAGAAAGCGTCCTAACTGATGTATCGTCTCTGCACTGACCACTCGGAAACTCAACAGAGAAGACACATGAGTTATTACTCAGCCTGTAGCACCGCACCAGGGGTGACTGCGGAGCAGAACTTCAAGGACTCAGAGGCATTGGAGCTCCAAGTCAGCATCTCACAGCTCATTCTCTCTCCCCTGCACTACCCTCCAAAGCCCATTTACCATATGAAATGTCACCAACTTTCTGTCTCGCATAGCCTGCTCCAGCCCGACTAGCGCAAGTGATGTAGGACATTACTAGGGCTCCGACACCAGCTTGTGTGGCTGAGGTTTAAATGAATTTCATCAGCATGATTAAATACTTATTACATGAGTCAACATACGGGCTTCATTAAACTAGTGAACTCCCAGGAACCTCCTCTTCTGTTTATACAACCCATCTGGGCTCTCAGATTACTTTAAAGAAATGGGATAAATGGAGTTCGATATGACAGCCAGGTCGTCTTTCAGCATTATACTCTCAGAGGAAATGCATCTTCCATTGCAAACTCTGGCTCCCATACAACTGGGTGCAGAGGTTTTTTCCATCTGCTTCTGGCCTCCGTGAAAGCCTGACATGATGCTGAAATTGAGACTTTAAGTGTAACTTGCCAGGACATGACAGACATACTTTTCTCATTGGAGCATGGAACATTGTCTAAAGTCATTTGCAAAAACACAGACCCTGGGCCTTTTACAAGGAGGGCACACCTTGGAAGCAAAATAAAGGACAAGGTTTAATGAACTTACTGGGCCGCTGCTAGTCGTTATTCGAAGCTCTTTATCAAATTAAAGGCCTGCTGGGAAGGCAGCTGGGTGCCGAGCAGCAGTGACATGCGTTAAGTGCCAAAGTGGGTTTTAATTGGCTGTTTAAATGAGGAAAAGCTCCCTGCAGTGTGACAGGCACACATAGCGGGTGTGTGCAAACACACAGGCACCCACACATGCACACACATCCGTGTGGAGCCCCAGGCAGTCTGGGAAATCACAGGAATCACATTTTTGGAATGCTGACATCCCCAAAGTAGGAATGCAAACCCACCAGGAAGGGAACCCTAAAACATGTGGCGTTCATCTCCATGAATGCCAGTTATTATCTCTGATAATAATAAATAACAGCGATGCAGCAATAAGTTGTTTGAATGCTGCCGGATTTGTATTGTATGTAGTCCAGCTACGCTGCCAAGGTCTTCTTACTCTGGGATCAAGCTCAGGGTTTTGCCTTGTCTTGCACGTCTGTCAAGCCAGCGACATGTCAAATGGGGACACATTAGCTACCTTGCAGGAATGTTATAAGAGATTTACACAAAGCTCCTCACTGTGCCCAGTGTCTATAAAAAGCCCAATAATTGATAATTATTTGACCAAAATAAAAATTTTCTACTGTTTTCTAAAAAGATTATTAAGGGTTATTGATTCCTACTAGCTATGTTCAGGATGAGAGGCACTGAAGCCTGGTAGCTAAGAGCACAATCTTTCACGCCAGCTTTATGTGAGTTTGTATGCTGGTTCTGCCATATCAGGGTACCTCTCTGAACCACAGACTCTTTTTCTGCAAAATGGGGTGAGTCATACCTGCTTCATAGACTGGCAGGGAAATCATATGACCTTGTCAGAAAGGAGCTAAGCCCAGTGTGTGCACATGGTCGGTGTGACCGCCAATATACTTATTAAGGTTGTGTTTCTGTTCTCCGGTGAGAAATGAGGAGACTCAGTTACATAGTGGCTGTGGGACCAGCCCCAAGGACACCTCGGCTTTGCACAGAGGCTACTAGCAAGTGTTCTTTTAGTCAAACCACTGGTTGAGTACATGGGATGGAATCTTACCAACTCACTGTGGCAGGTACAGGGCTTTTAAGGGACTAGGAACATATTTAGGACACATAGGGAGGAAGGGTTGACAAAGGAAGAGATCTGGAGTCAGTGTCTTGCTGTTCACCCCTTAGAAAGCTGGGGCTCCTGCATGGAATGAGTATGAACACATTTTGACCCAGAATAACTCTGTGACACAGCTAGGACAAGAGTCCAGGGCCCCCATTTCTAGACTTCAGCTTGTTTTATTGAGAAGGTTTCTTGTTAGGATGAGATTCTCAAAACCAGGAGGGAAAAATTATCCCAAGGAGAGCAACTGTTTTTTTATTCCATAAGCAGGTTTATTCTCTTTTTTATTCTTGATCAAAAGAATTTTATTGGTACTCCGAGCTTGCTATTTGACAGAAGCTTTCAAACGAACTTCTTATAAGAGCAAGATCCCAGGTTTCTTTACAGGGTGGTGTGCAGTAGCCACTGTAACTTCTGGCTTCGTGTCAGCACCAGTTTGCTGTAAAGTTATAAGGAAGGTGGGGGAGGGAGAGGGGAAGGAATATATGACTAGAGAGGTTGGAGAGCTGGTAAAGTGACCATCTTTTGAAGAAGTTAGACATATTAAAGAACCTCGGCCTACCACTGCTGACACGGAACTTAAAATCCAGGATGTGGGTCCTTGGAGCCATTGTGAATTGGGAGATGTTTTCATAAAGGCTGCAAAAACAAACGCTGCCGGTTGAAAGCATGAGGCTACGTGCATTTAAACACACACCCTCTGTTCCAATAACACCGCAATTCTGAGAGATCCCTGGTGCACCAGCAAGGAAGCGAACAAACTCCTTCATTTCCCAACATCCTTGCTGGGCTTGGAGGGACCACTGTTGCTCAGTTTTGCAGCCCCGCAAGGCTTTAACCTTGAAATAGCAGTGTCCCAGGGCTTTTACAAATGAGCCACAGCAGGTTGGACGTGGGCTATGGATTCATGGGCTGCCGGGGGGTTAATATCTCTTGCAATTACAAATCAGAAAAAAGCCTGCATTCTTCTTCATTTCTCCTGTTTCACACATCCTTGGCAGCTGGGCTTCCCAATGCTTCATTTAGGCCCATGCCCGTGAAGGGCCGGATCAGCAGGCGCGGGCCATCAGGCAGCCATGTTAAGCCTTTGGCCTGGATCCCTGCTCCCTGCACTCGGGTGAGACAGACAGGCCTTTGTGTGCCTGGAGCCGGCTAAGCCAGGATGTGACTGTGAGCTGGAATCTGACCTTTCATGGGCTCCAGCACCTGTCAGAAAAAAACGAACAAACTTGGGGTGTTTTTTCCGCTCCGGACTTAAATGCCAGTTCTGTGACTCCCTCACGATGGAAGGGTGCCAAGGCAGTTGTGGTCAGCTCCAGCTCTCTGTGGAGCAAACCTGAGACTTGAGTGATGGACGGCCCTGGGTTTCTAAGGCCTGGCCAGCTCTCAGCTTAGAAGGAATTCAAGCCGAGCTGAGGACGCCAGTGCTCTGAGTTAGGAAACTCAGAGCAGAACCACATAGCCATATTCCTCTGGCACCCTGCAGTGTGTGTGTGTGCGCACACACACACACGTGCATTCCAATTGGAACAAAGACCTAGTCACAGTGACCCTGACACTGGTGTCCATCAAGGGGCAATTTTGAGACCCACCCCACGCTGGCCTATTGTAGTCTTCTGAGTCTGAAGTACTGGTCACACTTGGGGTAGACCCAGCCAGGTATGATCTGCAGGGCCAAAGGGGACAAATGGTTTAAACTTCTTGAACCTCGACTTCCTCAGCTGTTAAATGGGGAGAAAAAGGCCTAATTCTAAGGGTTATGTGGTTGTGCATTAAATGAGATGATACACACAAATCATGAGAACCTTGCCTAAGCCCCTTGGTCAGTAGCCATGTTTCCCTCCCGTTCCACAGGGTGTGCTGAGGCTGGAGGAGGGGCGAGGGTGCTGGTCACCACTGATACTCCATTGCCCAAAGGACACATCCTCCCCTGATCCAGGAAGAGAGGCTGACCCAGCCCATCGATGACTTTAGATGTGGGAGGACAACTTTTTTCCAAAGTGTGGCCTTGGAGGATTATGTTCAGGGCTCCTTGGTGGCCTGATATTCAGTTGGAGGTGGTGCCGCTGCCAGAAAGGCATGGAGGCCTGGTTGGTTGGTACACTTACCTGCACTCTGAATAGGTTCAGAACCCTACAGAGATGGAGGAAGGCTGATGCAACACCAGCCTTCTTGCTCGGGAGTGTGTCACTTGGAAGAGAACATGGCCAGTGTGCCTGCAGCCTTCCCTCTGGGGATCCTGTGTGTGCAGAGATGTCAGGATGTCAGAGATGTCAGATGTCAGGATGTAGGCTAGGAGTTCAGTGTAAAGGAGCAGCAGTTCAGGTGGAAAGAAATGTCTACAGTTAGACAGATGCCTGCCCCAGAGCCTGAGACAAGCAGGAGACAATAGTGAAAAAACTCTGAAGTCTCTTCATCATCATCAAGCTCTCGAATACTTTAAAAATATGTAAACAGTATCATTTCAAATGCATTTTTCCATTACATTGATCAAAAAAGAACAAAATTGTGCTTTAGAAATGAAGTTTCTGTTTCTTGTTTGACTTACTACATCTTGTGAAAATAGGTGCATAGTTTTTACTAAATTTGGAGAGTGTTAGGAGAGGGCAATGGCACCCCACTCCAGTACTCTTGCCTGGAGGATCCCATGGATGGAGAAGCCTGGTAGGCTGCAGTCCATGGGGTTGCTAAGAGCTGGACACGACTAAGCGACTTCACTTTCATTTTTCACTTTCATGCATTGGAGAAGGAAATGGCAACCCACTCCAGTGTTCTTGCCTGGAGACTCCCAGGCATGGGGGAGCCTGGTGGGCTGCCGTCTATGGGGTCGCACAGAGTCAGACACAACTGAAGCAACTTAGCAAGAGCAGCAGCAGCAGTGTCATATAATGGAAAAGGCTGGCTCTGCCTTGGGGGAATCTCAAGGAGATAAGTCATCGTTTTCCAGAGAGAATATAACTGAAATTTGGTGACAGGTAGCCATGACTGGCAGCTGGGATGACTGGCTCCAGAACTAAGATGCTGAGCCAAGAAAGCAAATACGTGTGTATGAGCCTTCAGGTGGAATGTGGTTGCTGACCTGAAATAAGCTGCTTCTCACATGGGCAACTCTATGTAGTTGGTGCCAGTATGAGTAGAAGGGAGGTTTATTGAACCATTCTCCTAAAGAGCACAGAGTAGGCCAGTTAGTAAACACACAAATAGGTTATCAATTCCATTACCTTTATATAATTTAATTTTAAAAAGATATCATTACTGGTCAGACTGTACATTTTGTAGTCTTTTTGTCCCTAATGTTTGAAACTCATAGTTTGCTGTTTAAATATATACTTCCCTTTAAATATATCATGTTTAATCCTCAAAAGGATTCCCCAAAGAGAGCTTTCACTGTCCCCATTTCACAGATGAGGACAGAGACTCAGGGAGGTTGAGTAACCTGTGCAGCATCACCCAGCTAGAAAATGCCAAAACTGGGACACAAACTCAGGTCTGTTTATTTCAGGACTCAAATTCTTATCAAAAATACTATGTTACTCCTTTCCATTGCTTCTTAAAATGTCATTCCTTACAACAAAGACATTCAGATGATCATACTTTGATTTTTTGGCTTAAAGGGTGACTTTAATCCATCAAATTGTACGCTGACAATATATTCCTCTGTATCTTTCAAAAAAGGTCTTTGTTTTAAAAATTCAAATGAAAAATTTTAAATGCTCTAAATCAGATTTTCACTGGAAGCATGTTATCTGATCATGTGATTATTTGATGTTTGATAAATATTCACTGCTACTGTTCAGTCCTCAGTTGAACAGTTAAAAGGTGGCTGGTTTTAGTCTTAATCTGAAATACATTAGGAAGGTCAGCCAAACCCAGGCAGGCTTCGCTAAAGGTTTTTTGCATTGGTCACAGTTTTGACTTATAGATCATCAATTAGTTGCAGATGTCGACAGTAATATGGAGTGTAGGAAGGGTCAGAAGAACACTTCGTTCCCATTTGAGAGGAATTCAGAACTTAAAAAAAATACTCTGTTAATTCTGAGCTGCCAACATATACACATTCATGCGTGTGTGTAACTCCCTGGAAAAACAATCAGGTTTTTGGAAGCAGCAGACCATAGTTCTATAGATTTTATAATTCACTTCACAAGTACTTGGGTTTTAAAAACATAATTGTAACAAGAAGAAGAAGAAGAAGAAGAATCCTTTGCACATTTGTCTCATCTCTAGAACTCAATGAATAGTTAAGTTTTAATAATTACAATAATCACTATTTAAAAGTACTAGCACAGCTATGTTGACAGCAAAGTTCTGGAGTACCCTGTTTGTCTGTTTTTCCATCTGTCCCCACACTCACTAAGAGTTAGGTTCTACCATTAGTTCCAGGTAGAGCAAAGGAAATGGGCTTCCCAGATGGCGCTAATGGTAAAGAACCTGCCTGCCAATGCAGGAGACATAAGAGACCTGGGTTGATTCCCTGGGCCAGGAACATCCCCTGGAGAGGGGCATGGCAACTCACTCCAGTATTCTAGCCTGGAGAATCCAAAGGACAGAGGAGCCTGATGGGTTACAGTCCATGGGGTTGCAAAGAATGGACACCACTGAGGTGACTCAGCACAGCACACACACAGAGCAAAGGAAATGGAAGATACAAGTGCCTTATGAAAGAACAGGAGGAAAAGACTGCTTCTGTAGCTCACTGATCCCACAGGTCTATCAGCTATGGACCAAGGGCTTAGTCTGGGGCCAAGGCCTGTTTTCCATGCCCTGGAGCTCAGAATGGTGGGAGGAGGAGGAAGAGGAGCTGCAGGAAGTCAAGGAAAGGGAAAAAGTACGTGGCAGGCCACATGTGGTCTGCAAAGGCCAAGATATTTATTATCTGGCCCTTTACAGAAAATATTTGCCAATCCCTGGTCTGGACTAGTGTTAATAGAAATATTATTCAGTCACATAAATTTAACATTTTTTAGTAGCCCCACTAATGAAGCAAAAACAAACAAGTAAAATTAATGACACATATTTTAACCCAGAAGATCTAAAATATTATCATTTCAACATGTAATCAGTATAAAAATTATTAATGAAACATTTAACATTCCTTTTTTTTTCATTCTTTGAAAGCTGATGAGTATTTGACACAACTCATCTGAGTTTGGACGAGTTATATTTCCAGGATTCATTAGCCACAGGTGACAAGTCACTACTCTCTGGGACAATGCATGTCTAGACACTGAGGGAACAGATAGGATTTTGATGTGGGGGTTGGGAGAACATCAGGCATGATCTAAGCAGTGTCTCCCAACCTTGATACTGCTGATATCTGGGGCTGTACCACTCTGCTGTGGGAAGTGCCCTATGCATCAGAGGATGTTTAGCAATATCTTTAGACTCTACCCACTCGATACAAGTAGAACCTTCCCCTCCCCTGTAGTGAGAGCCCAAAACGTCTCCAGATATTGACAGATGTCCTCTAAGAGGCAAATTGTCCTCGGCTGAGAACCATTGGTCTAAAGCATGGAAAAGGTGTGTAGCAGCACACCCAGAATTGCCCCAAAAATGTCCTCTGAGCCAATCACTTTGATGGAAGAAACATAATCAAAGGAGAGTAATGGGATGTGGGTAGAAAAAGCTGAGGGCAGAGCTCAGGCTAAATAAAGCATTTGAAATTTATTCCCTTAGCTATGATAGCCATCAAAGAGTTTTGAGCAGGGGAATGAAATTAGCAAAGTCACAAATTAAAAACATTTTTCTTCCATCTTTGAATAAGTAGATTCTTTCTCCTCTTTTATTGGCACAGATTTTTTTTTCCCCCTTAAAGAAAAGCATCATTTAAAGAGCCAGCATCCCCACCCTGTGTTTGATGGGTGGTTTTTCATAAATTCCAGTAGAGGGATGGGTCTCCAAAGCAGTGATCCAGCCCCTTGGTGAGCAGGCTTCCTGCCACTCAGCTGACATTCCGCCCTGCGGGAGTTGAGGAGAGAGGAAAATCAACAGCGGGTGGGCTGAGTGACTGTAGCTTATGCTGTTGGAATTTTCAGCAGGGCTACTTGGTGTTACAGACGGGGCCAGATGCAGCAGCCTGATAACAACTCCTGTATCTTACTAGATTGTTTTATTAGCTCAGCTTCTGACATCCAATGGCAAAGGGATTTCTAAGCCCGCTATGAATAATAATAATGATGATGATAATAAATAGGAATATGTGTAGGTCTTTATGGTTGGTCGTGTGCTTTTGTGTACATGGTCCTGTTTAACAGTCATGCATCAGGTATAATATACTGAAGGAGGCATGTGCATTGTAGATGCATATTTGAGGGTTTGTTCCTTTCTGCGTGGCTCGGAGGCTGTTTGTCCAGCTCTATTAAATGTTCTCTGTTGGCGCCTTGGACCCACTCTCCCCCTCTCCACCCTGCTCTGTGTCCTGGGAGGCTGGCCGACGCAGATTGCATCAACTGGACTGTTTTGCCCTCATTTTCTGCTGCTGCTAAGTCGTTTCAGTCGTGTCCGACTCTGTGCGACCCCATAGATGGCAGCCCACCAGGCTCTTCCGTCCCTGGGATTCTCCAGGCAAGAACACTGGAGTGGGTTGCCATTTCCTTCTCCAGTGCATGAAAAGGAAAAGTAAAAGTGAAGTCATCAGTCGTGTCTGACCCTCAGCGACCCCGTGGACTGCAGCCTACCAGGCTCCTCTGTCCATGGGATTTTCCAGGCAAGAGTACTGGAGTGGGGTGCCATGGCACACGGGAGATCACAGGGTGGGGGAGAGTGAGATTGGGGTGCTTACTGCCCCATCCCTTCCTGCCAGGCTGTGGGTTGGTGGAGCTGCACGCCTCCACTGAAGACATTGGCTCCTATGGTGATGGGCTTCACCAGACTCTGGGCACTGCTGGCTCTCCTTGTCCTTTCAGGCCTGAGGGTGGGAAGGCCCTTAGCCCCTGGGTGCTTCGTCATCCCTTGTAGGCTGACCCACACCCCTGCCAATTGTCCTTTCATAAATCCCTTCCATCACCCCACCCCACTCTCCTGTCCCCACTGGGACCCTGCCTGCTTCTACCGAGGAAGGCCCACCCCTTTGTTGAACAACCCAACATCCAATCAGGCCAACTCACGCAAGGCTAGTGTGAGTAGCCTGGCCTTTGAAGTCAACGTGTTGACCACATTTTATAGCTAGAGAAGCGAGGCATGGTGTTTCTGTGGCTTCTCCTGGGTTATCAAGTAACTTGGTACACAAGAACTTTAATCATAAACCCCAAACCCACATACCCAATTCTCTTCCAGAGAAGAATGTATGTAATGCTTAATTCAGTGTGTTTCTTTCTGGAATTTCTAACAATAATAATGGAGAAGGAACTTGGGAGGAAGTGTCAAAATCACGTTGGTGTTTTCCTTTCCTTATGTGCAGGTCGTTCAAGGGAATCTAAACTCCAGCTTGAGCTCCAATGTCTGAACCAGACTTGTCAGCTGTCAGCAGGCTGGCCCTGTCATCAAATCAGCAGAGGGAGATGTGTGTGTTCTCATCTCCTGTCTGCTCTCGGCCTGTTTCTACCCCATGGGGAACAGGCTTGGACGTCATAGGGCCTGCATTTCCTCATGGAGTCTCAACCAATTACAAAAAGAACAAACCCTGCTCTGGGTTTTGTCTCAGTCAGTTTCACCAGGGTAATGATTAATGTCAATTAGTTGAAAGAGTCTAGGTCTTTACTAAGATGCTTCCCAGCTATTAGTGAGCACACTTTAGGTATCTTGATAGTATCAAGGTTATTAAGAACCAGTAAGAGCAGAGATAAAATGCCTAAAAACCATAGCAAGAGAAGACAGGCATTCTTAGGCCATGCCAGGTAGAGGGCACTGAGCTGCCTGTGTATTCAGCCTCTTTAGGCATGTAGGGGTGTGGTGTGGGTTCACTCCAAATATTGGGGCTCTGGTCTTGGCTCGCTGAATGACTTGGGGCCAATTCCTTCAATATTTTAATCTCAGTTTCCCAGGAAAGGAGATACAAGGACCTTGCATACTTGTTGAGTGCTTCTCAATCCTGACTCCATGTTAAAATCATCTGGGCAGCTTTTGAAGAGGGTATGTGGGTTCTACTCCACATCAGTAGGACTGAAATCACTGCAGACAGGATCTTGGCTTTGGTATCCACTATGCTATTAGCAGATACAGTTCCATCCTCAAACCAGAGTTGAGACAGGGAAGGAAAAGGGGAGATGGAGAGAGCAAACTGGGTTTTGATATATGTGTGTTTCCTATTCATGATCAAAAATTTTCAGATCAATTGTACCACTTCTAGCTGGGGGATTAGCTTAAATGGTAGAGTGCACACTTAGCACATGAGAGGTAGTGGGATCAATGCCCGCATCCTCCACTCAGATTTTGGGGCTTCCCCCATAACTCAGTTGGTAAAGAATCTGCCTGCAATGTAGAAGACCCCGGTTTGATTCCTGGGTCAGGAAGATCCTCTGAAGAAGAAAATGGGAACCCACTCCAGTATTCTTGCCTGGAGAATCCCATGGACAGAGAAGCCTGGCAGGCTACACTCCATGGGGTCGCAAGAGTTGGACATGACTTGGCAACTAAACTACCACCACTGCACCACTGTACTTTATGTGTAGCAGGCACTTGATAAATAAATGTTCAGTGACTTGGAGGAAAGAAAGGAATGCATGAGAAGAGAAAATAAGGAAGGAGGGAGGAATGATAGAAGAACATCAAGACAGCTTTCTGTCCTCAATGTTTGTGGAAATCATTGGCCCAGCCAGGCATGATTTACCTGAATTTACAAGAGGTTTTGAAGAAACAGGAAAACATAAGAGCTTGTGGCTCTTGACATAGGAGGTTTCAATGAATTTTAACTTCCTGTTGGTTTTCGTTGATTTGAGACTGTGATATCTAAAAATATTTGAAGGCAATTCAGTAGCTCTTGCCAACTGGATTTCTCCTTGGCTAGACTTTGATTTGAAGGTGATTCAAGCATTGCTTGGTAACCCCAGTCTGAGATAACCAGGATAACCTTGATCTCAATTCACTCTTCAGGGTGAAAGATCATCTAGAACCCTCTGGAACTTTTTGTTTTAAACAAACTATTTTGTGAACTCAGTATATTGGTCCACAACAGAAGAAATAACACCAGAGACAAAGAAAAACATTTATTAATGAATCAGGAATAAATTCATCAAAGAGATAATAATCCTAAATGTGTTTGCACCTAATAAGAAAGCTTCAGAAAATATGAGGGAAAACTGAATATTTATCCAAGATAAATAAAAACATATATTTTCACAAAAACATGTGGTAAAATGTTTCTGGTACCTTTATTCACAATTGCCAAAGCTGGAATCAAGCCAAATCTCCTTTGATGAACACATAACCAAATGCGGTACAGCCATTCAATGGAATACTACTCAGCAGTGAAAAAGAATGGATTACTGATACACACAGAGCACATGGTAAGTTGAAAGAAGACAGATTCAAAAGACTATGTATTATATGATCTCATTTATATGATGTATAGAGAAAGCAAGTTAATAGGGATGGGTATTAGGTCACTGGTTGCAAGGGACCTGGAGGAATGGAACAAACTCGAAGGGAACAGGAAGGAACTTTTGGGGGAGATGGAGATGTTCTGTCTTGACTGTAGTAGAGGCTATATCAGTGCATACACTTGTTAAAACTCGTAGCACTATATACCTAAAAAGGAGAAGAGATGGCAGAGGATGGGATGGTTAGATAGTGTTGCCAATTCAATGGACATGAACTTGGGCAGACTCCAGGCAATGCTGAGGGACAGAGAGGCCTGGCATGCTGCAGTCCATGGGGCTGCAAAGAGTCAGACACAACTTGGCAATTTACTACCACAACATACCTAAAAAGTGCAGATTTTCCTCCATGCCGCTTATCCCCCAATAAACTAACAACAACAAAAAACCATAGAGGAATATTGTAAATAATTTTGTGCCAATAAATTCAACAACTTAGACAATAAGACAAATTCTTTAAAAGACAGAAACCACCAGAACTCTTTAAAAGTATAAATAGCGTGAATATGGACTTTCCTGATAGCTCAGTTGGTAAAGAATCTGCTTATAATGCTGGAGATCCTGGTTCAATTCCTGGATCAGGAAGATCCGCTGGAGAAGGGATAAGCTATGCACTCCAATACTCTTGGGCTTCCCTTATGGCTCAGCTGGTAAAGAATCTACCTGGATTTGATCCCTGGGTTGGGAAGATTCCCTGGAAACAGGAAAGGCTACCCACTCCAGTATTCTGGCCTGGAGAATTCCATGGACTGTATGGTCCATGGGGTTGTAAAGAGTCGGATACGACTGACTTTCACTAACATGAATGGTCCTATATCTATTAAAGAAATTGAATTTGTACTTAAGATCTTTCTCACAAAGAAAGCTCCAAGCATCTCTGGAGCTCCATGGCTTCTGTGATGCACCTGATGTAAAAGGTTAAGGGATAATTACTACTAATTCAGTTGAAGATACTCCCTAACTTACTTTATGAAGCTACCTCTACCCTGATAGCAAAACCAAGGACATTAGAAGAAAAGAAAACAGTGACCAACTTTCCTCATTATGTAGCCCCCCCAAATATTTAGTAGAATATGAGCAAATAAAATCCATCAATATATAATGCACCATGGAATGCATGATTCCAGCTTGTCATTCATCCAGCCTGGCATTTCACATGATGTACTCTGCATCTAAGTTAAAAAAACAAGTGACAATATACACCTCATGTATTTATTAGAAATTGATAATTAAATATGGCTTTTACAATGGCATCTAACAACATGAAATACTTTGGGATAAATTTAACCAAATATGCACAACACTTACACATGGAAACATGAAACTGTTGGGAGAAATTAAAGAAGGTTTAAATTAGTGGAGAGAGATACCATATTTGGTCAGAAAACACAATAGTGTTGAAACCTCAGTTCTTCCCAAATTAATATACAGAATCAACACAATCCCAATCAAAATTTCAGCAGATTTTTTTTAAAAGAAATTGACAGTTCTTTAAAAATTTTTATCAAAATGTGAAAAACCTAGAATTGTCAAAACTATTTTGGAAAAGAATAAATTTGGAGGAATTATACTACCTGATTTCAAGATTTACTATAAAGCTACATAATTCAATATGGTATTGGCCTAAAGATAGATAGAATCAAAGAGCAAAATAGGGGATCTAGAGATAGACCACACATATATGGTCAATAATTTTTCAAAAAAAAGGTGCCAGTGTAATTCGATGGGGAAAGGAAAACAACTGAATGTCCATAAGGAAAAAAATTGAATCTTGCCCCTTATCTCACGTCATTGAGTGAGATACAAAATTTATTTTAAGTAGATAACAGGCCTAAGTGTCAGGGCTAACATATAAAATTCTAGAAAAAATAAAGAAATTGAACTGGGTGAGACAAATATTTCTTAGATAAAATACAAAGGCAAAATCTTGAAAGATAAAAATTGATAAACTGGACTCCTTCAAAATCATAAACTATTGCTCTCCAAGAGACACTGTCAAGAAAATGACAAGAGAGGTCACAGACTGGGAGAAAATATTTGTTAAGATGTAAAAGACTTATAGAGAGACTAAAGAACTTTTATGACTCTGTAATAAATGAGAAACAAATGGGCAAAAAGTTTAATCGGGCAGTTTACCAAAGATGATAAACAAATGGTAAATAAAGACATGAAAAATGCTTAACATCACTCATCATTAGAGTAATGAATAGAAAATCAATAAGATATCACTACATGTTCACTAGAATGACTGGAATTAAAAATACTTATAATACCATGTGTTGGTGAGGACATGGAGCAACTGAAAAATTGTCTTCACTACCAAATGGGAAGTGTGAAATGGAACAGTCTTTTGGAAAACAATTGGCCAATTTTTTAAAAAAAGTAATTTTTAAAATTTATTTATTCTTGGCTGTGCTGGGTCTTTGTTGCTGCATGGGCTTTGCTCTAGTTGCAGCTAGCAGGGGCCTCTTCATTGCATTTTGCAGGCTTGTTATTGCAGTGGCTTCTTTTGTTGCAGAGCACAGGCTCAAGGGGAATGAGCTTCAGCAGTTGTGGCTGCTGCTGCTGCTGCTAAGTCGCTTCAGTCGTGTCCGACTCTGTGCGACCCCATAGATGGCAGCTCACCAGGCTCCGCCGTCCCTGGGATTCTCCAGGCAAGAATACTGGAGTGGGTTGCCATTTCCTTCTCCAATGCATGACAGTGAAACGTGAAAGTGAAGTCGCTCAGTCGTGTCCGACTCCTTGCATTGTGGCAGGTAGGCTCAATAGTTGAGATTTCCCGGCTCTAGAGCAGAGGCTCAATAGTTGTGGCACATGGGCTTAGTTGCTTTAAGGCATGTGGGATCTTCCTGGATCAGGGATCAAACTTGAGTCTCCTGCATTGGTGGGGGGATTCTTTACCACGGAGCCATCAGAGATGCCCCTGGCCAGTTTTTAATAAAATTTAATGTGCACTTTTCCTATGATCACTTCTTAGATAAGAACATAAGAAGTATAAAAACATGTGTCCACACAAAGATATGTACATGAATATACATATCAACTTCATTTTCAGTAGCTAAAAGCTGAAATCAATCCAAATATCAATTAACTGATGAACCGAAAAACAGATTGCAGTGTTTTGTTACAGTGGAATACTTCTTAGCAGCAAAAAGAAATGAACTACTGATACATGAAACAGCATGGTGAAGCTCAAAAACATTATGCTAAGTGAAAGAAGCCAGATGTGGAAACTACATGCTGTCTGATTCGATGTATATGAAATTCCTGAAAAAACAAAGCTGTAGTAACAGAAACCAGATTAGTCATTGCCTGGGGCTGGAGATGGTGAAATGAGGTTGACTGCACAGGGGCGGAGTACTTTTTGAGTGCTGGAAATATTCTGCATCTTTATTGTGGTGGTGATTATGTAACTCTATGTGTTAATCACACTGATCGGACTATACATTTTTTAAACGTTTAATTTTATTATATACAAATTATAACTCTATAAAGCTGATTTTTAAAGGGTCTAGATGTAGACAGGACTTCACATCAGAGTGACAAGTGGAAAGTTGTGTGGGAAATTATACAGAGGCAGGCAAAGATGGAGAATTGGAACAATTGTTGAAATCAATCTACTGTATTGGGTTTGATTATAATAGAGACTGCCTGTTGTTGGAGCTTTAAAGAATTGCCCTTGGTAAAGAATCTGTTGCTTCTTCACACCCATTTTCATGTTTCCTTTCCTTCCAGCTTTTTGGCTGATCCTCTGATGTTGTCATTTCTCATTACCTCTTAAACTTAATTCTAATGTTTTTGTGATTGGGTTTTGTGTAGTTTCTAAGAGACTAAGGATTCAAACATTTATGGTCATCTGGTCAATCAAAAAGTGAACTTTACTTAAGCTCTTTGGTATTTGCAATGCCAGCATTTATTTATCCTTGCCTAGTGGAAAAGCTGAACAACTAAAGAAAAAAAGTTAATGAGTTAGCTATCACTGAAAACCATTTAGGGATTTTATATACTTTCTCTTTAAATGTTATCAGGGCAGTTCACATAATCACTACAATTCATGACAAAATAAATTATTCCAGTTGTAGGCTCTGTAGTCAATGAATAAAATGCTTTGGCATGTTTTTAACGGGAATGACATACATGGGGACTCTCTCTTCCTCAAGAGACCTGAGCTCCAGCAAAATGATAAAACTGGCCCAAGGCCGTGGAATCCCACGAGAAATTGAGATTGAAACCACAACACAAAGAGCAGAAATTTGCATGCTTTTCAAGTTTCTAGTTTGATATGAACAAAGCTTTGTGTGCAAATCAAGGATATATTTAAAATTTTTCTCCTATGAGCACTTTGTGGTGTTTTGCATATGATAGAGTAAGTCTGGTAAGGGAGGAGAGCTGTATTTTACCATGTTTAGAATCCACTTAATCTCTTTGGTCTAGGCAAATCCCACCAAATGAGAACAGCTTGGTGTTTAAATTTGTTTACTCCTTGTAAAATAGAACTTCCTGATTTTTTATTCTGTAAAGATTTCTTGAAGTAGCATTTAAATATTTTTTTTGATCAGTTGAATGCAAATGGATCAGAAATGAATGGATAAAATTTCCCTCAAAGTTACCCCAAATTTTAATAATTAAGAACTAGCCAAACATACTTTAGGTTTAGGACTGGATTTAAAAGGACAAACCATTTCAAAACATTCAGGAAACTCAGCCTGCATTCCAAACTGAATGTTTTGTTTAAATTTTACATGGGAAACAAAACATGCAGATTTGTCTCCACAAGTATGATTCTGCTTTCAGTATTTATACCTCAACTGTCTTACTGATAGGAAAGTTTTCATGTCTTTTCTTCCTGGAAATGAAATAAATTTTCAGAGAAACGAGCAATTCTGTTGACAGTTGAGAGCAGTCCAAGTTTCTACTGGGCAGGTCCCCAAGCATCTTTTTTGAAAGGAGCCCACTACCCTCTACGTGGTACCCATTGTGATTGGGCCTCCTTCATGAATGTAGTAGCAAATAGTTTTCATTTTCAGTTCCACTTATCCTCCTAGACCTTGTGGTTCCCATTTTCAATTCCATTCTTTCTCCAGACTCTGTTCCAGTTTAGCTCTCGGGCCTTTCTCACGTTGAGCCATCCTGGTAAAATATTTTCACTCCAATCTGGCTTCTGGGGACAAACCCAATTCTCCCCTCTTACCCAACTCTGGGTTGCAGGGAGCTCCACTGTGGGGAGTCTGGGTTGCGCTGGTCATGGAGACCCCACTGAACTCAATGAAGGACTCATGAATTCTGGGTCCAGGTCTTAGGAAGAGAAATTTCTACTGATCTGGGATGAACAGCTACAGAAATTTAGAGAGATGCTTCTCAATGGAACTAGAATGGGCAAAAGATGTTTGTGGTGTCTTGTACCAGTGGTATTTCATTTCCTGAGATGAGTGTTAGTAAGTATAAAAACTCTCCATCTGCCCATCCAAGGGCAGGTACATACCGACAAAAGACAGTTATTAATACTTGTGACCATGGCAATGACTCAAGTTGTTGAGATCTTCAAGGTTTTTTTCTTCCTACTCTTTTCTCTTGGTTTTCTGTTTGTTACTTGAAGTTTAGTTGACTTCCCTGGTGGCTCAGATGGTAAAGCGTCTGTCTACAATGCAGGAGACCCTGGTTCGATCTTTGGGTCGGGAAGATCCCTGGAGAAGGAAATGGCAGCCCACTCCAGTACTATTGCCTGGAAAATCCCATGGATGGAGTAGCATGGTAGGCTACAATCCATGGGGTTGCAAAGAGTCAGACACGACTGAGTGACTCCACTTTCTTTCTTTCTTAGTTGATTTACAACATTGTGCTCTTGGTTCTCTTCATAACTGATGATTAGAGCCTCGCAGGGGAAAAAGATCGGAAAAAGAAACAAAGTTAAATTGATCATCTGTGCTACCTTTTTGCAGTTAAAAAACTTCAAGTTCATATCTGAATCCTTAGGCAAAACAGAAAGATTATTGATTAAATAAACTGCATGTTGAGAGGACTGATAATCTTTCTTTTCCTTTCTGTCCCATTCCAATCAGAGGGGGACTGCTAAATTAAAATAATTTAATCAAGATCAATTCTTTGCCCTGGTAATCAAGAGAATTCCATGATATACAGATGGAGGCCCACCACTATGAGGCCAGGCCTGCTAATTAGGAAAATGTCATTCCTTTCTTTGGATTTAGACTAGTGATTTCCAAATGTGTCTGCACATTAGAGTCACCTGGTAAGTCTTAAAAAATAAGATCAGTTCAGTTCAGTCACTCAGTCATGTCCGCTCTTTGCGACCCCATGAATCGCAGTACACCAGGCCTCCCTGTCCATCACCAACTCCCGGAGTTCACTCAGACTCACGTCCATTGTGTCAGTGATGCCATCCAGCCATCTCATCCTCGGTCGTCCCCTTCTCCTCCTGCCCCCAATCCCTCCCAGCATCAGAGTCTTTTCCAATGAGTCAACTCTTTGCATGAGGTGGCCAAAGTACTGGAGTTTCAGCTTTAGCATCATAACTTCCAAAGAAATCCCAGGGCTGATCTCCTTCAGAATGGACTGGTTGGATCTCCTTGCAGTCCAAGGGACTCTCAAGAGTCTTCTCCAACACCACAGTTCAAAAGCATCAATTCTTCGGTGCTCAGCCTTCTTCACAGTCCAACTCTCACATCCATACATGACCACAGGAAAAACCATAGCCTTGACTAGACGGACCTTAGTCGGCAAAGTAATGTCTCTGCTTAAGGGCTGGGCCCAAACCCAACTTTGTGAGAAACCAGTATGTATGTGTGTGTGTATATATATATATATATATATTTTTTTTTTTTTTAAACTCCCTGTGTGATTCTCAGAGAAGGCAATGGCACCCCACTCCAGTACTCTTGCCTGGAAAATCCCGTGGACAGAGGAGCCTGGTAGGCTGCAGTCCATGGGGTCGCTGGGAGTGGGACACGACTGAGCAACTTCACTTTCACTTTTCACTCTCATGCATTGGAGAAGGAAATGGCAACCCACTCCAGTGTTCTTGCCTGGAGAATCCCAGGGAAGGGGGAGCCTGGTGGGCTGCCGTCTATGGGGTTGCACAGAGTTGGACACGACTGAAGTGGTTTAGCAGCAGCAGCAGTGTGATTCTCATGTACGACCAGAGTTGAGAACTGCTGCTTAGATTTTAATGCTTCTGAGAAAATTTAATATTTGTCTTTGGGTGAGGTACTTACTTTAAGAGGTCAATTAATATAAAATTGGCAGTCCTGTATCTCTTTTACTGTGGGAAGTTTGCAAAGTAAACCTTCATTCAAGGATTCACACCACCCTCATCCATGAAATTATTTAAAAAAACTAAGATCATGGCATCTTGTTCTATCACTTCATGGCAAACAGATGGGGAAACAGTGGAAACAGTGACAGACTTTATTTTCTTGGGCTCCAAAATCACTGAAGATGGTGACTGCAGCCATAAAATTATAAGATGTTTGCTCCTTGGAAGAAAAACTATGACCAAGCTAGACAGATTATTAAAAAGCAGAGACATTATTTTGCCAACAAAAGTCCATATAGTCAAGGCTATGGTTTTTCCAGTAGTCATGTATAGATGTGAGAGTTGGACCTTAAAGAAGACTGAATGCCAAAGAATTGATGCTTTTCAACTGTGGTGTTGGAGAAGACCCTTGAGAATCCCTTGGACTGCAAAGAGATCAAGCCAGTCAATCCTAAAGGAAATCAATCCTGAATATTCACTGAATATTCATCTTGAAGGATTGATGCTGAAGGTGAAGTTCCAATACTTGGGCCGCCTGATGCAAAGAGCTGACTCATTAGAGAAGACTCTAATGCTGGGAAAGATTGAAGGCAGGAAGAGAAGGGGATGACAGAGGATGAGATGATTAGATGGCTTCACCAATTCAATGGACATGAGTTTGAGCAAGCTCCAGGAGATGGTGAAGGACAGGAAAGCCTGGTGTACTCCAGTTCGTGGGGTCTCAAAGACTTGGACATGGCTGAGTGAGTGAACAACAACAAAATTCGTGTCTCTGCAATTCCCAGGTGGCTCAGCAGTAAAGAATCTGCCTGCCAATGCAGTAGACGCAGGTTTGATCCCTGGATTAGGAAGATCCCCTTTAGGAGGAAACGGAAGCCCCCTCCAGTGTTCTTGTGGGAAAATCCCATGAACAAAGGCCCTAGTGGGCTACTAGAGTAGCAGAGTCAGACATGCTGAGCACACACATGTTCATGTCTCCATTGTGCTCCATGATCATGTTCATGGTGAATTTAAGGTTCTTGTTTCATTGCAAAAGAATTTACAGCTGAAGTGATTTGTAAGAAGTGGATTTTTTAGAGAGAAACACACTCCACAGAGTGTGGATCATCTCAGAAAGTGCGAGAGCCTCGAAATATGAGGTGGTTAGTTTTCCTGGGATGGGTTATTTCATAGGCTAATGAGAGGGAGGATTATTCCAATGATTTTAGGGGAAGGGGCAGAGATTTCAGGAATTGGGCCACTACTCCCATTTTGGTCTTTTATGGTTGGCTCAGAACTGTCATGATGCGTGGTGGGTGTGCCGTTTAGCATGCTAGTGTATTACAGTGAGCTTATGATGAGGTCCAAGGTCCGCTGGAAGTCAAATCTTCTGCCACTTTGGACCCAGTTGGTTCCAATCAGTCTTTGTCATGAGATATGGACACGTCATTCTTTTAAAGGTTGTGCCCTGTCTCCTTCCCTCCTGTTTCACTTAGAGGTGGCGATAAGCATTTGTGTCCACTCTACTGAAGGTGGCTGGGGAGGGAGTCATTCAAACTGTAGCTCTCCATAAGCATTCTGAGAGTGAGACCTCTTCCCATGGGTAGGGGGAGGTATAAAGATTTCCTAGGAAAAGGGATGAAGTTTCTTCCCTGGGGATGGGCTCTGAACCCATAAAATCCAAGCTGACTTCAACTTCAGACTTTGTCCCTCTTACGCTATAATTTCTTTCTCAATGTGCATTAACCCATTAGTAAAGAAATTTTGCCTGTGGCTTTACAGCCTGTGTGTTCATATTGTGGTGACTGAGGGGGTAAAGTGGCAAGAGGGAGGGAGTCCTCCTGCCTCCTTCTCTCCACAGAGAAGAGGCAGGCCGCCCATCAAGAGGACCACAGCTCTGCAGACAGGCCAGGTGGTTACGGCACACCCACAGCAGAGCCAGCAGCAGGGGTGGCAGACGGTCCATAGCCTGCAGATCTCTGGAACAAGCATTCAGACAAGAGGGGACAACGTTTCTGGCACCACCACGCAGCGTGCGCTAGTAAATATTTTGCAAATGGCTGTCCAGAAAAGGAATCTCAAGTTTGTGGCACTGGCCAGTTTTCACAGTGTAAAACCCTCACTAATTTTAGGCTCCCATCTTGAACCAGAAGTTCCTTGAGGAGGAGGTGGAAAAAAATGTGCAAAATCAGCTCTGGCAGGCTGGGAGGAGTAGGCTCCAGGGGTCTACTGCCCATGGTTGGGCGAGCAGGCTCCCTGCAGGAGAGAGAGGGGCCCAGCAAATTCTTGGGAGAATCGGTATATTTTCTATAGATTTCTGCTCTCTGTGTGTTTCTGCTTCTCTTTCAATGTAAACAACCAACATTTGACTGTGATTACTTCAAATATGACCTCATGAACTCAGGGTTGAAAATAAGCATTTATCAGAAGCAAAACCTGGATTTGGACCCACATAGAAAGAAAGGATTAAGGGCTGCACCTTTCATAAAATCTGAAGAATACATATTTTTGAATCTCCTTCAAATATTATCCTAGAGCTAGTTGATACAGTTTGAGATGTTCAAAATATGTAATATTTATTGAGTGCCCACTATGTATCGGGTACCTTACATGTGTTAATTCCTTATTTTTACTATAACTTTATGAGAAAGGTATTATTATTAGAATAACACATTTTAGATAAATAATCACAGTGCCTATGTTTGAATAAAACTACATGTTATTCTAGACTGTTCACAAGGTTGTTTGAGATGGTCAAAAATAGCAAATATTTATTGAGTGCCATTCCATCCTGAAGGAGATCAGTCCTGGGATTTCTTTGGAAGGAATGATGCTAAGGTTGAAACTCCAGTATTTTGGCCACCTCATGCGAAGAGTTGACTCATTGGAAAAGACTCTGATTCTGGGAGGGATTGGGGGCAGGAGGAGAAGGGGATGACAGAGGATGAGAGTCTGAGTAAACTCCGGGAGTTGGTGATGGACAGGGAGGCGTGGTGTGCTGTGATTCATGGGGTCGCAAAGAGTCAGACATGACTGCGCAACTGAACTGAACTGATTGAGTGCTTACTATGTACCTGGTGTTTTCCTTGAACTCTCCATTGAATTTTTATAATGGCTTAGAAGTCAGGTGTCACTATATGCTTATGTTACAGTTAAGGAAAAAAAGAACAGAAAGTGAATTCCTGAAGGTCAGGTGACTCACTGATGGCAGAGCCAAGAATCAAACCCAGGCAACCTGGCACCACAGACTCCACCATCTTTCTAAGCAGGAATGTTCTGCGGCCAATCCCTGACCTTTGGTGTAGATGCACTTCTAATTCAAATGTTTCTGGACAAACACCTTTCCCAGCATACATCCTTCCTTCAGGTTGTAAACATTACCTTTTTCACTTTGGTGGTATATACAGTTTGGTATCATGTTATTGTGGTCTGTGATTTAGAGCTGAAGTATCTACATGCAAAGAGATCAGGAGATGAATACAGAATCAAAAGCAATTCTGGATAAAAAAGGTCCTTCTGTATAGCACAGAGAGCTTCATATTCAGTTCTCTGAATATATAGCTCATATTCAGTATTTTATGATAAACCATAATGGAAAACAATATATATGTAAAGAATGTATATACATGTATAACTGAATCATGTTGCTAAACAGCAGTAATGAACACAACATTGTAAATCAATTATACTTCAATTTTTAAAAAGTGTTCCTCTATTTACAAAATAAAAGAAAGCAGTTCTCCTAATTGCTAGTCAAGTTCAATGTTAGCCCCTTGAAAACCCCACTCCTAAACCACACACAGTTCAGCTGGACGAAAGGGTTAAACAAAGTCGAATTTGAGAAGAATTCTATTGATCGCCACCTTTAGTACTGAAACAGTTTTGAAGTCACTGCCTCTTTGGAATGACATCATTTACACCTTTCATTCTGGGGTTGTCTTAGCTGAGCTGCACAGTGGTGTTCTTATGTAGACAAAGCTACTGGAGTTTAGAAACAGGAAGGGCTAGAAACTCACTTTTTAAAGTAAAATAAAGCTTACACAGTGGGGGATTTCCTTAATTCTCCAAACTCTTGACATGTGTTAGGTAGTCAGGAAAGAATAATAAAATTCCCCAGGAAAAGCGTTTCACAAATGGCAGTGGTTGAAATGTGGTTTGCAGGTGGCCATGGGTCTGATTTCCAGCCTGTTCTCCTCACCTCCTGCAGGGCTGGTCCCAGTTGTTTTTTGCACAGACAGGTCTGCTGAGTCTTGCAGAAGAGCCAAGCCTTTCCAAACAGGCCACAGAAAGTCTGGAGGATGCTCAGCCCACAACCCAGGCTCCTGAAAATGTGTGTCTGGGTCCCATAAGCACAATGCTGGCTTTCCAGGGCTGCTTCCTTCATTACTCAGGAAGGGGCGCCAACTTCCATTCAGCCCTGTCGACTCAGCCAGCACTGCTTAACAGTGGAAAAAGCGAAGAGGTGCTTGTTCAACAGAAAGCAAACAATAGAAACTGCACGGATATCCAAGGCTTCTAGCAGGTAGCTTCAGAGAGAAAGAATAAGATTGATGGAGTCAGAGATGAAATAACATGATGCCGAAGGACGGATGGGGTTTCTGGGCAGTTCTTCCAAAAGGTGCTCTGCAGTGTAGGGTTTTCAAGATGTTTGATTCAACCATGAGGACCTCAAGGAATGAAGTAGATCTTGGGAGGCTCTGGGCTGGGGCCCAGATGGGAGAGACAAGTTTAATTTAGGAGTTCACACCTGTAGCCTGTAGTGGCCAAACCATGGTTGAGTGGGAATGAAAAGATCCAGATAGTAACATCCTACTGCATTTATATATTTCATTACAGTACAGTTAGTGTTGCTATAGCTCAACACGTGCATGCCTAAAACTCACCTCACTATGCAAAATTGCACAATAAAAACTACAGAGTTTATTGAAAATGGATCAAAGGTACAATACCTAAAAGCTTTGTTAGTGACATTAAAAAAAGATAGGAATATAATAAAAATGATGGCACAGTCTCATGTTAAATAATTAAGAAATATGTAAATACCACAATAAATATGGTACCTTATCTTGAAAAAAAAACCAGAAGTTTGCTTGTGGAAGTGGGCTTTGCAGCTTGTGAGTTATTATAAAGTGATAGAAGGAAGGTTATCAAAATTTTCAGTCTTGAAATCCTGGAGCTTATTTCCTGACTTTGAAATATAGGCCTTTTGAAGTATGCATTTATATTATGGTATAATAGATACCATCTTCACCGAAATTGAAAATTTAAATCCATGTATGAGTGCCAAGTATTCTTGCCTGGAGAATCCCAGGGACGGGGGAGCCTGGTGGGCTGCCGTCTATGGGGTCACACAGAGTCGGACACAACTGAAGGGACTTAGCAGCAGCAGCAGCAGCATGAGTGCCGAAGAATTGATGCTTTTGAACTGTGGTGTTGGAGAAGACTCTTGAGAGTCCCTTGGACTGCAAGGAGATCCAACCAGTCCATTCTAAAGGAGATCAGTCCTGGGTGTTCATTGGAAGGACTGATGCTAAAGCTGAAACTCCAATACTTTGGCCACCTCATGCGAAGAGTTGACTCATTGGAAAAGACCCTGATGCTGGGAGGGATTGGGGGCAGGAGGAGAAGGGGACGACAGAGGATGAGATGGCAGGATGGCATCTGGACGTGAGTTTGAGTAAACTCTGGGAGTTGGTGATGGACAGGGAGGCCTGGCATGCTGCAATTCATGGGGTCACAAAGAGTTGGACACGACTAAATGACTGAACTGAACTGATGATCTTTTTCAGTTAACTTCTGTATCCCTGCTGGAAATTCTCTCATGGCTTTCTCATCTGCTCTTGGGGCTTTGTCTAACAGCTGAAAGCTTTGGAAATTGCAGCAATATTTGAAACTACCCACCTAGCTACTGACAGTACTAGAAAGTGCCACCTCTGCAGAATATAACGTTTTTCATGAAGGTCTTTGTATATAGATAGTGCATTCTTTTTTGGAGAAAGGTCATCCCCCATCTTTCACTCTTTGGTTTTCAGTCTCAACAATGCTCATCTTTTCCATCTCTTCCAGCTTCAGGTCTTATTCTTACCGACTTTTTAGCACTTAGAGTTCCATCTATTATATGTTTCTTTTCTCATCATGGGATTGTGGATTCTCTTATGCTTGTTGCTTGGAAAATGTCAGGTGTTCTCTTGAGTCTTTCAAAAACTTTTTTCACGTAAATCTTTTCCTTAGTACACAAAGCTTTTCTTTCTCAAGACCTGTTTGGTGTTTTTGAACCAGGATGCTCAGACATATCTCAAATGCTGAATGAGTTGTTGCTGTCGTTTCTTTTCAACTACAGCAAAGTTAACAAGTGTGAAAGAATAGTGAAACACAACCTGGGAGGACAACACACTCGGTTAGGGTAAGTAGAGTGTATAGGACAACACAGCTTCAAGGTAGAGGGTCGATGTGTGAAGTGTGTGCCTGGGTGCGTCCTGTCCTACAAGACTCAGCTCACCTGGGGGCAGTTTTCTATGTTAACCTAGTTTTTCTCACAGACAAAAATTACCCACGAGAAATCTACGGGATGCTCAAACTGTTCCATAATATACTCACCTAACTGGAATAAATGTGCATTTTCAAAACAAGTGTTTATCCCAGACTATACATCATACCTCTGTTCATGTATTTTCTCACTTGATCTCTAGAATAATGCTGTGAGGTAGACAGGAAAATTAATATTCCAGTTATACAGATGGAAAAACTGAAGCTGGAACATCTCAAAGCTTGGATATGAGCCTGGAACTGCCAGAAGTTTAGATACGAGTTCTGACCAGGTTTTCAATTCCTGGTCCTAGCAGTTCCTAAAGCCAATTTTACTCCTGTCTTCTGGAAGTTTGGTTTTGTGAGCCAGGAAATTTTCTTCTTTGGCTTAAAGTAGTTTGAGATGGGTTTTTCGAGTAATGCAGAGACTTGGCTAATGCAGGGTAGCCTGGATAATGTTCAAACTCTCTCCCAGCTCTGGGAAACTTTCTGCCACATTTTGACTTGTAAATTAACCAACTTCAGATAGAAGGCACCCTGAATTTCAAGATTTGCCCATAAAGTCGGAGGTTCTGCCTGTAGTGAGCAATGATGCAGACACAGGATAAAGGAGATAGCTTCTAGGACCTGTGAAGGCTAGCCAAGAAAGTCCCCAGGCAGAACTAAGAACTCTTGGGATCTTCAGAGGGGTTTGGTTTGCTCCCTTTAGACATGGCCCTTCCTGGAGACAGTGACTTTTCACTGTTCCTGTTGTCTGGGCTGTTATGATGTAGCCATCACCAGGCTTGCAGGAGGAGATACTCTGGGTGTAGCTGAGTCTCCTCTTCCTCCTGGGTCTCTGGTATCCTGACTACTGTCAGCTAAACCCCAGCTCAGTGACAGAAAGGGATCCCAAAGGTTTTCAGCCAAGAGCTCAGGGCATATGGCTCCTGCTACTTTTGTGTTATCAGCTAAGCTGCCTGTGCCGCAGGCACTGGACAAGCATTCACATGCTCATTCATTCGTTCCACAGTTACGTGTGCAAGGCCGATTATGTGCCAGGATCCTTCTTTTTACACGGTTTCTTTCGTTTGCTTCTTACAGTTTGAAACCAGGAACTGCCTGGCTCCCAGCCTGTGCACTTGACCCCGTGCTGTCTGCTTCTCCCGTTCAAGGTCATCCACAGTCTTAGTCAAGCCTCAATCGTTTTCCTACTTACCAGAGACCTGGAAACTTGTCAGTGACCTTCCTTTGACCTGGAAAACAATTTCTCACCTTGTCACTGCCTTTCATATTTGAGTGCAGACTTAGTTCCCTTCTATTTCCACAGCGAGTGCCTGAGTGTCACCTTCCTGCGTGATCTGATGACCTTTATATATATTCCCTTCCTTCCTTTCTTTCTTCTTTCCTTCCTTGTGTCTTGTTTTAAGTTCATGCATTGGGACCAGTGTACAAATTTAAGAGGAAAAGAGAAAGAATAAGGAAAGCAGAGCAATCTAAATGCTAGAAAATTTTTATTATTTTTAACTTCATGAATGTGCCCTTTGAACTCAGTGGCCATGGGTCCTTCCCAACCTGTGCCTTTCATGTCCTGTTTCCAGCTGGAGTGGGAGGCTGGAGGTGCCCTGGCCCTGAGCCCATGGTGGGCTATGCCTCCCTGTCCTTGGAGAGGAGATGCAGCTGGCCTTCCTGCCAGGAAGCCACTGATGCTTGCGGGGAAGGGAGGGCAGCCTGAGGCATCACTGATGTGGTCAGGGCACCAGTGAGGACTGACAGGGCGAGATTCCTGCAGCCAGTGGGCGTGGGACTGGGGAGGAACGGGATGTCTCTGGGGCTGGATTTTCAAACTTTCTGCCTTGCCTGAAACCCAGGTTCTCAACAGAGGGGATGTGACTCATGGCTGAGATATTCCCTCTGGCCTTGGATGACATTTACGTTGATTACCTCTGAGTCACATTTCTGGGAGGAATTTTTTTTTTTTTTTTCCACCAGATACAAACTGAAGGGAAAATGGCATAGCTGGTAGTTTGGAAACATCAGTGGAAACAGGATCACTTGAGTTATTGGTAGGAGAGTTTAAAGACATGCAAGAATGGCAAGATGAACAAGGCAGAAAAGGAAGGACACTGAGGAGGCAAGAATCATCCATCTCCAATGGGACAGGTAGAACTGGGGTCTCTCTCTGGTATTGAAGGGATATGGGCGGCACAGATGGACTCTGGCCTCTGGCCTCTTAGCGCAGTTACAGAAATTCAGAACCTGAGTGGAGCCATTGTTCATGGCTTTATTTTACAGGTACTCACTGAATGCTTTCTTTCCATGTTCCAGATTCTATTCTAGGCAACCAGGCAACACAAAGTCCTACCTGGTAGGGTTGTTCCCAGTAGAAGAGAAAGAAAACAGAGTGAATAAAAAAGCATCTTTCAGTCCAGCCATTTTGACTAATTAACAGAATGCCTTCAGAATGTCCCTGCAGGATGTTGCAAGTCTGTGTACTTTGCGTGAGGGGAGGGGGAATGAAGGGTCCTGTCAAGGGCACTCTGCTTCAGCTCTTCCAAGTTTGTCTGGAGTCCAGGCTCTTATAGATGCCTGACTCCATACATGGGATCCCATCTCTAGAAGAACCAGCAGGGGTGTGAAGCTGCCTGGGAAAGGAAAATAAAGGAGCCCCATTGAAGTCCTGGATCCTCCTATTGTGTGAGTTTGTTTGAAGCCTCACCTGAGGTTAAGAGCCTTTCTAATGTAAATCTCATTGTATATCTGGAATAGGAAAAGCCCTGTCCAAAGTCCAGTAGGATTCCAAACCCACAGAAAACCAAACCAAACAAACCGAAAACACTTTGCACTAAATTAGTTTCACTTCTGCTTCACCTAGAAGAATGGTTCCAAGGACATTTCCTACAAAATGACCATTTGCTGCCACCAGGCAGCTGTGTGGGCAGACGCTACTAACAAGCAGAAAGAGCTAAGGACCAGGAGCCAGAGGTCTGGACTCCCATCCAGACTTGGCACTACCTGGCCCTGGAGAGGCAGGCAGCCCCACAGGCTGGATGGATGGAAACTGAACACGGGGAGACCCAGGGCGAGGTTCTCCATCATGAATGAAACAGGCACAATTGCGAAGAGGGTGGGTACCGGGGAAGACAAGAAATAAACCAAAGGCAAGGGCTGCAGTGAATGGCCAGGAGCCTAGCATCTCACTGAACCTTGAAGAAGCCAGACAGAAGGATCAAGATGCTTCCTGCGACCTGAGTGATGCTGGCTGTGGGAGGCTGGGCCGGGAGGCCCTGGAGGAAGGAGCACTGCCTGGCTGCCCACCTGCTGAGGGCGAGGCCAGTTTTGCCTCACGGTGCCCTGTTCTCTAAATCCAGGTCAGAGCTCACTGACATCCCCACTCCCTCCCCACATCCCTGGCCACCTGACTGCCCCCTGGACCTTATCTTCTGGCCCACCCTCTGGGCCCATCCTCCCAACTGACCTCCAGGCGCCACTGTACACCTATCCATCCTGGACAGGCAGCTTGCAGCCAAGTCTTTATGCAAGACAGGAGGGCAGAATATGACGATAAGGAGAGAGAGAATAAAGGTGGCAGGGAGGGGAGAGGAAAACAAACATGGAAGGAGAGGGATAGCCGCATGAAGTCTTTAGCTAAAGGCTGACTGAGGCTTCAGGAAGAGGGGTGAGAGTGAGTGATGCTAAGAAAAAGGGAGCTGGGACATGCTCCAGTGCTGGTTCTTGATTTCCAGTAGTGATGAAGGTGCAGCCCCAGCTGCTTCTCCCCAGCAACTGCTTCTTAATCACTGTCCTCCAGGTGGCTGTCTCCTCAAAGTTCTTCCCTCCCCCTGGCACCCTCGCCCGCAAGAGTAACCTGGAGAAGGCTGGCTCGCTTCTCCCTCCTGCCCTGTGGAAGTTTCGTCCTTTTGGTGGGGTCTTGGCTCCTCTTTCTGTCCATCAGGCTCTAGCCAGTGTCCCCAGGTCACCCATCAAGGTCAGTCAAGAGAGTGACCAGATTAGCGCTTGGATGGTTGCCAAGGATGTGGTTTTGACCTAGAACTCAGTCTGGGTAGGTGGGGTGCCCATGTGTGTATGTCTGATGTGCCGGTGTTCACAGAGGGAAGTGGAGATGTTGTACTTACAGCTTTGGCAAAAAGGATTTGAGTTTTACAGATCAGGGACTAAGAAGTCTGTTAGCTGAGGGTGGTCCAAAGACATGAGTTAAGCTACCCCCAGCTGAATCTGTGATTGAGTCCATTCCTATAACTTAGCTCTTGTGTATGTTGTGTGACCTGCAATTTCTTACCTAGAAATGAAATAAATTATTAAACGGTTGTTGTTACCATTACTATGGCTTGAAAGAGGAGATGGAGTGTCTGATGTGTTAATGGGCCAGGTCAGTGACCAGAGTTACGAGACATTTGGGGTGAGACTCTGAAGCGCATCTTGTCTCTGATCAAAGATGAGAGAATTCCTATCCCTGCTGGTGGCTGGGTGGTTGAGGAGGGGCAGAGCGGGATGCTTGGGATGAAGATATCCTGGCACTTAGCTGTGTTGCCTTCCAGGGTCCAGCCAATGCCCATTATTAACATGAATTCCCTGCTTTCATCATTTTAAAGAGAATTACTCTATTACCAACATGCTATTAAAATAACAGAAAGCCAAAGCAAAAATTGCTCTCAATACCACCCTGAAATCAAATCAATGAAAAATATGCACTGTATCCAACAAATATAAAGTTTTATCCATGATGTTACTAAGCACACCAAGAATGCACATGGACGTGGCCTGGCAGAGGCTGCTGACTAATCAACGACGTTTTCTCAGGCTTAGGCCCAGCTGTGCTACTCTTGACCAAGGTTTCATGACTTCTCAGATGATCTGGCTTAGAAATCATGGAGGAAGGAGAGCCAGGCACAGCCAAACCCTACCTATTCTCCTTCTCCTCCCTCATGATGGTCTAACCCTTTGAAACATTGCCAGGTCTCCATGGGAGGCAGTCCTTCCGCTACATTGTGACATGGCCCCTTGATGTTGATGGCAGGGAATGAATGGAGTCTGTGCATTTGCCACAGAACAAATGGTGCTTCATCTGTGCTTGTTTGAACATGTGTACACTTCTGCGTTTCAGTGATTTCTTCCTTCCCTAACCAATCTGCTAAATGCAACATTTACAGCCAGTCTCGCATGCATTATTGCAAGACTGGGGCCTGATCATGTCAAATGAAGGCTGCCAGCTTCCCCTGCCAGAAGCAAGAGGCACTGGGAAAAATGGAAATTAGACAATAGTCTTGTATACTCCCTGCTCTGTCATGGATGGCCTTCAGCAGGAAACCAATCAACGGAATCAAAAGAACACAGTTTCCTGTTAACATAGAGCGATGCCAAATCCACCCGACATTATTATTTCATGCCCTGTGCCAGTCATTGTCAACCATAGCATAAGTAATAACATGTGACTGGGGTTGTGGTTTTAGTGAAATATTCTTTTGCTTTTGGCATGGTACCACACACCTTCATATGCTTTATTGCCCTTTCCCAAACCTAGGGAGGTTTCTTTTTTATTTTTCCTTTTAAGATTTCTTTTCCCCCAAAGAACTACATCTGGCTGTTTTGCTGCATACCAGCTCCTAAACCCAAGCCAACCGAGTCCCAATTCTCAGCCTTTTCTTAAGCAACACTTTTTAAAAAATATATTATTATTATTATTGCATCACATAGGGCTAAAATAAACCCACTGTGTATTGGCCTTCAACAATCTTGCTTTTCCTCAGAAAATGGCTGGTTCCCTAAGACTGGCTTTAGGAGAGAAAAACCTCTCACATAATATTTTTCTTCTTTCCAGGCTGATCTTGAAGGTGCTGATAGGTTGTAAGCCACAGCCTCTGCAAGGATGTTACAAGCCCTGCAGCAGGCGGGAAGTACATGTGTGTTTGGAATGCAACAAAAGGAGAATGTTACAGTGCGTTTTGGACAGGAGCCTGCATTTTTAACCCTTTCTCCAACTCCGTTAGCTACTAAAAAGTTTTATCCTAAAATGCCATAGTTAAGGGGAAATGTGGGCTTCTCTGGTGGCTCAGACAGTAAAGATTCTGTCTGCAATGCAGGAGACTTGGGTTCAATTCCTGGGTTGGAAAGATCCCCTGGAGAAGGGCATGGCAACTCACTCTAGTATTCTCGCCTGAGAATCCCATGGACAGAGGAGCCTGGTAGGCTACAGTTCATGGGATCCCAAAGAGTCAGACATGACTGAATGGCTAAGCACAGCACAGCTCAAGGGGAAATTTGAGAGGACACCTGGGTCATTTTGTTTTCAGACAGGTTTTCCTGGTGGTAGAACTTTCTAGTCGCAGCCAGAGCTGGCTCGGACCCTGACTCCCTCTCTTACTGGATATGTGACTCTGGGGAAGTTGATAAACTTTCTGATTCTCACTTTCTTTCTCTAGAAAATGGAGAAAACACTTTCCAGGACCAGGGCACTCTGCCCTGTCATGGAAACTTTTAGCAGGAGGTGTGCCTCCTAAGTGCTCAATAAATGGTGCAACTATTTTGAAAAAAGTGCTTTGGAAAGTACTGGGTCCTTGCTCTCCAAAGTTTTGGGGGTGGGACAGGAAGAGACTGTGGGGTTCAGGGTCAGGGAGCCTGTAGGGCCAGGTGCAGAGGAGCTGCTCCATGAGGGCTGTGTGTATTCTCTCACTTGCCACACACAAGATTTCCGGGAGAGAGAGACTGGGCAGGCATTATTATTCCCATTTCACAGGTAAAAAATGGAAGTCCTTGCACACTGCTAGAATTGACAGCGCTGAACCCTGGGGCTCCAGAATCCTTGCTCATGTCCCATCTGTACCTCGCATTTCCTTCAGAGCTGAGTTCGTTTGTTCTTGGCCTGTCCTCAGTTCCCCAAGGCCTGTTCTCTCCCTGTCCTTTCCAGGAAAGGACAAGCTCCCTGCCTTTTCACACACACACACTCACTCACTCACTCACTCACTCAGTCATCCCTGGCCTGCGCTGCCTCCTGTGGTCTCCTAAGAGAGTGGCCACTCACACTTGGATAGGACCTAAACTTTGAGGTGATTTGACTGGCTTGGATCACCCTTTTCTTACCTGTCCGTCTTTCCTCAAGTCTCTCTCTCTCTCTAGGTAGCTTTTCTGAACTGCACATTTGTTATCTGTAGGTTCCTAGATTAACCCATCATCTTTGTGGCTAAACTTGTTTGTTGCTTGAAAACAGGAATGGGTTTAATAAGAGGAAGAAGTGCAATGTTTTGGAGGATGGGGGACTTCCGGTCAGAGGGGGTTCTAGTTCAGGTTCCCAGGGAAAGAGACCCTGAGATGGATATTGCTTGGAGGAAGTTTGGACATTGCAGAGAGCTCTGAGGGTCTGGACTCCCCTTGTGGCTCTGCTGGTAAAGAATCTGCCTGTGATGCGGGAGACCTGGTTTCGATCCCTGGGTTGGGAAGATCCCCTGGAGAAGGGAAAGGCTACCCACTCCAATATTCTGGCCTGGAGAATTCCATGGATTGTACAGTCCGTGGGTGGCAAAGAGTCAGACACGACTGAGTGACTTTCACTTCACTGAGGGTCAATATTAAGGGGTGGAGTGGAGGGTGGGTAGAAGGAACAGGACTGAGCAGATGGAGGCTTAGACTGTAATGATGAGTGTAGTTACCACTGAGACTCAGCTAATCCCATAGAAAGCTAAAATAACCCTTTAGAGTTGCCCCTCTCAGAGGAGGGGGTGTCTTTATATCCTCTATTAATCTGTCACTGCGTGCAGGTTGCTGCCAAGGATGTGACTTTAGACAGGTATAATCTAAGGGTAGGTCTTGGAAAGGGACTCAGCTGACAGCCTTCACCGGCTATCCCCTCAGCATCTGGGTGGATGTAGGGATGGGAGAGGATGAGGGATGAGACCTTAGCCCTGAAGGAAAATTGGGTGGAGTGCCATAGTATCCACTCTCAGGAGAAAGCAAGGGGCAGTAGAATTAGCTGGAAGCTGGAGGCATGGGGCTTTTGAGACTCTGATGAGAAGACTTTAGAACTGAGGTATTAGGAAAGAGAGGGTAGTTTATTTCAACCCACAACTGAAAACAGTAGGAAAAGACTTGGACAGCTGGAAACAGATGAAATTTTCTTGCTGTGCCCACTCCCACTCTCCTTAGAACCTGGCCATGCAGCTCACCTTGGATTTTGATGTCAAATAAAATGCTGGACCAGTGTTTCACAAAGTCTGCTCTGTGAACCCGATCTGTCCAAATTATTCTTTGGAAGGGGCTTTGAAAAATGTAAATTCCTGGGCACCAAATGGAATAGAATCTCTGGGGATGGGACCAGGAATCTGTATTTTAAGCATCTTCCTTCCCTCACTATTTGATTCTTTTGTACTTTCATACTAGTGTTCATCAACATCTGTGTTACACTATCTCTGGAACTGGCATGGTCTTCAGGGCTGAAAATATTTTTCATAATACAATTAATGTATTACTACATTAATATTTTTTATAATAAAATATTTGCATAGCTGAGTTATATCACTCTATGGATTTTTCAAATCACTTTCGTAGTAGGCCCCATTGAAGTGGCCATGATACTTACACCATTTGCCCAGCAGCTGTACCTGTTCTACTTATTCTTCTTTGGGAAGACCAATCTCTCCTCCCCTCCACCTCCCTCTGACCCAACAACCATAGGGCTTGAATTAGAGCAGCTTTGTTCTTATGGGATTTCACTTATCTGACCATAATCATGGGTTGAGGGTGGGCATCTGCCATGAGCTGGGCCAGTCACTGTGGCCCACCTCTACACCTAGTGACTGATGCAGAAATGTGCCCATGATTCAAGCTAAGGCAATCTGAGTCCTTCCCCTAGGATTTTTCTTTTCCAAACTAATGGTGTGGGGAAAAGGAAGAGTCTTTCCCCTCTGCTCCGTTAGCATGATTCTAATGCTCTCAGTACTCATAGCCAGTGGTGTGGGGAAAGTGGGTTTGGGAGAGCAAAGCAGACACCAGCGAAGAGAAGCAGGACGTGTCCTGCTGGTATTGAAGACCTCTATTCAGGTCACTTCCGGCTTTGTATGGTTTGGGAACGTGAACCAGTGGATTTCCTGGCACCAAGCCTGTGAGGGTAGTGCATTAGGATGTGATCACGTGTAAATGTGGAATTATCAGACTCACGGGCTATCTGGGAGGGGGTGTGGTGAGGAATGGAGGTAGTAAATAAGGACTAGTGGAAAGGTCTCCATTTCCTTCTGGCTGCCCTCCCCTCCTTCCACCCCCAGGGCCATGCAGTTAACAACTAGACACCACACGTATATGATGTGTGTATTCCTTTCTCTGCTGAACCTAAAAAACAAACAAACAAAACAGCTTTCAATCCAGTGTCTCAGGAAGCCAGTTGCTGGGCATCAGCCTTTGATATGAAACCTCCTTTCTTGGATTCTTGATCCGTTGCTTTTGTATCTCTTTCAAAAGAAGTCTTTGCATGCTAATTTCTATGTGAGGCTTAAAGTTTTAAGTGTTTTGTCTCTGTATCCAGGGGTGTTAGCAGTAAATCTTGTTCCCCACATCCATCTGGGAGAGAAGGTCCTTGCTTACTGTGTTATTTTGGCTTCTTTCAACTATCAACTCCACGTCTGAGGCATATTTCACAAAAGAAGCTATCTCCTTGAGGTTCATTTTTCCCATTTGGTAGGTCAGGGCTTTAGCTTGAGGATGAGATGGGATCCTTGCAAAACAGAAAAGTTGAAGTCTGTAGTTTAATTAGTTTGGATTGAAAGGAAGAGGGCGAGTAACTGTTTGAGGGGTATACAAGTTTACCCAAAAGAAACTATGCTTCCTTACTGGCGGGGTGGTGGGGAGAGTGGAAGAGATGGTAATGATGACGGAGGTAGTGGTGCTGGTGATGCGGTGATAATGGTAGACTTGGGATAGTGGTGGTGATGAGCACCCAGGAGACAATGGTCTTGCTCACCAGTTCCTTCCACACCCGAGGCATTATCACTGATGGTTGCTATTGTTTCTCAGTGTAATGCTCTCCTACAAAATAAGCATTGAGAACATAAAGGACATTAAGTAAAAACCCACATACAGAGATTTGCTCGATTTTCTCCCGCCCCTTGAGCTGAGAAAAGAAAGCACCTACCAGGTGGCCCATCTCTATTCCTTGCTTTTTGGGGGAGCATCCTCCTCCCTCCCCTGACTTCTTCCTCCCTCTCATTCTCCTCCTTTTTCCTTGTCTCCAAATTAATCTTAGCAGGGAGTCCTAAAGCAGATGATCATGTTACAAGTCTAAATGTGATAGCCTGTCATCTTTCATTATTTCTGACATAAACAAAACTGTCAGAAGTATCTAAGACCTGCCCTTGGTTCAGGGTATTCTCTCTGAGGCTGAGAGAGGTACAAGGATTAGGAAAAGGGGGGTTGCTCCAAGGTAATAAAAAATGTAATGGAAGATTGGAAAAGATCTCCAATTCTAAACTTGTGTGCATTTTTAGACCATTGCATTTAAGGGCGATATTGATTAAGGCCATAAAATGTTTACAGAATTGGGGCTTATTTTATAATACAGAGGTCTGGGGGCATTTCATTAACCAGATTTATTTCTTTGACTATTCCCCTGCAATTTGCTTGAATATTTAGATTTGATTTGCAGTTAAAGAATAAATTGCCTGGCTTGTTTCCTGGAGATTGGTCCCTTCTGTGGACTGAGCTGTTGAAGACAGGCAGAGTATTTTTTCATATGGAAGAAAAAATAGCCTAAGTACTAGAGCTGACTCTTTAGGAGTGTGAGCTAGTGTGCCAGGACTTCAGGCACACACACACACTCACACAGAAATGTTTTGGAAAAGTTTCTTATTCTTCACATACTTGGAACATGGATCTCCTTGCCAGTGGTCCTGGGATGAGCTGAGTGTAAATAAATGCAAGTATCTATTCATCAGAGACTGTTATCTTTTTCTGGCCCCTCATTCAAAGCAGCCACAGTTTTCTGAAAGAGCTACTCAGACCATACTCCAGAGCAGAGAATTATTTGGTTCGGAGTGGGGAAGGCTGAGGCCACAGTCCTGGTTTGGGGGCATTTCAGAACTTTAATATTTTGGTAACCCATGCTCTATAAATCATTGAATTACATCAAGTCTATTTAAAACCCCTCTGGGCAGCTGTTTAAAATGCTGTCACTGCAGTAAGCTATGTCCTCAGAGTCACATGGCAGGTTGGGGCCGAGAAGGGGATGGGTTTTGTTTGTGTTTCTTTGACTCCAGTTAGATTTACTCTCTGACTCTCCAATTCTGTGAACAGTCCCTCCATTTCCAGTTATTTCAAAGGCAGGATACGAAGGCCACGGAGTCCATCAGGGTTAAGCCTTCCCATCAGAACAAATGCTTTTTCCTTACATTCTTCTAGCCGTATAGTGAAACGACCACAAATTGTTAACTTCGGATTAATATGTTTAATAAGTGAAATCTGGACTACTTCAAGAAGGCAGGCAGTTTGGTGGATTGGTTGCAGCTGAGTGGTCCCATGGCTTTTCGAGGTCATCGCTTGGGGTTGAGACCACCTGTGTAGCACCTGTGGGCAACTCGGGCCTAATGACCCAGGGAGCCTAATGACCCAGCGAGCTCTGCTCTGCCAGCCCTGCTCTGGCCTCCCAATTTTCTCTGGGATCTGACAGTGCTGGGTGGGGGTTGGGGGGGGTGTGCGGTGTGCATGTTATTAGGAAGCCAGATCAGGGGCTAAGGGTGGGAGTGGGGGGCGGCAACCTGGAGTGAGGCCTCAGGCTTCGCTTTGGAATGCTGTGTCTTACTAGTGGACTGTCGGTCTCTGTTCAGGGTCCTAGCTTCTTGTAGAAAAGGCGGCTGCTGCTGTCTTCACAGTCACATCTGGGCCTGTCTTACCCAAGCCACGTGCCTGAATACATGCACACACAAAAGAGGGAAGTTTAGCCTCACTGAACTTAATCAGAACTTTTTACCAGAAAAACTGAAATTAAAAGTCAAATATGCTTATCTTAATTTCAACAGACTTATAAATGTTCAAAAAAAAAAAAAAACAATCAAATTCCACATAAAATGTGCCTGTGGTGGCAGGGGAACACTCTCTTTTCAGTCTTGGCACCTCCCATGTGTTTTGTCCTTTCCTGGCACATAGTAAGTGCTTGATAATTTGCCGGATCAGTGAGTGAATCCAAATTAAGAGCAAGGTTTTTGGAGTCAAGATCTGAGTTTGAATGTCAGCATCCCACTTACTAGCTGTATGAGCTTAAGCAGGTTACTTAACCCTTTTGAGCTTCAGGTTAAGTTGCCGGGAGGCTTAAGTGAGATAAAGATATTATATAGCTGATCCTTGAAAGTGGGAGTTAGGGGCCCCGACCATCTCTATGCGGTGGAAAATCTGCCTATAACTTTACCCTCCATATCCACGGTTCCATATCTACCAATTCAACCCACCATGAATCTTATAGTACTATAGTAGGTATTTATTGAGAAAAAGTCCATGGAGAGGCAGACCTCTACCTTCTCAGTTCAAACCCTCGTTTCTAAGGGTCAGCTGTATATGTGCTCTATATTGAAATAAATAGCATCTATCATATATTCTTGGAGAAGGGCATGGCACTCACTCCAGTATTCTTGCCTTGAGAATCCCATGGACAGAGAAGCCTGGCGGGCTTCACTCCATGGGGTCGCAAAGAGTCAGACATGACTCAAGTGACTTAGCACATCATATATTCTATTCCCCACTGCATTGTACCCAGAGCAGACCTCTCTAAAGATCAAGAGCTGGTTTTGCCTCTGCCTTGGCCAGCTGGGGAAGGAGTGCTGGGCTCAGCTTTCTCTGCCATCCAGGGTGGGGATGGGAAGAAGGTAGGGCCACTGGCCTTGGCTTTGGCGGGGCAGCCCCCAGTTCAGCGGCATCCAAGTTCCAGCCTCCATTCTGTATCTGGGATCCTCCGGGGATCCTCGGGGCAACCCACCTCCAGACATTAATGTATTTTAACAGGAAAAAAAAAAAACACACAACAGTACACAAAGCAAAACAGCAATAGCCGAGGGGAAAATGATTCAAAGACGATCTGCTTATTCTGAGCCAAATCAAATGAGAGGCAGCAACTCGCAGTCTTCCCCCATCCCTGCAAGCTGATGAAATACCCGAGGGCCCTTGGGAAGGGGAGGCCACATGTGTTTGGGAATCCCAGTGGGTGTCCCCAGCTAGCCTGTCTCTGGCCTGGACCTTGCAGAGATTTCTCACTAGGTCAGTGTTTCTTTAAAAAACAGTAACAGTAAAGCCCTTAATTCGTTTTTGTTTTTTGTTGTCTGTGTGTTGTTTGTTTTTTGCAAAGTTCCTGGTTAAATGTATGGAAAAGGCAGTCAAAGGGAGGAAGGCACTGTGGTCCCTACAAGAAATTCTCCTTCCCTGAGTTGTCCCAGGTGAAGGGCCTTTGCTCTCCCACTCAGCGTGCACCAGACACTTCCTTCGTAGAGGAGGTTCTGGACTGGAGATGTTGCCTCTCAGAAATGAGGGCTTTATTTCCTACTGTAACAGCCCTTTCCTACCTCCTTTCCTCCTTCCCTCCCTCCTCTTCCCTTTCTCCTTTCTTTCCTTATTTTTTGGCTGAGAGTTTGTTATTTGATTTTCTCTCTCTCTCTCCGTGGAGAAAGCAGGGATTTGTTCAAGTCTCATCCTCAATGATTGCTAACTTTGTGACCTCGGATATCATTTAAACTTTCCAAGCCTTTGCTTCTTTATGAGAAAAATGGAGTTAATAATGTCCAAGCTATGAGATTGTTGGACTGATAAGATATATTAACTGTAATCATGTACTCACCGCATAGAATACATTAACTAGGGATAGGTCTAATAACAAGTGCTGCTCTCCTGAATAAAATTACTTTGATAACCCCCCCACCCAACTCTCTACCGCTTAAGAAAACTTTGGTTAACAGTTTCCAGCCTCTGGGATCTTAGAACAAGCAGATCTTCAAGGTCAACTTAAATACTAGTATCATTTCCTGGAAAGGAGACCAGGAGTTTCTTTCCCAACCGAACATCTGTTTCAGCCTCTGCATAATCTGTGTGCCTTCACTCATGTACCACTTCAGTCCATTCTCCAGCAGCCGAAATGGTCTTTTAAAACTTATGGTTACCGGTGCGGGGGAGTGGAGGGGGGACGGGGGGGGGAAGGTAGAGGAGGGAGGGATAAATTGGGAGATTGGGATTGACATATACATACTACTGTATACCCAAGTCTCTTGCGTCACCTGCATTGGGAGGCGGATTCTTTACCACTAGCGCCACCTGGAAAGTCCCAGATATAAAATAGATAATAAGGACCTATAGTATAGCACAGGGAACTCAACTTGGTACTCTGTAACGGCGTATATGGGAAAAGAATCTAAAAGAGAGTGGATATATGTATAACTGACTCACTTTGCTGTACACCTGAAACTAACACAGTCTTGTAAATCAATTATACTCCATTAAAAATAATTTTAAAAAACAGAAATTCAAAATCATACAAAACAAACATCTCAGAAATCCCAGAGCATATCACTCCTTTCCTGGAAATGCTTCAGTGGTTTCCTATTATACTTAGAATGAGATCTAAACTGCATTTTCTGGACAAAGACCTGTGCTACACCTGTTCAGCACCACTCTTCCTCTCACTGTTTTCTAGCTACATGACCTTTCTGACCTGTGCATTCTCTGATGGCTTTAAATGCTCTGCTGCCTTAAGGCCCTGCACTCACTCTTCCCTGGGCCTGGAGCTCTGTTTTGCTGGATGAGTCAGTCTTTCAACTCAAATGTCACCTCCTCAGAGATGCCATCCCGCTACCTGATCTAAAGTAGCACTTGTACCCACCCTCAGTTACCCATTATTTACATCACCTTGTGCATTTCCATAGCACTATTATTAATTATTTATTCATCCATTGATTGAATAAATGATCTTATAATTTAGGTGGAAAAAATAACTTATAAACAATCAGCTTAAGCCAAGGGACCAGAGAAACAATTGCAATAGCTTTCAAAGCAAGGAGGACAGTCACGAATCAACCAATCTCTAAAATCAAAACAACAGAAAAGATCCTCAATAGGAAGCCTGAGTCTGTGGTCTGTGGTCGGAGCTTGGGTGGATACAATCCTATCCCAGAAAAATTACTGAAGGACTCACAAAAGGCTAAAACAATCTGACTTCCCTTAGGCATGAATAAGGTGAAAAAAAATTCCCCATGTAGCTTCAATGAAAGCAGGAAGAGAGAATGGGTTAATTTTTGTAATTATGATAATTTCTTGTGTATTAAACACATACATGACTAGGTCTATTAAGAGAATTAGCTTTTGCAGACTTACTTATTTTTTTCCCTCAGGGCCTACCAATGAGCCTTATTTTCTTAAAAGAAATTTTTGGTTTCCATAGAGAAAATTCTAGAAACAAAATATACTACAGAATTCAGTCTGAATTTTTTTTCAAGTACTGTCTCCTTCTGATGTGCCTGGCCTGGGTTGTTTAGAGGCTATTGGTTTTGATGGCTTTGGGAGTTTATTGAACTACTGCAGATTATATAAATTACATTTTTTTTCCTGAGTAATTTTGATTGAATAAACTTTTTCCCTAGTTTTGCACCCCCCCCATAGTTTACATGCTCATATGTATTCCAGAAAAATTTAGTCCACATGTTTAGATTCATTTATGCTCAGCTTATCCTAGGATCACTGGCAGGGGATCCATGTTTAGAGTATGTGGAGAATAAGAAACTTTTCCTAAAACTCTTTTCATATGTGTGCCTGAAATGATAGCACATTAGCTCAGAGTCCCAAATAGGCAAATCCAATAGTTAGATATTATTCTGATATGTAAAATAGGAAGATTTTAAGCAATAGATGATACAACCCCATATTATTTGAATTTACTTTAAAAGAAGTGATTTCTATTTACTGTTGGCATTTCAGGATTTTTCCCTCCCTATTCAAATCCTGAGCAAATACATCCAGACCAAATTAATTTTCCCATGTATAAAAGCCATGTCAATAAGAAAAAAACAACTAGCCATGTGGTTTGAGCAAGTTAACCTAACTGCTCTGAACCAGTCTCCTCATCTGTTAAACAGGGTTGCTGCTGCTGCTGCTAAGTCGCTTTAGTTGTGTCTGACTCTGTGTGACCCCATAGATGGCAGCCCACCAGGCTTCCCTGTTCCTGGGATTCTCCAGGCAAGAACACTGGAGTGGGTCGCTATTTCCTCCTCCAATGTTAAACAGGGTTGGAAATGTCCAATCTGGAAAGTTGTTGTGAGGATTAAAGATAATGTCTGTAAAGCTCTGAGACTAGAGTATGACTTGTAGTAGAGTTTTAACAAGGGGCAAGTGGTCCTGCCCACCTAGCATTTAGTAACACTTATGATGAAGGTCTACATGACACTGTCATCACTAAGATGGTTACAGGGTGCACGTAGAAAGGGGCAGGTGGAAAGGAATGTCCAGAGTGACCAGATAGCCAAGGGGAGCAGCTTTCAAAAGGGCTCCTTCAAGAAAAGCTGGCCCAGATAGTTAGGCAAGCAGATGCCACTATGCTCAGCATCCTTCCTAACCTGCATCTGCAGCAGTTAGCTGGCCATTTGCCGAAAGCCAGCCAAATGTTGATGAGGGTCATGGTAGGTTTGGGGCCGCACATTGGAAGACATTATCATAAGCAATCCCCTCGTGGACCTCATGACTTTTGTGTACATGATCTTTGGAACTTCATCTTCCCTCCTCCTTAGGATATTAGCTTTCTGCAAGACAGCTCAGTGAGGAGGACAACCACTTCTAAAATGGGACCTAAACAGACTCTCTTTGCCCCAGCATGGATCTGAAAGGGCAGTTCATATATGAAGCCACCCATGAGCGTGAGGTGTCTTCAGGTCTTATGATCTGCAGACCACAGTTATGCTCTTCATTGAGAAAGAGTATTTACAGGAAACAGTGAAAGGCAAGGGAAGCCACCTCGGCAATCATGGGAAAGATGGTGTCAGATGGCTGGGCAAACCACTGTAGTAACCTCCAGCAGTAATTATGGACATCTGGATTGATGAAAAGAACTAAAGGTGGCAGGCATTCTGCATTGGGGCCTGGGTTTTCCCAAAGGAAGATAAATGGGAAAAACATGTTTGCTTTAACTGCTGACTCATGGTACAAAATTTTAATTCAGAGACTTTAATTGAAAATGCAGTGAGAATGTAAAAGATTTACATAGAAAATATTTTAGTACACTGGCAAGACATTAATTATAAAACCAGATGGTCATGGTAGAAAAATCAACCAAGAGGCTTTTATTATTCTTTTGTTTGCTTTGCATGAAACATTTTTACTTTACAAATTCAGTATTTGATTAAATATAAGCAAGACCACTTTTCTATTAAGGTTAATAATATAGAGAGTGATTGTCTGGTGTTCCAAAATATTAAGAAAAAGAATCACCACTGTAGAAACCTGGACTATGAAAGCATTCTTGTGATAGAAGCTTCACGACCAATACATTGGTTCTGTCTCCCGGGAGGCCAGTCTAATGAGACCCTATTTCTCTGCTCCTATTAACCATGACCGCTGTCTCAGTCAAGGGTCATTTGTTTGCAACAGAAGGTTGGAACAGAACTGTCTGAAATTAGCTCAGAAAGAGAGTTTATTGTGAAGGTATAGGAGACTTTCAGAAAAACTCGTGCTCAGGAGGTATAATCAGTTAATTTGTCTGAGAATCTCTCTCTCCATCTTTATCCTAAGGCAAAGGCATCTTCTTTTTGCTTTCCTCCACACACATGTTCCAAGATAAGGCTGGCTTTTCCTGTGTGATGCACAGGAGTCCTACCATGGCTGCCTATTTGAGTTTAAATCTACCATCTTCTTTGTTTACTATTTGTCCCATCTTTTTTAAAATTCCTTTTTCTCCATTCTGCTATCCTTTTTACGTTACTGTAGTATTTTAAAAATTATTCCATTTCCACTATTAGCTTCTCGATCATACATTCTTTTTTAAAAATATTTATTCATTTATTTATCTTTGGCTGGGCTGGGTCTTTTCCTGTACTTGGGCTTTCTCCAGTTGTGGCGAGCAGAGGCCGTTTAACGTACAAGGCTTCTCATTGCAGAAGCCTCTCTTGTTGCGGGCTGCAGTAGTTGCAGCGCTTAGGCTCAGCGGTTGCAGCTCATGAGCTCAGAGCACGGGTTCAGCAGCTGTGGCGCATGGGCCTACCTGCCTCATGGCATGTAGGATCTTCCCAGGGATCGAACCGACGTCACCTGCATTGCAAGGCAGATTCTCAACCACAGATCACCAGGGAAGCCCAAGTATATATTCTTTAATTATTCTTTTTGTTTTTACCACAGAGATGACAAATACACATCACTGACTCATTAGACTATACTATAAATTAATACTGCTAATACTTCCTGGACAATGAAACAACTTTACAACATTTAAGCCAATTTTCCTGTTTGGGCTATTGTTATTGTTGTCATACGTTTTAATTCTACATACTTTTAATCCCACAAAACATTATTCTGGTTTTAAACAGTCAATATTCATTATGTTTTACCCACATGTTTACCTTTTCCACTTCTCTGCATTCCTTCCTGTATTACCATGTTTCCATCTGTGATTACATTCCTTCTGCCTAAATAACTTCCTTTAGCATTTCTTCTAAGTAAATTTCTGCTATCAACACATTCTCTTGATTTTTGTTTGAGTTTTAATTTCAAACCTTGTTCTGTAATTTACCTGTGAGCTTTTCTTCTACTTGTGACACTTTTCTCTGCCCAAATTTATACACAAAAATTTGTTTTCCCAGCTTCAATGAAACACTACAATAATTATGAGACTTTTTATAGTTTATGTTTTGAAGCTATGACTTTTGTCAAGCAAGGATTCAAAGTGTATTTTAGCGCTCAAAACCTCGAATGTTTTCAGGTTTTGAAGCCCTACCATGTGCCAGGCAATGTGCTAGTCACTGGGAATAAAAGATAAGATATGAACTTGTCTTCTAACAGCTCAGTCTTGTAGGAAAAACTGGCCAACAAATGTTATATCATGTATAATAAGTCCTGTGATAGAATTATGCATAAGTTATTTTAGGAGCCAAAGGAAGAACACCACAATAGGATCAGGGAATATTCCCCAGAAGAGATACCTTGATCTTGTATTGAATTTTAAAAGAGTAGAAGTTGTTAGACTTGTGTATCAGCTAAGAGTCATTTTGTTGAAAATAACAGAATATATAACTAACAGTGGTTTAGATGAGTAATCTAGAGGCCTTTTTTTTTAAAGAGTAATCTAGAGGCCTTTGGACTTCTCTGGTAGCTCAGCTGGTAAAGAATTCGCCTGCAATGAAGGAGACTTCAGTTTGATTCCTGGGTTGGGAAGATCCACTGGAGACGGGATAGGCTACCCATTTCAGTATTCTTGGGCTTCCCTGGTGGCTCAGTTGGTAAAAAATCCGCCCACAATGCGGGAGACCTGGGTTCGATCTCTGGGTTGGGAAGATCCCCTGGAGGAGGGCAGCCCACTCCAGTATTCTTGCCTGGAGAATCCCCATGGACAGAGGAGCCTGGTGGGCTACAGTCTATGAGGTCGCAAAAAGTCAGACATAACTGAACGATTAAGCACAGCACACAGAGACCTTTGGCATTGATTTCAGCTGAGGATTTATGCTCTTAACTCTGTTCTTCCACTCTGCCATCTTTGGTGTGATGGCTTTTCATCCCCATGTTTTATGGTCTCATGATTTCAGCATGGCTGCCACAACTCCAACAATAGCATCCCTGTTGAAGGCGGGAAAAAGAAGGAAGGCTAGCACTGTTCATACCTGTCAGTTCCCTAGAAGCGCCACAGCAGACGTTCTTTTGCATCTCATTGGCCAGAGTGGGTCATGTGACCACTCTCAAGTACAAGGAAGCTGGCAAAGGAGGGTCTGACTGTCAGGCCTCTGGGGAGGGAGGTAACCTGTTGGGGCTGAAGGATTAGTCTCCTGCAGTGTCTACCACAAATCTAAGAGTGGGGAACAAATGTGTAAAAGATTGGAGCTGTAAGATTTCATGCACATTTGAAGAACTACAAACTGTTCTGGAACAAATGGGGATGCTTAAGCATGCTTGAAGGTGAGACAGTGGCCATAGCACAAGTGCCTTGTGGGCTAAAGAGTCAAGCCACGAAGAGCAACAGAGAGCCTCGAGTGGATCAGAGCTGTGTTTTTAAAGAATTGCTCTGGTGGCAGTGTTGAAGTTGGCTTAGGAGTGGTCCAGAGTGCAGTCAGGCGGAAATAATTAGGAAGCTCTTGCAGTAAACTAGGTGAAATGGGATAATGAGTAACTGTAGAGATAAAGGCATGAATAATAGCTTTATTTGAAACAAGAATTATTGCAAGGTAGTATGTGTAGTTGTTAAAAGTTTGAGCTTTGGAATAACATGTAACTGGTTTCCAATTTACTCTGCCATTTCCTACATGTCCAACTCTGGATGTATTACTCAACATCTAGAAATCTCTTCCCTCAGTTGTAAGTAGGGGCAGAAGGAAGACAGAATCCACTTTATAGGGTTAAATTATGTAATATAGTGGATTGTTAATGCAGGCTAGCATTCCATTCTTTCTCTGTTATTTATATGTGAATATACACACATATTTATATAGATGCAAATATTGAATGAAAAGAATAGACCTAGGATGACCCCAGATTTCAGGCTCCAGTGACTAGGAGAATGATGGTCATTGAGATGGGGAATATTAGAGGAGGAATGGATCTGAAGGAAAAAAGTGTGAGTTCAGTATTAGAAACATTTGAGTAATTTGAAAAGTGAAAGTGAAGGTGCTCAGCCATGTCCGACTCTTTGTGACACCATGGACTGTAGCCTAACAGGCTCCTCCATCCATGGGATTTTCCAGGCAAGAATATTGGAGTGGGTTGCCATTTCCTTCTCTAGGATATCTTCCCAACCCAGAGATTGAACCCAGGTCTACCGCATTGTAGGCAAATGCTTTACCATCTGAGCCACCAGGGAAGTATTTGAGTAACTTAGGGATATTTAAATGGCCTAGGGCATTGGGTAAGTGTCGCTTTAGCAAAAAGAACTTGACCACGAATAGACATTTGAGTGTCATCACATTGTAGATTATGGTTGAAGTTGAATTGATTCAACTCAGGGATCAAATACAGAGGAAGAAAAGCAGAGGTCATCAGTGAAGGGTGTAAGAAGGGAGAGTAGTTGGGAAGATGACTGAAAAGCATGGCTGGAAGAGTGGAAGAAAGTCCAGGAGCATCACAGTGGACAAAGGAAGGAATAACCAGATGGTACAAAATTTCCCAATCCTGGTTTTCATCATTTAGGTCCTAGGAAGCTTCTGCAGGGTTGTATTTAGCCGAGCAGTAGAGACTGAAGCTACACGATGTGAGTTGGAGAGTGAATGGGAAGAGAGAAAGTGGAGACAGGGAACCTAGGGAGTTATTTCCCAAAACTTGGCTCTGACCAAAATGGAGCAATTGAACAATAGCTGGCCTGAGGGAAGGTCAAGGAATGGCATCTTAGTTTGCTCAGACTGCCACAACAGACTACAGCCAACAGGTGGCTGAAACAACAAAAAATCCATCTTCTCTGGAGGCTAGAAGTCTATGATGAAATCACTAGCAAGTTGTGTTCCTGGTGGGAGCTCTCTTCCTGTCTTCTGGATGGCTGCCTTCCTGCTGTACTCACATGGCTTTTCCTCAATGTGTCCAATGGAAAGATGGAGAGTAGGATCAGGGCCCACCCTTAGGACTTCATTTCACCTTAATTACCTCCTTTGAGACCCCATCTCTGAATACAGCCATGCTAGAAGTTAGGACGTCAACATATGAGTTTTGAGGGGACACAAATATTCAGTCCATGACAGAAGGTTCTTATGAACAAGATAGAAAGGATTTTTTGTGTGTATTGATGTAGAACAACCTATAATGAAGGAATAATTAAAGATATAGAAGAGATAACATGGGCTATTGGAATGATGATGATAAAATCAAAAGCAGAGCTTTGGATTTCAGAGAGAAGGGAAAAGTGTTATGCCACTGGAGGTGAGCATCTGTAGGTGTCCTGGGAGGAGATTCCAGCCCAGTGTAGGAAGCAAAGTCATCTGAGAATAAGAGGTAATCAAGAGCGGGGTGGTAGAGAGGCAGGTGAATATGTGGTTGCTGAAAGCCAGCTGTGCTTGGAGACTAGATTGATCATGGCCCATTCTTCCCAGCTGGGTAGTGATGTCTAGTTTAGCTAACCATCTGACATATCCTTGAGGTTGCTGCTCAACTATTACTGGAATTTTGTGTCATCTGTCATCTACAGACAGCAAACTGAGGCTTGAATTAAAATTCCTGCTTTTGAGACCAGAAGTACAGGATGGAAAAAGTACAGTAACATATCACTTTCAACTAAAGGGGAACTTTAGTTGCTGGGACTTTAAGAGTTAATGATGCTAGGGGCATTTTTTGGCTGCTTTGGTACAAGCACAGTATCTACACCAGAGAGGGTGAAAGTCTGTATTCGATCTGTGCCTGTCAGGTTATTCTGGAGAATTTTGAACACCACACATGAGAAGAACATGAACTGTACTGTAGTCACACAGACCATTGGATAGGACCCAAGCTGTGCCACGTGACACATGAGTACAGTCACTGGGGCACATTTAGCCTGAAGAGAAGACAGCAGTAATAACTGTTGATTTAATCAGTATACTTATCTTGTGTCTTATGTGCGTCCACTCGAAGAAGTTTCACACTCCTTGTTTTCACACTTCCTTGTTTTCCTCTGACTTCCCTGGGGGATAGGGATCATATCACCAAGATTTCACAGATGGGGACATTGAGACACCTAGAGGACAAAGACAGGAGACAACCTGGGTGTCCAGCATCCACCAACTTGCTCCTTAACCATTTGGTCCTTGATTTTCATAACAAACATTTCCCTTCCCATTTCATACAAACACTTCGCTTCCCCCCATCTTTCAGAGCCCAGATGAAGTTTCCTTCCAAAGAAGCTTCCTTGGCATCATTGGGCGTTCACTGATTTTTGCCTGCTTTGAAATTTGACAGTATTCAGAACATTTTACTGAGCACCTAAGCAATATAAATTGATATCTGTTGCTAGAGTCTGCAGTACTTCATTCTATATTATTTTGTGCTGTTTAGTGTTGGTCCCCCTCCCTACAGATAATGAAAGTAAGGATTAACCTAGAGGACAAAGACAGGAGACAACCTGGGTGTCCAGCATCCACCAACTTGCTCCTTAACCATTTGGTCCTTGATTTTCATAACAAACATTTCCCTTCCCATTTCATACAAACACTTCGCTTCCCCCCATCTTTCAGAGCCCAGATGAAGTTTCCTTCCAAAGAAGCTTCCTTGGCATCATTGGGCGTTCACTGATTTTTGCCTGCTTTGAAATTTGACAGTATTCAGAACATTTTACTGAGCACCTAAGCAATATAAATTGATATCTGTTGCTAGAGTCTGCAGTACTTCATTCTATATTATTTTGTGCTGTTTAGTGTTGGTCCCCCTCCCTACAGATAATGAAAGTAAGGATTATGTGAAAAAGTTGGCTTAAAGCTCAACATTCAGAAAACTAAGATCATGGCATCTGGTCCCATCACTTCATGGCAAATAGATGGGGAAACAGTGGAAACAGGGTCAGACTTTATTTTTCTGGGCTCCAAAATCACTGCAGATGGTGACTGCAGCCATGAAATTAAAAGACGCTTACTCCTTGGAAGAACTGTTATGACCAACCTAGATAGTATATTCAAAAGCAGAGACATTACTTTGCTGACTAAGGTCCGTCTAGTCAAGGCTATGGTTTTTCCTGTGGCATATATGGATGTGAGTGTTGGACTGTGAAGAAGGCTGAGCACCGAAGAATGGATGCTTTTGAACTGTGGTGCTGGAGAAGACTCTTGAGAGTCCCTTGGACTGCAAGGAGATCCAACCAGTCCATTCTGAAGGATATCAGCCCTGGGATTTCTTTGGAAGTAATGATGCTAAAACTGAAGCTCCAGTACTTTGGCCACCTGATGCAAAGAGTTGACTCATTGGAAAAGACCCTGATGCTGGGAGGGATTGGGGGCAGGAGGAGAAGGGTACAACCGAGGATGAGATGGCTGGATGCCATCATGGACTCAATGGACGTGAGTCTGAGTGAACTCCGGGAGTTGGTGATGGACAGGGAGGCCTGGCGTACTGGGATTCATGGGGTCGCAAAGAGTCGGACACGACTGAGCAACTGAACAGAATGGAACGGAAGGATTATGTTTTATTTTTTTCATACCTCTCATAGGGCCTAGCCAATGTTGAACCCTGAACAGATGTTCAGTATTATGCCTTTGCTCCAGAGGGGACAGTATCGCCATCTTCTGAGGTTGTCCACTCCTCACGCATCCTTGAAAGAGGAGTCTGAAACGAAGAGCAGGGTCTCTACTGTGGAGATGGCAGAATGTGAGGGCCCCATGGAAGTCTCCCAGTTGTAGGTCATTCTCAATTGATCCCAAGTATTAACATTTTAGCAGCTAGTAAGAGTTGCCAGTTATCTCCTTGACACTCTTGTGATCAATAAAGTACACTGTCAATAATGGAATCTCCTGAGATTCAAAGGGACTGTTTTGTTTTTAAAATATTGTTCTGCAAGTATTTTTATTTTTCTTGAATTAATCCTTAAAAAACAAAATTTTTCATGACTGATTTGGAGCATCAGTTTTTCCATTTTAAGTTTTACTTCTGTCCTGATTCTGTTTTTAAGATCTTATAAACTTGATGGCAATGCTTTTGATTTCCTTTGCATCAGCCACTCCACTGGCTGGTTATTCAACACCAGTCCTAATACCCTGAGCACACAATCTTCATAATGTAACCTCAGTCTCATCCAAACATTCACTCATATAGCTTCTGTCCCCGCCTAATTCTGGAAGCATCTCAAATGTGTCTTCCTTTTCTATACATCTATGCCTTTGTGTGTGCTTTTTCTTCTGTTGGAAAACTTACCACCCTCCCCCTTTTTTTTGTGAAGGGAAACTGCTGCTTGCCCTTCAAAACCAGTCTGAAGTTTTGTCTCTTCTGTAGAACATTTGTTTTGCTCCATAAGCAGAGTTAATGGCAGCCTCCTTTGTAATCTTTTTCTCTACAATGGTGTCTCATATATTCCACTGTAATTATCTATTTACATAAAATTGCAACAAGTCTGAGGGCAAAAACCATGTCTCTGTATTCCTAGTGCTAAACATAGCAGATGTTCAAGAAATGTAGACTTTGAATGAATGAATACATTGGGTTTCTTGGTCACACGCAACTGAAATAGACTCTGATAATCTCAAAAAGAAAATGAAGAATTTTTTGGATGGCTACTGGGGACAGATCAATGAATGGCTGGAAGACTGGGTTTGAAAAATGGGCTGGACCCAGGAAGAACCCATGAGGGGAAATCAGGAGGGACAAATAAATTTGATTACCATTTATATCATTGTATCCCTCCACTGGTTTCTCAGGCTGGGGTTCAGTTCAGTCGCTCAGTTGTGTCCGACTCTTTGCAACCCCATGGACTGCAGCATACCAGGCCTCCCTGTCCATCACCAGCTCCTGGAGCTTGCACAAACTCATGTCCATCGAGTTAGTGATGCCATCCATCCATCTCATCCTCTGTTGTCCCCTTCTCTTACTTTCAGTCTTTCCCAGCATCAGGGTCTTTTCCAAGGAGTCCATTCTGCGCATCAGGTGGAGTTTCAGCTTCCGCATCAGTCCTTCCAATGAATATTCAGGACTGATTTCCTTTAGGATAGACTGGTTGGATCTCCTTGCAGTCCAAGGGACTCTCAAGAGTCTTCTCCAACACCACAGTTCAAAAGTGTCAATTCTTTGGCACTCAGTTTATTTATAGTCCAACTCTCACATCCATCCATACATGACTACTGGAAAAACCTTTGACTAGATGGACATTTTTTGGCAAAGTAATGTCTCTGCTCTTTAATATGCTGTCTAGGTTGGTCATAGCTATTCTTCCAAGGAGCAAGTGGCTTTTAATTTCATGGCTGCAGTCACCATTTGCAGTGATATTGGAGCCGCCCAAAATAAAGTCTCTCACCGTTTCCATTGTTTCTCCATCTATTTGCCATGAAGTGATGGGACCTGATGCCATGATCTTAGTTTTCTAAATGTTGAGTTTTAAGTCTACTTTTTCACTCTCCTCTTTTACTTTCATCAAGAGGCTCTTTAGTTCTTCTTCACTTTCTGCCATATGGATGGTATCATCTGCATATCTGAGGTTATTGATATTTCTCCCGGCAATCTTGATTCCAGCTTGTGCTTCATCCAACCCAGCATTTCACATGATGTCCTCTGCATAGAAATTAATAAGCAGGGTGACAGTATACAGCCTTGATGTACTCCTTTCCTGATTTGGAACCAGTCTGTTGTTCCATATCCACTTCTAACTGTTGCTTCTTGACCTGCATACAGATTTCTCAGGAGGCAGGTAAAGTAGTCTGGTATTCCCATCTCTTGAAGAATTTTCCACAGTTTATTGTGATCCACACTGTCAAAGGGTTTGGCATAGTTAATAAAGCAGATGTTTTTCTGGAACTCTTTTGCTTTTTCAATGATGCAACGGATGTTTGCAATTTGATCTCTGTTCCTCTGCCTTTTCTAAATCCAGCTTGAACATCTGGAAGTTCATGGTTCATGTACTGATGAAGCCTGGCTTGGAGGATTTTGAGGATTACTTTGCCTGCGTGTGAGATGAGTGCAATTATGTGGTAGTTTGAACATTATTTGCAATTGCCTTTCTTTGGGACTGGAATGAAAACTGACCTTTTCCAGTCCTGTGGCCACTGCTGAGTTTTCCAAATTTGCTGGCATATTGAGTGCAGCACTTTCACAGCATCATCTTCCAGATTTGAAATATAGCTCAACTGGAATTTCATCACCTCCACTAGTTTTGGTTAGAGTGATGCTTCCTAAGGTCCACTTGACTTTTCATTCCAGGATATCTGGCTCTAGGTAAGTGATCATACTATCATGGTTATCTGGGTCATGAATATCTTTTTTTGTATAGTTCTTCTGTGTATTCTTGCCACCTCTTCTTAATATCTTCTGCTTCTGTTAGGTCCATGCCATTTCTGTCCTTTATTGTGCCTATCTTTGCATGAAATGTTCCCTTGGTATCTCTAATTTTCCTGAAAAGATCTCTAGTCTCATTCTCAGGAAGGCGGGAATATGCCATTAGTTGACTCTGTGTCACATCAGACTTTGCTCACTTTGTGGACAGACTGGGTTGAAGTCACCTGCTGTTGTCAGGTTGCAAAGCTGGGAGTTGAGTAGGTACTATGACCACTAAGATTACACACAAAGCGGAAAAAGAGCTTTGAAAGGAAACTGGGTAATAGCAGAGGACAATGAAATGCGTTTAATTAAGAAAAAGACTGACAAGTGTCTATTACTATGATGAGACTTTGCAGAAAAGGAGACTATGTGACTTAAAAATCAATTTAATATTGGCTGGCTTGCTTACCAGCAAAATCGCTCTTGACATTTAGCACCTTTCTTTATTTCTCTTGATGAACTCAGAGTTCTTGCATAAATTTAATAATGTGTTATGTATCCCCTGGGTATCTGATTTACTGACTTGAGCTGAATGATTGGACTCAATACAGAAAAAGAGCTTGCAAACTTTGCCTATGGCTGTCGAGCCATCAAGGAACTAAGCTCTTGTGCTCCCTGGAGAAGCTAAAAATTCTAAAATGAAGTGCCCTCTGCTCTGGTTTCTGCTTTTCAGCATTTCTTTTCTGCTTTCACATACTTTTGCTGTTTTAAAATTAAATCTAAGAAACTCATTCCATATTTTTCATCATCTGCTTTTGAAAGTGAATGTTATGGATTTATGGTCTGGGTTTCTTTGATGTTAGAGTAGCAAACATGCTTGCTTCACTTGTTTTCATTTCATTTTTTTAACATCTATGAAGCTTTGATAATTTGATTTATTAAAACACCACAGTCAATGTAGGGGAACTGACACCGTTCTCATTGTTGGAAAGCGTCATCAAACATCAGGCACTAGTTCCCTATAGAGAACTTAGGCCTGTTATGATGGACTCCTCCTCTTTGGTCTTCAGGGAAGTCTGGAATTAAGCAAAATTTCAAGCTACACCCCAAGGATATTCATTCCTAGGACATTTCAAGAAGTTTGAATTGACTCCCACCCTTCTAATTTTGATTTTATTCTTGCTGAGTTATTCAGAATGATCAGTTATTTTCTTATTAAGAGGCAAAAATGTTCCTTCTTGTTTCCTGTACTGTGACTATGGATCTGATGTATTAAAAGTTTCATTTTATATCGTATCCCTTTAAATGTATTAAGGAGGAGAGGGGATGTGGAGACAGAGAGAAAACACAGGATAACTTTACCCTGAGTGGAAAGACTAGATAAGCAGACCACCGGCAGAGCTTAAAACTATGTACAAAAATGTTAGTGTTGAAAGAACACCTAGATGTATTCACTGCAATCCTGGTGGCTCAGATAGTAAAGAATCCGCCTGCAACGCGAGAGACTTGGGTTCGATCGCTGGGTTGGGAAGATCCCCTGGAGGAGGGCATGGCAACCCACTCCAGTATTCTTGCCTGGAGAATCCCCATGGACAGAGGAACCTGGTGGGCTACAGTCCATGGGGTTGCAAAGAGTCAGAGACAACTGAGTGACTAAGCCCCACACAATATCATTGGGTCTCAAGGAAAGGAACCATGTGTGTGCATGCTAAGTCGCTTCAGTCGTGTCCAACTCTTTGCAACCCTATGAATTGTAGCCCACCAGGCCCCTCTGTCCATGAAATTTTCTAGGCAAAAATATTGGTGTGAATGGCCATTTTCTTCTCCAGGGGATCTTCCTGACCCTGGGATAGAACCTGCATCTCTCATGTCTCCTGTATTGGCAGGCAGGTTCTTACCAGTAGCACTACCTGGGAAGTCCAGAAACCATCATGTGTTAACATTTAATAAATGTGTGTGTGTGTGTGTGTGTGTGTGTGTGTGTGTGTGTAAGGGGGCCATTATAAGGCTATGACAGGGACTCTTTTAGCTATCTGAGGAATGGAAAAAAGCCAGGTCACATGGGGACCAGAACTGCAAACTCAGAAACCAGGGGTTCTCTCTCTCTCCACATTTGTCAGGAATTGTACAGTCTCTTCTTAAAACTGATCATTCAACACACAGTATGATATAGGCTATTATAAGTTTCTTTTCTTGATAAAGTAAAAAGGCAATTAGAAATGTCAGGAGGTATAAAAAAAATCATGGTCTAAAAATGAAACAAATTCAACTATGACATGATTTTGAACTCATGGAGTACTGAGAGAGAATCCATTCAACTTTGGTATTAGGAATAGTCTCCTTAGCATGACACAGGTTTGATAACATAAGAGGTACACATCTCTCAAATGGGTCCATTCACACTATCAAACTAATAATTAATTTTTATTTAAATTCTTACTAGGTGACAGGCACTTGCTAAATGCTTTAGATAATTTCATTTAATTTTCAAACAACTCTATATGCTAGGTATTATTATCCCAAGTTTTTCAGATGAATAATTGAGGCACAGAGAAGTTAAATAACCATATTAAGTCACATAGTTCTTAAGTGGCAGAGTTATTTTAAGTTATATGCTTTACCTCTATTATGTATAGTATTTTAGGCTAGGATATATTATCCCGATGTGGCAAGAATACACAGAAGAACTATACAAGAAAGCTCTTAATGACCCAGTTAACCACAATGATGTCGTCACTCACTTAGAGCCAGATATCCTGGAATGTGAAGTCAAGTGGGCCATAGGAAGCGTTACTATAAACAAAGCTAGTGGAGCTGATGGAATTTCAGCTGAACTATTTCAAATCCTGAAAGATGATGCTGTGAAAATGCTGCACTCAATATGCCAGCAAATTTGGAAAACTCAGCAGTGGCCACAATCTGAGGAATGGAAAAAAGCCAGGTCACATGGGGACCAGAATGCAAACTCAGAAACCAGGGGTTCTCTCTCTCTCCACATTTGTCAGGAATTGTACAGTCTCTTCTTAAAACTGATCATTCAACACACAGTATGATATAGGCTATTATAAGTTTCTTTTCTTGATAAAGTAAAAAGGCAATTAGAAATGTCAGGAGGTATAAAAAAAATCATGGTCTAAAAATGAAACAAATTCAACTATGACATGATTTTGAACTCATGGAGTACTGAGAGAGAATCCATTCAACTTTGGTATTAGGAATAGTCTCCTTAGCATGACACAGGTTTGATAACATAAGAGGTACACATCTCTCAAATGGGTCCATTCACACTATCAAACTAATAATTAATTTTTATTTAAATTCTTACTAGGTGACAGGCACTTGCTAAATGCTTTAGATAATTTCATTTAATTTTCAAACAACTCTATATGCTAGGTATTATTATCCCAAGTTTTTCAGATGAATAATTGAGGCACAGAGAAGTTAAATAACCATATTAAGTCACATAGTTCTTAAGTGGCAGAGTTATTTTAAGTTATATGCTTTACCTCTATTATGTATAGTATTTTAGGCTAGGATATATTATCCCGATGTGGCAAGAATACACAGAAGAACTATACAAGAAAGCTCTTAATGACCCAGTTAACCACAATGATGTCGTCACTCACTTAGAGCCAGATATCCTGGAATGTGAAGTCAAGTGGGCCATAGGAAGCGTTACTATAAACAAAGCTAGTGGAGCTGATGGAATTTCAGCTGAACTATTTCAAATCCTGAAAGATGATGCTGTGAAAATGCTGCACTCAATATGCCAGCAAATTTGGAAAACTCAGCAGTGGCCACAGGATTGGAAAAGGTCAGTTTTCATTCCAATCCCAAAGAAAGGCAATGCCAAAGAATGCTCAAACTACTGCACAATTGCACTCATCTCACATGCTAGTAAAGTAATGCTCAAAATCCTCCAAGCCAGGCTTCAACAGTATGTGAACCATGAACTTCCAGATGTTCAAGCTGGATTTAGAAAGGCAGAGGAACCAGATATCAAATTGCCAACATCCATTGGATCATCGAAAAAGAGAGTTCCAGAAAAACATCTATTTCTGCTTTATTGACTATCCCAAAGCCTTTGACTGTATGGATCACAACAAACTGTGGAAAATTCTTCAAGAGATGGGAATACCAGACTACTTTACCTGCCTCCTGAGAAATCTGTATGCAGGTCAAGAAGCAACAGTTAGAAGTGGACATGGAACAACAGACTAGTTCCAAATCAGGAAAGGAGAACGTCAAGGCTGTATACCGTCACCCTGCTTATTTAATTTCTATGCAGAGGACATCATGTGAAATGCTGGGTTGGATGAAGCACAAGCTGGAATCAAGATTGCCAGGAGAAATATCAATAACCTCAGATATGCAGATGCTGCTGCTGCTGCTAAGTTGCTTCAGTCGTGTCCGATTCTGTGTGACCTCAGAGACGACAGTCCATCAGGCTTCCCCATCCCTGGGATTCTCCAGGCAAGAACACTGGAGTGGGTTGCCCACCCTTATGGCAGAAAGTAAAGAGAAACTAAAGAGCCTCTTGATGAAAGAAAGTTGGCTTAAAACTCAGCATTCAAAAAACAAAGATCATGGCATCTGGTCCCATCACTTTATGGCAAATACATGGGGAAAATGTGGAAACAGTGTCAGATTTCATTTTCTTGGGCTCCAAATTCAATGCAGATGGTGGCTACATCCGTGAAATTAAAAGATGCTTGCTCCTTGGAAGAATACCTATGTCAAACCTAGACAGTGTTTTAAGAAGCATAGACATCACTTTGCTGACAAAGGTCCATATAGTCAAGGCCATGGTTTTTCCAGTAGTCATGTATGGATGTGAGAGTTGGACCATAAAGAAAGCTGAGAGCTGAAGAATTGACACGTTTGAACTTTTGTGTTGGAGAAGACTCTTGAGAGTCCCTTGGACTGCAAGGAGATCCGACCAGTCTATCCTAAAGGAAATCAACCCTGAACATTCACTGGAAGGACTGATGGTAAAGCTGCAATCCAATACTTTGGCCACCTGATGTGAAGAACTGACTCAGTGGAAAAGACCCTGATGCTGGGAGAAATTGAGGGCAAGAGAAGAAGGGGACAACAGAGGATGGGATGGTTGAATGGTATCACTGACTCAATGGACATGAATTAGAGCAAACTCAGGGAGATAGTGGTGGACAGAGAAGCCTGGTGTTCTGCAGTTCATGGGGTTGCAAAGAGTCAGACATGACTTACTGACTGAACAACAATAACATATTATCCCAATCAGGAATAAATGATATTTACATAATCATTATAAAAATGATCTATAGATAAAGTATGTAAAGTTTGATTATAATTACAAAAGAGAATGCCAACATTATTGATCTTGAAACAGTATAGAAGTAAGTTAGGGCAAAGAGGGAGAAAGAGAAGGGAAAAGAGTATGTATTGCCTTATATTTCCCAGTTAAAGAGATATTATTTAATGTTACTGTATCAAAAGAGCAGAATTTTTAAAGTTATATAAAAGTGCTAATAGGACTAAAAATAAAAATAAGCTAAAAAATGTTGAAAATAACTAAGCCAAATTTTTTACTTTAAAAGTAGCACTCAATAGATTCTTCTTAAAATTGATAAATCAAGAAACAGTATAAACATGTTATTCCAGTTATGTGGATGGCTACCAGAAAACAAAAAGCTATAAACAGATGAAAAAGTTACCTGTGAAAAGTAGGCCTGGAGTGGAAATCATGGAGTGAGATTTTTACTTTTTATTTTATACTTTTCCATTTAAATGATTATTTCCATGTGTGCACATTATGTTTTATAATAAGAACCATGCCCATAATATTTACTTCAGTAAGTCAACAGCTAGGTTTCCATCCCAGAAAAATCCTCATTGTAGACGTACAGAAGTGGCTCTGAATGAAATTCCAAAGGCTGGAATTACAGTCCGTGTAAGGTGTGCTGGGTAAACACTGTTGCCCCAGTGGTCTGGGTTTCCTTTACATAAATCTGAATGTCTTGAAATCCCCACCTTTCCAACATACGCCTAGAGACGGGAGAAAACAAGCACCCTCCTGCCTGAATTTCTTAGCCTCTTTTCTTTCATGTTTACTTCTGCATGAGAAGGCATAGTATGTCCTACTTCCTCTTCTGATCTCTGTCTAATGCTGATTCCAGGGTACAATAAGCCTCATGGCTGGACCTTAGTAGTAGATGGGGTACAGGAAGGGAAAATATTTTACTGAAAAGAGTGCAGAATATTGGGAGGTATTTCAAAAGTATTATTTCCCTTGTTGTTGTTTAGTTGCTAAGTTATGTCTGAATCTTTAGCAACCCCCTGGACTGTAGCCCACCAGGCTTCTCTGTCCATGGAATTTCCTGGGCAAGAATACTGGAATGGGTTGCCATTTCCTTTCTCCAGGGGACCTTCCCACCCCAGGAACTGAACCCACCATCTCCTGCTTAGGCAGGTGGATTCTTTACTACTGAGCCCCCAGGGGAGCCCCCTTATCTCCCTAATGTGTATACAAAAATGCATACATAAGGTCTGCAAGAATACAGACCCCTTAATGGCAGTGGACACCTCTGAGGAGGGGGATGGGCAAGGTGGCAAATGTATTCATGTATTGTCATGGCTTGTTGATTTTCTTTTGGTACTATTGATGTTTCGGTGCTTTCATATTTTTTACATTTTGATCATTGCAGTAGTCTGCAAAGTTAGTTTTTGTCTCTATTTAAGTTTTTTTTCTGAATTAATAGAGTTTATATTTTAGGATTGTTTTAGGTTTACAGAAAAATTGAGTGGAAAGTACAGAGAGTTCTCATATATCTACCCTCACCTCCCTCCCCAATTTCTCCATCTTGCATTACTAACATCTTGTGGTACATTTGTTACAATTAATGAAGCAATATTAATACATTGAAGAAGTGAAGTGAAGTGAAAGTCACTCAGTCATGTCTGACTCTTTGAGACCCCTTGGACTATATAATCCATGGAATTTTCCAGGCCAGAATACTGGAGTGGATAGCCTTTCCCTTCTCCAGGGGATCATCCCAACCCAGAGATGAACCCAGGTCTCCTGCATTACAGGCAGATTCTTTACCAACTGACCTACAAGGGAAGCCCATTAATACATTATTATTAGCTAAAGCGCATGGTTTCCATTTGGGTTCACTTTATGTTACACATTCTGTGGGTTTTGACAAAGATATCATAACATATACCCACCATTAAGGTATCAAACAGAATAGTTTCACTGTCTTAAAAATCCCATGTGCTTCATCCCTCCCTATAATTGACTTTTTAAACTTTTTATTTTATATTTGGGTTTGGCCAATTAACAATGTTGTGATAGTTTCAGGTGAACAGAGAAGGGATTCAGACATTTATATACATGGATCCATTCTCCCCCAAACTCCCCTCCCATCTTTATTTATTTTTTTAATTGGAGTATATATCCTTTGGGCTTCCCTGGTAGCTCAGATGGTAAAGCATCTGCCTACAATGCGGGAGATCTGGGTTCGATCCTTGGCTCGGGAAGATCCCCTGGAGAAGGATATGGCAACCCGCTCCTGTACTCTTGCCTGGAAAATTCCATGGACAGAGGAGCCTGATAGGCTATAGTCCATCGGGTCGCAAAGAGTCGGACACGACTGAGCAACTTCACTTTCACTTTCATATTTCCTTTACAGTCCCTCCCTGTAACTGACTTTTAAAAAAATCTGTGGTAGTCCTGATTCCTGTACTTGCCCTGTTGGCTATTCCTACTTGCTCAAGAAGTGAAACCCAGTCTACTGCACCTGTTCTTTCCGTTACTCACCCTGCTCTCCGTGATAATAGCATCATGAGTGGTCTTGAAGCACCTCACATCCTGCCACTACCACCACCTGTCAGGGGAAAACCCAGACAGGATGAAATCCGCATTCCCAGCTGTCCCTGTCTTCCAAGGAAGAGAAACCCTAAACCAGTAGCTGAAGAATGAAACCAGATATCCCAGGGAAGGACTGGGGATGCCAGGTCTCTGGTGGTCTGAAAGAGGCCCCAAGTCAGAAGCCCAGAATTGCTGGGAAAACCAGCAGGAGATGTAGTAACGCCAGGTAGCATCTCAAGCACTGTGGGGAAGGGGCCTCAAATAACAGGACTTGGGGTTTGTTCCTTGCTGAGTGATTAGGAACAGTATAGAGCCCTTCTGCTTCTTGAAAAAAAAAAAAATCAAACCTTATTCCCAATGTTGGCATGGAGAGCAGTCTCTTGTGGAGACAGCTGAGAATGAGGCTAGAAGGTATTTCTCTAGGTAATGTTTTTTAAATATTTTTACTGTGATTTAGAGTAAAAATCATATTTTGTATTGACATCTAGTGCACACACAAACACATACACACTGCAAATAGTATTAGCATCACTTGGGAGCTTGTCGGAAATGTAGGGTATGGAGCTCACTTTTGACCTACTAGATCAGAATCTGCATTTTAATACAGTTCCCAGATGATTATGATGCACCGTAAAATTTAAGAAGCACTCCTCAGGGACTCCAAGCTAAAAACCAGTAAACTGTGCCTATGAACCTCAGGTGGTCTTTTCCATGGGTTCTCTCCATTTCAGACCAGAGCTCTTAGTAAGTACTTCAGCCAATAGTAATCTTGGGGTCCTATCTCCCATCTTGTCAAGACCCCACCAAATAATAATAATAATGGTAAGAATAGTACATCTGCTGCTGCTGCTACTGCTAAGTCGCTTCAGTCGTGTCTGACTCTGTGCGACCCCATAGACGGCAGCCCACCAGGCTCCCCCGTCCCTGGGATTCTCCAGGCAAGAACACTGGAGTGGCTTGCCATTTCCTTCTCCAATGCATGAAAGTGAAAAGTGAAAGGGAAGTTGCTCAGTCGTGTCCAACTCTTAGCTACCCCATGGACTGCAGCCTACCAGGCTCCTCCGTCCATGGGATTTTCCAGGCAAGAGTACTGGAGTGGGGTGCCACTGAATAATTGTATTATAGAGCTAAGCATGTGCTGAATACTGTTCTAGTGCCTTAAATGTATTAAGTCTTTTAATCCTCCTAACTTAGTTTCTAGATTTTTGCATTTTATGTATGAGAAAACTAAGATACAGAAGCTTAAAAAATATTCTCATCACATGGTAATAAATGGGGAAACAAAAGTATAAAACCACAAAAGGGAAAAAGCAGGAAACACACTAGTGATGGAAAACAGTCAACAGATTTCCACAAGATGGAGAGTGGATGGGAGAAGGCTGTTGAGCGACACACACAGGTAGAGAAAATTGTGAACTCACATATTCTTCCTGGAAGGCTACAAAGGTGACTGGAGCCAGTCTGTCTGGAAAAGTCACCAAGAGGCTCTGTGCCTAGAATCAGCAGGTATGGCTAAGGCTCACGGTGATCACCAGGTATGGCTAAGGCTCACGGTGATCACCAGGAGGGGAAACTAGACAACTGCCCTGTTGCACATCCCTGTCATCCCTGGCCTCCCACCTTAGTGCATGAAGCGCAGCAGCTGAGACTCATCCAGGGCAGAAAATCTGTCCATTCTGCTCTAAAAACGTTTGAATTGGAAACCTAGGGGAAAGCTAAGATGTCCCATATAAATAAAAGTCTCATTTGGACATGAGGGCGTTCCCATGGTTTAACAGTTGGTCAGAGTTTTATATCAAGTCCAGTTATTAAGTGTGAGGGTAAAAAAAAAAAAAAATCTCAGAACTGTGAGGACTTAGAAAGTTCTATCTTCCATACCCTCTTTTGTGGGAAGTTACTTCAGGAAGTAACTTCCCTGGTGGCTCAGATGGTAAAAGCGTCTGCTTACAATGTAGGAGACCCGGGTTTGATCCCTGGCTTGGGAAGATCCCCTGGAGAAGGAAATGGCAACCCACTCCAGTCCTCTTGCCTGGAAAATCCCATGGACAGAGGAGCCTGGTAGGCTACAGTCCATGGAGTCTCAAACAGTTGGACACGACTGAGTGACTTTACTCACTTCAGGAAGTACTCCAGCAAAATAAGGAAGTAAGCCAAGTTGCCATCCATAAATTAGCAACTCTGACCCAAAAGAACAGGGATAGACAAAAATCTCTGGGATGACAGCAGTATAGCAGGCCCAGATGTGGGCAAGTCCAGATTGGACAGGAGGAGAGAAGACTTTCAAAAGAGAAGTACTTAGGAGGGGGAGGCCAATTCACTCAGTAGAAAAGATGTTATGATGGGGAGTTTGGGACATTTCTGAGAATATGATAATGGAAAACACTATGAAAATTTTAAAAAGTGAGAAATCTCAAGGGCCAGGGGAAGATATATAAGAACTTAGCCAAATGTGATGTGATTTAAAGCAAACGATAAATGCAGGAAAAGAGACTCCATTAGTCATTGATGCTATAAATATTCTACTTGGGGTGGTCCTTGGTTAAATAGGACCAATAGGGAAGGAACTGCAGTTCCAGCTCACTGCTTGCCTAGGTGTGGAAGAATACTTCGTTATAAACATGCAAATATTTTTCACTGGTGTCTAACTTTTAGAGTTAGCCTATTGGAAAGCAGAGAAAAGTTAGATGTTATACAGACTATAAATGTCAACATCAGCCATAAGCTGCAACCGACAGAAGGGAGGATGTAGAAGAAAAGGAAGAAGGAAGACAGAGCAACATAATCATTGCCACATTTTTGTAAATAGGGAGTGGAGGAACACTGTTCAAAGTGAATGGAAATTTGTGGGAATGTAAATTGGAAGACTTTTTTTTGGAGAACAATTTGGCCGTGCTCTTATTGTTATTTAGTTGCTGAGAGTCATGTCTGACTCTTTGTGACCCCATGGACTTTAGCCTGCCAGGCTCCTCCATCCATGGGATTTCCCATCAAGAATATAGGAGTGGGTTGCCAATTCCTTCTTCAGGGGATCTTCCCGACCCAGGAATCAAACCTACATCATCCTGCATTACTGAGCCACCAGGGAACCCCTAATTTGACAACAGAGCTAAGCAAATTGAAGATGCCCCCTACTGTATACTCCAATCATTCTAAAAAATTGCTCACACATGAGTACGAAGAAGCTCATAGCAACTTGTGGAATAGTTCAAAGGAATCAATGTAGATGAAGAAACAGTTCAGTTCAGTTCAGTTCAGTCACTCAGTCGTGTCCACCTCTTTGCGACCCATGAATCGCAGCACACCAGGCCTCCCTGTCCATCACCAACTCCCGGAGTTCACTCAGACTCACGTCCATTGAGTCTGTGATGCCATCCAGCCATCCAGCCATCTCATCCTCGGTCGTCCCCTTCTCCTCCTGCCCCCAATCCCTCCCAGCATCAGGGTCTTTTCCAATGAGTCAACTCTTCGCATGAGGTGGCCAAAGTACTGGAGTTTTAGTTTTAGCATCATTCCTTCCAAAGAAATCCCAGGGTTGATCTCCTTCAGAATGGACTGGTTGGATCTCCTTGCAGTCCAAGGGACTCTCAAGAGTCTTCTCCAACACCACATTTCAAAAGTGTCAATTCTTCAGCGCTCAGCCTTCTTCCCAGTCCAACTCTCACATCCATACATGACCACAGGAAAAACCATAGCCTTGACTAGATGGACCTTAGTTGGCAAAGTAATGTCTCTGCTTTTGAATATACTATCTAGGTTGGTCATAACTTTTCTTCCAAGGAGTAAGCGTCTTTTAATTTCATGGCTGCAGTCACCATCTGCAGTGATTTTGGAGCCCAGAAAAATAAAGTCTGACACTGTTTCCACTGTTTGCCCATCTATTTCCCATGAAGTGATGGGACCAGATGCCATGATCTTAGTTTTCTGAATGTTGAGCTTTAAGCCAACTATTTCACTCTCCTTGTTTACTTTCATCAAGAGGTTTTGAGTGTGTTTAGAGAATGAAATGTTCTCTTCACTTTCTGCCATAAGGGTGGTGTCATCTACAAGTGGTTAAAAGAGGGAACTCAAGCTAGATGGTCACTAATTAGCTGTTGAGATATTGGGCATGTGGCTTCCTCTTGGAATTTTCTTATAAATGGTTGAGGATTGCTACAGGATCATATTAGCCAAGCAGTGGAGAGTACTTGAAGCAACGTGGCTGAGAGTAGGTACTCAGTATTGTTGTTATTATTACTATTATTTTCCATCAACAAGGCCTGAATACCACAGCACATTCATAGAAGGAATACAAGGCAACTGCTGAAAGAAAGGACTATAATTTACTGTGTTAACATGCATACAATTTGAAAACATCAAGTTGAGTGAAAAAGCAAATTATAAAATGTTCAAAGTAATAAAACCATGTACACACATTTTTAAACATAGACAATACTATGTATTGGTTATAGATATGTACAAATGTGTATATAAAAGATATTTAAGAAATAAATAGGTGTTATATTATTCTCTATACTCATATTTCATAATAAACATTTAAGATACAAAACCAAGTTGCTGAAACAAGAAATGGGGATGTAGTACTTTATATAACATTTTAAATTTCAAAGATAACTAATAAAAGAAAAAGAGTATAAATATTAAATATTGCAAGGAGGAGGAGGTGAGAAAAGGAGAGATAGGATCATTTTTTGTCTTTTACATTGGAGAGGCAATAGATATTGTTTAGACTTGATAAATTAAGAAATAGGAGTGTACGTATACTCTCTAGAACTATGGAGGTTACCAACAGAAGAACTAAAACCAGAAGTTAAAATTTCTCTAGAGACCAAAACTGGATATAGTCTCTAACAGTATTTTATTCTGTGCTATGTATTATTTTGATGAAAGTTTAATTCAGATTTAAGCTTAATATAGATATAAAGAGTCTTGAGTTCTCCTTGAGACCAGAATTTTCTAAGCTTTGCAATCTCTTCTCCAATGACCAACATCACCAACACTGAGTCAACAGTGAGGCTGAAACAAGTGATCCTCAGAAAGATAACCAATTGTAGACAGTAGGCACTGAGGTCCTACTGCACTTGAAATAACTGTTTCCATGGCCAGCAGTGACAGACGGGCTTGCTTATGGTAAGGGGGCTCCTGGATTTCCTTCTAGGGAGACAAAGGCCTTCTGCAAGACCCCTGTTTCTGCCCCGCTCTGGTCAGTCAGGATTCTGGGGCAGGAGATAGAAGCAGTTGAATTTTTAGAGACAGCTTAATGAAGAGATGTACAGAAATGTGGGCAAGGTAAAGTAAACCAACAAAGAGTATTGAGCAACCCTGGGAAGCCAGTCACCACTTCTGGGCCTGCAGGGGCGAGGGAAGGAAGCCCTGTGTGAGCTGGAGCCATGGCTGGGGATGCTGCTGTTGCTTTGTTCTGAGATCATCCGTGTGACGTGGACAGTCCCCGTGATGCTGGTACTTCCCACCCCAATGCCCTGCGTTCTGCTTCCCTACGTGAGGGCGGTCCCCAGTTCCAGGGTTCTGACTCAGCCCTTGCACGGGACAGAGCTAAAATGCCAAGGGTAGAACATCTCCTCATCTTACAGATGAGGCCTAGGGGGAATAAAGTTATGTTGCAAGTCTCTTAATGCCTTGGTCAGTCAGCATCATTGGAATAAACATATAGGAGTCCCTATTGCATTAAATAGACCAAGAGTCTTTCATAGGTGTATGGTCCGTATCAGGCAGGAGTGGATCAGAGGAGTAGAACTCTGGGAGAGATGTGGAATGAAGCATTCAGTAAATAGCTTAGACCATATGCAGCCGTGTGCGTGCCAGGTTGCTTTCTCTGCATCTTGTGTTGAGCCTGAGGTCCCTCTGTGTCAGTAGCAGTGGTAATTGGGAAGGAAATATGAGTGTGGTTAAGAGGCAGGGCAAACTGATACCCATCTGGACAACTGGACTTCACAAGGACAACTTGCCTTTGCCCTCAACAATCCCAGTCTAGGTGCTGGATCGCTCTGCTGGAGAAGCTGGTCCCTTGGCCATGGAGTGCCAGCAGCACATGGCCCAGGACTTGGAGCCACTGAAGGCGGGTCTGTGGGCCCAGGCAGTGCCCCTGCTGAGCCAGGGGAGCCAGCAGATCGGCGGCAGAGCGAGCAGTGCCTGTTAACACACCAACCTGCAGAGCATAGACCTGGAAGCACCGTCACATCCAGGACTTTCTCATGTGGCCATCTGTATCCGGAACCAAAGGGGTAAGGAAATTCGCAGGCAGGTAATTTCAGCTTGGCTAAGTGGACACATCACACATTTTGCATAGATTTTACTGACTTGAAAGTGCCTTGGTGGAAGGGAAGGCTCTATGAGTGTTACCATTTGACACAACATCTAAGAGGATGCTGCACCCAAGACACTCTGTAACTGTGTTCCATGTTGATGAGATAATCTAAATATTAGTCTTGTTGGTTTGCAGTCCCGCACAAGTCAGCCAAACACAGCTGTGCAGCCTTCAGAGCCTTCAAGTGATCCCCAGATGATGGCAGCCCACTCTCTCCTCCTTAATTGCTTCTCCATTGTAGCTTCCAAGTTGCCAAGCGTACCATTCATTTAATATCCCTCTACACTTAACGATTGCTCATGATCTGAAACCTTGTCAAAAAGATTTGAAGAAAAGTGGAAAAATATTAAGATCCACGGAAAAAGCCCTTGAAACTTGGAGTGGAAAAAATGACCAATAATAATAATATAATAATCACCTGCCATGGTGCAAGCCAAGAGGGCACTAATTATAACACAGCTTTGGTAACTGGAGGGGCAAGAGCGAGGCGTTTCTGCCCAGGTGAAGATACAGCCAGCAGCCCCCAGTATTCACAGCACCAGAGCTGTTTCCAAATCCCACTTCAAATCTCGTAATCCCTTCAGTCCTTAACTGCTGGGGATGACATCACCCTTCCCTCTGTTTCAGACAGAGGCTCCCCGCTTCTTCTCCAGAGCACTGTTGTGGTCTAGCAGGCATGAAGCTTTCAGGCTGACTTAGAAAATCCAGTCGCACACAATTTAAAAAATTATGATCTCTTTTTTCCCCTTTATAAACAGATGCCATTAACATTGAATCTAAGCAAGGGCGTAACTGTCCTGGCTCACTGAAGGATTTGTGGAATATTTTTCGATATTGTTGAAGGCATGGATTTTTCTGCTGCAGAAAAGCTGTAAATATGGCATCATTGGGAGGCTGAGAAGTGTCTGTTTTCAGGGATTTGCCTCCCTGAATGTCCATAAAAAGGGAAACAAAAAGTAGAATGAAAGAGTAATGTACAGGCATGCTTAAATCTATATTTTGCTGCTACTTGCTTGAGTTATTTAAAGTCCTCTCGTTCCACTCACAGGTTTTCAAGAAATAGGAGATTTCCCTTCCTTTTCCATATTCTCTCTTCATTCTCTGTCTATATCTCTTTATCTCTCTCAGTCTGTCTCTCTAGATCTATGTAGTGGCACAATAATTCAACAGTTCTTATTAACACAGACACACATTCATGCATACATACACTCACTCATTCATCAGACATTTCATGAGCAATTGTTATGTGCCAGACACTAAGTTCTGAGTATAAAAGACAAACAATTCCTGCCTTGGGTCTTATCAGTCTATTGGTGGTAATAGCCTTTTAAAGGATAAATTACAATATGTTAAGAACATGCTCAGTGAGAAGAGAAGGGAGCAACTTATTATGCTGAGATAACCTTTCCCAGTTGTTCCAGAGAACCCTGGTATGAATATTTTCTGAGTCATAAAATATCCTTACAGATCACTTTGAGTTAGTTTTGCAGTATTGAGTTAATTTAGTGGAAAGAAGAATCATCTTTCTCTGCCAAAACTTACCCTTATGTCAGGAAGAAGAGGGGTGGATGGAGAAAAGCACAGGGAGGGGGCCTGGACTCGGCCTGCCAAGGGACCAGCTTATTTAAATTCCCTGGTGCTGTTAATGAATTATTAGGCTGTTAAGAATGTTGTGTGTACTCTTGTGTATGCTTAATTGTCTACTCTTCAAAAAACCCCTCCTTCCCCTCTCTTCTTTCTGAAATGGTCAGAAGAAATCACAAAGACAAGGAGAAATCTTGTTTTATTGTCCTTTCAGTAGATTAGACCATCACATTGTGACATTTGTCTGAATCATTTGGAAATCTTCATTCCAAAGTCTGTAAAGTCCCATCCATGCCTCAGGAGGGAGGGGAGAATGTACAGCTGCCAAATTTCACACTCTCCTGATCCTTGCTAAATTTGGACCCAAGTACAGAGAACTTGGGTACTCACTTAGCACTGGAAAAGGCAACTGAAAAAGGACTTCATGGCCATCAAAAGCTGTTATAGTATCATATGGTGATGAGTTTAATGTAAATGAACCTAAAACTCTGGTTCAAATTTCCTCTCAAATAAACAGCGTTATGAAAATTGGTGGGTGAAAAATATCTTCTGGGCAAAGGCATTTTGGATTATTCCTAAACTGAAACTGTCTGTAGTGATGGTTTAAGAAGAGGCCCAGGTGAGGCTGCTCTGTTGTTTCTGCTGGCACCTGAGTCTACATCCAATAGGGCTGGAGCAGAAAGGACTGATCACATGAGCTATCATCTTCCTAATGCATAAAGGGGAGTAATGAATTCATTTCTCAGTTATTTATTGAGCATCTGCTGGAAGCCAGCTATGATGCTTTGCCCAGGAGAATCTTTAGGAAACAAGACAGACCCTGCCATCTGGGGGTTTGTCGTGTACAGACTACTTGAAGGTATACACATGAGACAGGCAGGTAGCACAGAACATGGTAGTTGTTTCAGATGGTCAAAGAAGCCTGTGAGTCACCAGCTGAGTGTGGGTGGACTGAGTCTGTGGGAACGTGGCCTCTGTGCTGAGAGCTTCAGAGTGTCTGGTTGCTGCACACTACAGGGCCAGTCTCCATGCCTGATACCTGGCAGGGCCTCAAGAAATATCCATTAAATAAATGGTTCTCCAAATAGATACTGAGAGGGGAGCTGGGTGAGGAGGAGAGGAGGTGTGTTTGGAAGCAGTGAACAGTGCATGCCCAGGGCTGGGGAGAGAAAGAGGTTTAGTAGGCAGGGGAGAGAAGGGCTGGGCAGGGATGGGGAGGAAGGAAAGAGGCCAGAGGAAAGAGGAGTCCTGATATTGGAGGGTCTTATAAGCCCAGTTAAAGGCTTAGACTTTACCATATGGACAACGGGACGTCCTTGAAGAGTTGTAAGCAGAGAAATGACATGATCAGAGTTTTATTTTAATTTTTTAAGGATTTTTAAAATATATATACATTTTTTATTTGGCTACTTCAGGTCTTAGTTGCAGCACACAGCTTAATTATGGCATATGGGATCTCTTTTAGCTGTAGCATACAGACTCTTAGGGCTTCTCTGGGGCTTAAGTGGTAAGTGCCTGCAGTGCAAGAGACACAGGTTTGATTCTTGGGTTGAAAGGATCCCCTGGAGGAGGAAATGGCTACCCACTCCAGTATTCTTGACAGGAAAACCGCATGGACAGAGGAGCCTGGTGAATTATCAAGTCTATAGAGTCGCAAAGAGTCAGACACAACTGAGCAACTGAAAGCACACACACACACACACACACACACGCACGCACACAAACTCTTAGTTAAGGCATGTGGGATTTAGTTCCCTGACCAGAGATCAAACTTGGGCCCCCTGCATTGTGAGCATGGAATCTTAGCCACTGGATCATCAGGGAAGTCCTCAGGGTTTTATTTTTGAGAAAATCTCTCTTGACTACCATGTGGAGAGTGGATTTGTATATTACAGGCATCCAGGAGGCTTTTATCAGAGAAGGTGATGGCACCCCACTCCAGTACTCTTGCCTGGAAAATCCCATGGACGGAGGAGCCTGGTAGGCTGCAGTCCATGGGGTCGCGAAGAGTCGGACACGACTGAGCGACTTCACTTTCATCTTTCACTTTCATGCATTGGAGAAGGCGATGGCACCCCACTCCAGTACTCTTGCCTGGAAAATCCCATGGACGGAGGAGCCTGGTAGGCTGCAGTCCATGGGGTCGCGAAGAGTCGGACACGACTGAGCGACTTCACTTTCATCTTTCACTTTCATGCATTGGAGAAGGCGATGGCACCCCACTCCAGTACTCTTGCCTGGAAAATCCCATGGACGGAGGAGCCTGGTAGGCTGCAGTCCATGGGGTCGCGAAGAGTCGGACACGACTGAGCGACTTCACTTTCATCTTTCACTTTCATGCATTGGAGAAGGCGATGGCACCCCACTCCAGTACTCTTGCCTGGAAAATCCCATGGACGGAGGAGCCTGGTAGGCTGCAGTCCATGGGGTCGCGAAGAGTCGGACACGACTGAGCGACTTCACTTTCATCTTTCACTTTCATGCATTGGAGAAGGCGATGGCACCCCACTCCAGTACTCTTGCCTGGAAAACCCATGGACGGAGGAGCCTGGTAGGCTGCAGTCCATGGGGTCGCGAAGAGTCGGACACGACTGAGCGACTTCACTTTCATCTTTCACTTTCATGCATTGGAGAAGGCGATGGCACCCCACTCCAGTACTCTTGCCTGGAAAATCCCATGGACGGAGGAGCCTGGTAGGCTGCAGTCCATGGGGTCGCGAAGAGTCGGACACGACTGAGCGACTTCACTTTCATCTTTCACTTTCATGCATTGGAGAAGGAAATGGCAATCCACTCCAGTGTTCTTGCCTGGAGAATCCCAGGGATGAGGGAGCCTGGTGGGGTGCCATCTATGGGATCACACAGTGTTGGACATTACTAAAGTGACTTAGCAGCAGCTGGAGGCTTTTATAGTACTACAATGGAACTGAGAAAGTAGGTCTGGCCTTGGATGGGGACAGTGTGGCTAGAAAGAACCAGACAGGTTCCAAAGATATTTAGGAGGCAGACTCAGTGGGACTCAGTGATCACTTGATGGTAAAGGGTGAGGGAGAGTCCATGAGAGGGGCTTATCTTGAGATAGAGATGTGCTAGCCAGTGACTCCTTAGGGAAGTGCTCCCGAGTGGGAGGAGCAGAACAGGAAGGGAAGGAAGCTAAGGCAGGGTGTGACTTTCAGGCAAAATGCCACAGACGGTGCATTGTCTTGACGCTACAGGGGAATTCTACCTTATCTCAAACCATTTCAGTTGATTTACTTATTTATACCAAACTTGTTCCACTTAGGATTTAAGGCAGACTCTAAGGATGCGTAAAATGCAACAAGATTGCTTAAAGATCTAAGACAAGAAGAAAGAAAATGGGGGAGAGCCTAAGAAAGATGCCAGGATTGAAAGTAAAATGTGTACTTTAATCAACATATTCCCCCTATGTGGGCCACAAGCTTGGTTATAATATGAAAGGGAAGCTTGGACAAGTATGCCACTTGGTGTTCAGAAAATAAATACCAACTTCAGAAGTGCAACTATTTTTGACACTAGAATGGAATGGAAATTTTCCAGAATTATGATATGGGATAACTGTATGGATTTATAAGTAACTTGCTTAAAACTCCTGTGAAAAAACAGTTTAAAAAATAATGATCCTCACCAGAGGCTGATAGCATCTCATCAAAAACAGAATTCAGCAAAATCCACCTGTCAGGGATGGATGTGCTGTGGGCCAAGTTACTGGTTCTCAGCTGTCCTTGCTTAACCATGGGTAGACTTTAGAATACCTCATAAAGTGTTGCTTAAAAAATAATAGATGCCCTCCTTCAAGCAACCCCATTGTCCTTGCAACTGAATGCTTGCTAATATTGACTCATAGTGCACTTGAATTTTCTTCTTTATTATCTATCTCAGTTGTAGTTACCCTCTATTTCTAATTGGCTGTAGACCTACATGACTCAGTAGACATTTGTTCTGAGATTAGATTTGATGTCATTCTATAAAAACTAAAAAGTTAAAAAAAAAGAAAGATGCAGGTGTGAATCAGCAGCCATATTATCTATGCTTACAGCTGAGCCTGCGGAGCACTGTGGGTAGAGCGGTCTTCTCAGAAACCATTTGAATCTATGCTAATACATAAGCTCACAAGCTGCCAAGACCAACTGTTCTACTCCCTATACCACAGTTATAATACTAATAGTTTCAGCCAAGAAAAAGGATGTATATGAAGAAATCTATCTCGTAAACAATCTGCAATTCTCAATCTGGCTTGAAATGCCCCACCTGCTCGTGATTACTTAAACTTCAGTCTAATAGTCTCTGGGTGTATCCATGTTTCTGCATATGAACTTATTTGCAAAACAGAAATAAAGACACAGACAGAGAGAGTGCACACATGGGTACCAGGGGTGGGGGAGGGGTGGGATGAATTGGGAGAATGGGATTGACATATATACAGCTACTATGTATAAAATAGATAACTAATGATAACCTACTGTGTAGCACGGGAAACGCTTCTCAATGCTCTATGGACCTAAATGGGAAAGAAATCCAAAAAAAGGGGATATATGCATAGCATGGCTGATTCACTTGCTGTACAGCAGAAAGTAACACAACATTGTAAAACAACTATTCTCCAATAAAATTAATCTTCAAAAAGGTGGGTGAATACACTTAGAATGGTCTTCAAACTGTTCTCGAGCCACAGTTTTCCCATGGTGTTTCATTTATTCAATATTTTAAAACTGTCTTTAAAGGAACCAAGTAGAGAGTGACCTTGACCCACAAAAACTGGGGTCATTGACCTTCCTTTCTGAGACTAACAGAGATGAGCCTTGTGGGACTCAGCCAGGAGCCAGGTTTCTTTTCACATAGTTGTCTTTGGGGAATGTATTTCTTGCAGTCAGGAAATGCCAAATGGCACTGTGCCAACATTTCCTGTTGATTTCATCTATGAACTGTCTCTTAGATTTTCTCTCCTTTCCAAGTCTTTGTCCCCTCAGCATAAGACATGATGACCCCTCTCTTTGCTTATACTCTGGTGTTGACCTGTCCATTTCATCTTGCACACAATAGCCAGATTTGTGTTTTCCTTCATAAGAAACTGTTTCCGTTAATGTCACTTTCCTGGTTAAGGATATGATTGGTTACCATCTTCCTATCATGCGGAATCAAGAGTTCTCTAACTTTCAGCACCCTCTACAATCTGGTTCTGTCATACATTCCCAATGTTAGTTACCATTATCCTCTTTCTCCTCTGAATTAACATACTGTTTTGCTCATTCCTCTTCTATAAACACTTGTTAAAAACTTACATACTATCCTCTTTTACATTTATGTTTTCTTAATACATTTACTTCATATAGTAAATGCGCATCAGTTTAGAATTATGATATATTTTTAATGTATCAAACCTTTTATCATTTTCTAGTGACCTTATTTACCACTAGCATAGCAGCTTTTCTTCTTAAAGATCTATTTGATGTGATAGAAAAACGAACATATCAACTTTTTATTTTTTTGACTTACATGCCTGAAAGGTGGTTTTATACCCGATGTACTTAAAACCTTTCAGTGTTCTTAAGAATCTCTGTAACAGCATATATCTAGATTTCTTTTTTACATTTACTTTGGTTACCAATGTATTTACATTTATTTCTGTCATCTTATTTTGTACCTTCTGTTTGCCTTGTCTACTCTGTTAATTTTATTTTCCTTCTTGGATTAAATTTATAGCCTTTACATTTCTCCTTGAATGAGAATTTTTTTGTATCAAGCTTTCTTTTTTGTCTATGTCTTTTTTTATACTTGTTTTTGATAGTTTTTCAGTGGATAAAAATTTTACTCGACTTACTTTCTTTTGCATATTGTAAATATTACTCCACTGTCTTTTGCCTTTCATTTTACTACTGAGCACTACTTGCCCTTTTATATTTATTCTGTCTTTTCTTTCCAGATGTTTTCATGACTTTCTTTATGTCTTTGCTGTTCTTTGGTTTCATTGTGATATGTCTAGATATATTTTTCTAGTTATCTTACTTGGGAGTTATTGACTTCCTGAATATCAGGTTTGTGATTTTTCAGTAATTCTAGAAATAATTGAAACACTTACTAGACTTATGATAGACTTTCTCAATCTGTCCATAATTCTTAGCCACTGTTTCATAGTATCCATCTTTTTGTTTCCTTCGACTAACTTCTGGATAATTTCTTTAAATTTCTTTTTCAGTTTATAAGTCCTCTTTTTATCCATTTCATTTGCTATATAATTACCTGTTCTGTGCTTATATTTTCAGGTCTAGTATTTCTTAAAGCATAGTAAACCTGTGTTTGCATTCTGTATCTGATCATTTCAGTTCATAACTCTAATTTTGCTGACTGTCATTTACAATGCCTTGTGTGTTTATGCTTTGTGACTGTGAGTTCATGTTCCTGGGACTTGTCCATGGGAGTTCTTTGAAACCTGAGTTGCAATTGGCAACTTCAGAAAAGATTTGTGCTTCCTGACATTCTGATGGCCAATAGGCACACGAAAAGATGCTCATAATCACTAGTTATTAGAGAAATGCAAATCAAAACCTCAGTGAGGTACCACCTCACACCAGTCAGAATGGCCACCATTAAAAAGTCTACAATAATAAATGTTGGAGAAAACGAATCCTCTTATACTATTGGTGGGAATGTAAATTAGTGTAGCCATTGTGGAAAACAGTATGAAGAATCCTCAAAACACAGAGTTGTCATATGATTCAACAATCCCACTCCTGGGCACATACCTAGACAGAACTACAATTTGAAAATATACATTCACCCTTAATTTCATAGCAACACTATTTACAATAGCCAAGACATGGAAGCAACCTAAATGTCTATTGACAGATAAATGAATAAAGAAGATGAGATACATATATACAGTGAAATACTACTCAGCCACAAAAAGGACAAAAGGATGCCATTTGCACAACATGGTTAGACCCAGAGATTTATCACACTAAGCAAAGTAATTCAGAAGGAGAAAGACAAATACCATATGCTATCACTTATATGCAGAATATAAAATACCACACAAATGAACATATCTACACAACACAAACAGACTCAGACATAGAGACAGACTTGTGGTTGCAAAGGGTGAGGGGAAGGAGGAGGGAAGGATTGAGAGTTTGGGATTAGCAGATGCAAACTAGTGTATGTAGAATGGATGGACAACAAAGACTTACTGTGTCGCCCAGGGAACTGTATTCAATATCCTGTGATAAACCAGAATGGAAAAGAATATGCAAATGGATTTATATATGTGTGTATATATATATAAAATGGAGTCACTTTGCTATATGGCAAAAATTAACACAACATTGTAAATCAACTATATTCAATAAGAATTTTTTAAGTCAAAAATATTTGATAATTATCAGATATGCAAGTAGATTTTATTTCATACATGAGTAAGAGTATATTGATATACAATAAGGTCTGTATTTCCTGTTGTTAGTTGCCGAGGGGAAATAACAACTTGGAACTACTTTTAATAATTCTTCACTTAAGATTTTTAGCCCACAGAGATAGTATGAATTCATGTCATAAACCAATAGGAAGACTAACTCTACCGAGTACCAAGTTTTCTTGACAGCTCCTTCTGTAGTGTGAGCTTATTTCAGGTTACTGTAACTCAGACATGTGGTTCACTGGGATCCCAGCCTTATGAGAAGGTCTCCTGTTTGATTCCTCACCTTGATTGGGTCCTGAGCCTTTCATCCCATCTCACATCCTAAGCCATCATCACAATAAAAGCCCAAAGTCACCAAAATTTGATGGATACCCCTCTAGAGTTCCTTCTTTCAGTGAATTTTTGGCCTCTGCAGATTCATTACTTTCTTTTAGTTCAGCAAATCATTTAAAATTATTATTTAAATCATAATTTAAAAATATTTTATCAGATGGAATTTCCAGATGATCTAGTTGACCTTATTTCTGGAAAAAGAAGGGAAAGCATTTATGTCTCCCTGCTTTGCTAGGTTATAAGCTCCTTGAGGAAGAGTTATTTCCTATCAATCTTTGTGTCTTGTTTTCCATGACTGTTATTCATGGTTCCTAGTACAGTGTTTAAACCATTAGGTATGGTGATACTTAATTTTATGTATCATCTTCACATGGCTATAATGACAAGCTCTTTGGTCAAACACCAGGCTAGTTGTTGCTGAAAGGGTATTTTTAAGATGTGATTAGCATCTACAACCAGCAAACCCTAAGCAAACCATATTACCCTCTATAATGTGGGTAGGCCTTATCAATCAGAAACCTTAAGAACAGGCTGAGGCTTCCCAAAGAAGAAAGAATTCTTCCTCAAGCCTGAAAGATAGAAACCCTGTCAGAATTTCAAGCCTATTAACTTGCCCTCTGGATTTTAAACTCAAGACTTCAACACCAACCCTTACTAGTCTGCTAGTTTGCCCTGTGGGCCTCCCAGGGGACCCAGTGGTCAAGAATCTGCCTGCAAATGCAGGAGACGCAGGTTCAGTCCCTGGGTCAGGAAGATCCCCTGGAGGAGGAAATGGCAACCCACTCCAGTATTCTTGCCTGATAATTTCCATGGACAGAGGAGTCTGGCAGGCTGCAGTCCATGGGAGTCACAAAGAGTCAGACACAATTGAGCATACACACATACACAGTTTGCCTAGGTTTTCAGATTGTCCACCCCACAATTACATGAGCCAATTCTTTAAATAAATCTCTCTCTCTCTCACTCCACACAAATAAATATATCCTATTGGTTCTGTTTCTCTCAAGGATCCTGCCTAATACAGATGCTCAAAAAATATTTAGAAATATCTGCTAAGTAAATGTACTTATGAACAAAAGGCATTGAATAAGTGCTTGCTGTTTAATTGTGTGATTTATTGAAGTTTTTATCCAGGGATTTGCCTCACTCTTAGGACTTGCCATTTTTTAATAAAAGAGTATGTACCATTCTGCCTCAGCTCTGTTCTACTTTCCATTTAATAGTAAAGCTGTGGGAGAGATTTCTAAATTCATATCCTATTCCTCAATGTATGTTCAGTTTTGTGTGATACAGGAAACTTTTGTGCCAGAGTCAGAATGAAGACTGCTGCTCAGAACTGGTACAAATTCTTAGGACATCCAGGAGAACCACAGGGCCTCTGGGACTACAGAGTCTCCCTTGTACAAGTTCATGGTACAAAGTTCTTCCACATAATCTTCTGGCCAATACAGCATTTCTCGGCTATTTCTCTTCACATTTATTTTGTGATTCAGATCCTAGGCACATTTTGTTTTCAGGTTGGCAGAAAACCTGGGGATTAAAAATGGAAACTCAAAAGTCAAGGGTTACCAAAGAAATGAGAAAGAATGGTAAGTGGTTCAAGGGAGACATTTGCAGGCCTTCTGAAGGTGAAGAGCCTAATAAATTCCATCTCTAACTTCTGCAAGCTCATAATTCATGGTTTTATCCTCATAATGGAAAGCCCTTCACTGCTTTCCAGGCTTAAAAGAAGTTGGGATGCTGAAGAGCTAGTTCTTAAGTTGTCATATGGCTGGTTTAATGACAACCCACTCCAGTGGTCTTGCCTGGAGAATCCCAGGGATGGAGGAGCCTTATGGGCTGCCATCTATGGGGTTGCACAGAGTCGGACACAACTGATGCGACTTAGCAGCAGCAACAGCAAAAGTGAAAGCTTTCAGCGTTTTGTGTAGCTTTGTGTTACAAAATTAAAGTGATTTTAAAAAATCATAATTAATTTAATATGATTGTTACTGCGTGGGGAAGACTTGGGGGCTAGGCCAGGAAAGGCTAGTCTAGCATTAAATATGAAGCTCTTGTTCATGAAATGCTCTGGTCAGAGCTGCTCTTTTTGGGGAACTCCAGATCCTTAATCTGGGGTGGCTAGATGGGAACACACATTTGTCACAAATCATCAAGCTGTATATGTAAGGTGTGTGCTTTCTCCTGACATTTAGCTGTACCGCTATATCTCAGTTTAAAGGAGACAAAGAGGATCTGACAATGTAGAGGGTAGACTGGTGTTGAGTCCATCTTTTGAATTCCCATTAGCACTTAGAGACACAGACTAGTGTCTCCTTAGTCCAGCCTTCTCGTCTGTTCCCACCTGTTTTCCTGACCTCTCCCCAGCATCACCTCAGCCTCCACAGGAACATCATCACCTTTTCCTTCCCTACCAGCAAATGGGAATTCAACTGGAGTCTTCTTGATAGAGAGAGAAAACCACATCAAGACTGGGAAGAAGGTTATTCTGGCATATGAAAACATAGCTCTGGTCCTGTGGTACACAGCTGTGGGCTCTGGATTCACAGAGCTGACTCAGATCTTGGCAAGCATCTCTGACACGCAACCTCTGCTCTTTGAAAATCCCTCTTCTACTTCTGAAGAGAACCCATGTTTTATAAGTTTCAAACTTCTCTCAGGCTAGAACAGATATTGTAAATCTTGCTGTGCTTAGTCGCTCAGTTGTGTCTGACTCTTTGTGACCCTATGGACAATAGCCTGCCAGCCTCCTCTGTCCATGGGGATTCTCTGGGCAAGAATACTGGAGTAGGTTGCAATGCCCTCCTCCCGGGGATCTTCCCAACCCAGGGATTGAACACAGGTCTCCCACATTGCAGGCGGATTCTTTACCATCTGAGCCACCAGGGAAACCCACTTATGGGAAGGCAAATATAGGGCCTGCCCTGGAGGTGAATGAAATTTGATTTTATCTTCTCTTTCTCTCTGCATAGCTGGTGTTATGTTGATGGCCAGTAGACATGAATACAGAACTACCCTGAGGTGGGATGTTTCAGTCCATAGCATGCTCACTTTCATGTCTCTTTTCTGATTCAGTCAAGTTCATAGAAGCATTCGCTATTGGAAAATGAAGTTAAAACAAGCTTGGTTCTTTTCAAAAAAGCAAACCTTGTAATGTTTATTAAAGGCAGTAGGGGGAGGGTAAATACATCTACCTCACTCATCACAATCATCTTCCTATCCTCCTGACCTCTTCCTCCCTCTCTTATCCTCCAACCCCATACTCTCTTCCTGAGCTATAGGCACACCCATAGCCACCCCTCCATCACCTTGTATTGATAGATTTAGGTAAAATATCCTCTTTCAGTGTTTGAATGATAAGCTTTGGTAAGAATAATATATTACACATTCACCAGATTTATGGGCACCAAATGAATATTTTTGGACATTTCAACATGGCCAAATGTGCCTAGCTGGTTGTTCGTCAGTTCTGCCTCAAAATAAAATGCTCTCCTGCCTGCCTCTCCAAATTTCAAGGGGAAAAAAAAAAGTGAGAGTGGAAGCAAAGCATACACAGACATAGTTTGGCGGCTTAAAAATGGTCTTTAAAAGTTTTAGTTGAAACTTGGCTTTTGTCTCTCAGCCCTCAGGGGAAAAATGTGAGCTTGTTTCCTCATTGAAAAAATATCATAGCCCTTGACAGGCTGGATTCTTTGATCCTCCAATATTACAGTGATTTCTCCAGCGCCCTCCTACACCCCATCCCTCCTCACCCCTCCCTACCCCCATGTAACTGGGGCTTTGTAACCTGATGCTCCATAAAGAGCATTTCCACAAGAGCATTAGGACATGTCCCTACATAATATTAAACCTGTCCCCCAATTGCCCTCCCCTTATTCCCAAGCACAGTCCCCTCCTGAGGCTTCCGCCATGAGGCTGGGTTGGCAGGAGAGGCTGGCTCAGCTGTTTCGAATTAGGGGCAATGGAGGCTTCCTTGTAATATATGACTTAATCAGGGGTCCCTGAAGTAAACAGTCCAAACTGCGTCTGGAAATGACCAGAAATTGGACTTCATAAACCTCCTTTGGCTTTGGAGCTGGGAAGGAATTTGAATCTCTCATAGGTGTGTTATACGTTATCGTTAGCAGATGGGTAGCTGTCCTCAGACCCCCGTAGGAATGAAGTATGCTGTGTGGTAGTTGAGTACAGTTAGGGTTACCAGATAAACTACAGGATGCCTAGTTAAGTTTGATTCAGATAGATAATATTTTTTTAGTACTGCTGTCCCAAATAATGCACGGCTACCATGGTGTTATCGATGTTATTGTGCCAGTCTTGTAGTGTTATTGCAATAATTTCCAGGAGTGAAGGATCCTTGGTGTTCTTGATATTACCTCCTTCCTACTGAGGCAAGGCTCAGACCTCTGTAAAGCTCCATCTGTAAACTTTGGGTCATTTTTGTTTTTATGACTTCTTCTTAAGACTAGTATCCTGTCACTCTTTTTTCAGGCGAGTTAGCGTCATGAGTTGCGTTGGAGAAGGAAATGGCAACCCACTCCAGTGTTCTTGCCTGGAGAATCCCAGGGATGGGGGAGCCTGGTGGGCTGCCATCTATGGGGTCGCACAGTCAGACACAACTGACGCGACTTAGCAGCAGCAGCAGCAGCAGCAGCGTTAAGAGTAAGAAGGAAACTGCTGCCCATAGGCACTCTTCCTCAATAAGCCAGAATTTAAATGCTTTAAGTGTTGTCATTATATACAGGAGGCCAGCAGACAAGTGAAAAGATGTTCAACATGACTAATTATTAGAAAAATGGAGGTAAAAACTATAATAAGTTGGAGATGGGAGGGAGGTTCAAGAGGGAGGGGACATATGTATACCTGTCTATGGCTGATTCATGTTGATGTATGGCAGAAACCAATATAATATTGTAAAGCAATCATTCTCCAATTAAAAACAAATAATCTTTTTTAAAAAGAAAAAAAAACTATAATAAAGTACCACCTCACACCAGTCAGAATAGCCATCATCAAAAAGTCTACAAATAACAAATTCTAGAAAGGGTGGGAATGTGAATTGGTGCAGTCATTATGGAAAATAGCATTCCGGTTCCAATTCAGTCACTCAGTTGTGTCCTACTCTTTGCGACCCCATGAACCACAGCACGCCAGGCCTCCCTGTCCATCACCAACTCCCAGAGTTCACCCAAACCCATGTCCACTGTGTCAGTGATGCCATCCAGCCATCTCATCCTCTGTCGTCCCCTTCTTCTCCTGCCCTCAATCTTTCCCAGCATCAGGGTCTTTTCAAATGAGTCAGCTCTTCACATCAGGTGGCCAAAGTTTTGGAGTTTCAGCTTCAACATCAGTCCTTCCAGTGAACACTCAGGACTGATCTCCTTTAGGACGGACTGGTTGGATCTCCTTGCAGTCCAAGGGACCCTCAGGAGTCTTCTCCACAGTTCAAAAGCATCAATTCTTCGGCACTCAGCTTTCTTCACAGTCCAACTCTCACATTCATACATGACCACTGGAAAAAACCACAGCCTTGACTAGATGGAACTTTGTTGACAAAGTAATGTCTCTGCTTCTCAATATTCTGTCTAGTTGGTCATAACTTTCCTTCCAAGGAGTAAGAGTCTTTTAATTTCATGGCTGCAATCACCATCTGCAGTGATTTTGGAACATTATCTCTCTACGAATAATTTATTTACTTTAGTTTGCCCTATGCATCTAAAGGCCCTCAAAATCAACACTCCACTGTTTAACTACCAATTACCTTTTCCTTTTGGAGATGTGTATAAGAGACAGCCCATGTCCACTGTGTCAGTGATGCCATCCAGCCATCTCATCCTCTGTCGTCCCCTTCTTCTCCTGCCCTCAATCTTTCCCAGCATCAGGGTCTTTTCAAATGAGTCAGCTCTTCACATCAGGTGGCCAAAGTTTTGGAGTTTCAGCTTCAACATCAGTCCTTCCAGTGAACACTCAGGACTGATCTCCTTTAGGACGGACTGGTTGGATCTCCTTGCAGTCCAAGGGACCCTCAGGAGTCTTCTCCACAGTTCAAAAGCATCAATTCTTCGGCACTCAGCTTTCTTCACAGTCCAACTCTCACATTCATACATGACCACTGGAAAAAACCACAGCCTTGACTAGATGGAACTTTGTTGACAAAGTAATGTCTCTGCTTCTCAATATTCTGTCTAGTTGGTCATAACTTTCCTTCCAAGGAGTAAGAGTCTTTTAATTTCATGGCTGCAATCACCATCTGCAGTGATTTTGGAGCCCAAAAAATAAAGTCAGCCACTGTGTCCACTGTTTCCCCATCTATTTGCCATGAAGTGATGGGACCGGATGCCATGATCTTCATTTTCTGAACGTTGAGCTTTAAGCCAACTTTTTCACTCTCCTCTTTCAGCTTCATTAAGAGGCTCTTTAGTTCTTCTTCACCTTCTGCCATAAGGTGGTGTCATCTGCATATCTGAGGTTATTGATATTTCTCCCAGCAATCTTGATTCCAGCCTGTGCGTCCTCCAGCCCAGCATTTCTCATGATGTACTCTGCATAGAAGTTAAATAAGCAGGGGGACAATATACAGCCTTGACGTACTCCTTTTCCTATTTGGAACCAGTCTGTTGTTCCATGTCCAGTTCCTCAAAAAATAGGCTTGCCATATGATCCAGTTGATCCAGCAATCCCACTCCTGGGCATACACCCAGACAAAATTATAATTTGAAAAGATGCTTGCATGCTAGTGTTCATAGCTACTATTTACAGTAGCTAAGACATGTAAACAACCTAAATCTCCATCAGCAGATGAATGGGTAAAAAAGAGGCAGTACATGTATACAATGGAATACTACTCAGCCAATAAAAGAGTGAAATAATGCCATTGACAGTAACGGGGATGGACCTAGAGATTATCATACAGAATGAAGTAAGTCAGAAAGAGAAAGATAAATGCATTTGATATTGCTTATCTGTGAAATTTAAAATCTGACACAAATGAACATATCTATGAAACAGAAACAGACTCGCAAACATAGAGAACAGACTTGTGGTTGCCAAGCAGGAGGGAAGGAAAGGGAGCAATGGATCAGAAGTTTGAGATTTACAATCCGAACTATTATATGTAGAACGGGTAAATAGCAAAGTCTTACTGTTGGCTCAAGGAATTATATGCAATATCCTGTGATAAACCATAGTGGAAAAGAATATGAAAAAGAATGTGAGTATATATATATATATATATATATATACACTTGAATCACTTTGCTATACAGCAGAAATTAACATGCCACTACAAGTTCACTATACTTCAATAAAATAATTTTTAAACAGTGCCATTATATGGCTCAGTTCTGTATCTTAGAGCTTTATTACCCTACGAGTTGTATTATCTGATGTTACTCAGATGAGTCATTAGCATTCAGTTCAGTTCAGTTCAGTCGCGCAGTCGTGTCCGACTCTTTACGACCCCATGAATCGCAGCATGCCAGGCCTCCCTGTCCATCACCAACTCCCGGAGTTCACCCAAACCCACGTCTGTCAAGTCAGTGATGCCATCCAGCCATCTCATCCTCTGTTGTCCCCTTTTCCTCCTGCCCCCAATCCCTCCCAGCATCAGTGTCTTTTACCTGTTATTAAATAAAAAATAGAAACATACAAAAGGAACATTTGAGTTGTTATCATTTCTTCTAATGGTGATAATTTAGAAATTTTTGTCATATTTTTCAACCTTATAACAAAGCTTCTTACAAATTACATTCATCATTGCTGTTTGAAGCCCACAGAAAAATGGCTTATGAGAAATGAGGTAGAAATGTCAGAACTGCTTTATCGTAATAATTGAAAAAGAAGTCGGAAGGTTCAGGGAGGTGGCAGTGTTAGAATGGATTTTCTATGTAAGACTGAAGAATCTGCCGCTCGACTATGTTCCCTGGGAGGACTCGGAGTATGTTCTTCTCATAAGGGTAGAAGGATTGCATTGAGGCAGCAGCATCTGTATTTTTGAGCTTGTGGTAAATGATGAGAGCTGTTGCATGGTCCTAGAGAACCTTTGGAAAGGCACAGTCCTGGGACCCCTGCTGCTGCTGCTGCTGCTAAGTTGCTTCAGTCGTGTCCGACTCTGCAGAATCCCCCTTTTCTCCCAGTCACTCCAACAGCAAATCCCAACATCCTGTTACATGTACCCCAACCTCAAATGGCTATGCTAGTGGTGAATGCTGCTGATAATCCTGCCTAAGGATACCTCCCTGTCATGTGGCAGAGTCCTGCTGGGAGGTGTACACCCAAAAGAGAAAGTTTTTTGATCATCCCATACAGAGGTATAGCTGGTGGACTAAACAGGAGGGAAAAAAAAAAAACAAAACCCATAGTATTCAAAGTTTATTAGATTGGGTAAAGGAAAAGGAAGCCCCAAATCACCCCTCATGCCAGTTAGGAAGAACAGGACATCTGAGTATTAAAGGGATTATCCTCAAGAAATACAACAGGAAATGGGGGGGAGTTTACAAACAGTGACAGAAGGAAACTTTGTAAGATGAATTAGGTAAGATTTGCAAGAGTCAACAGAGAGGAAATCAAGAGATAGAACATGACACAGAACACAAAAGCTAGAGAAGATCTTGGTTAGAAGCACCAACTCCACACAAAAGACACGATAAGAAAAGGCCAGAGAAGAAATTATTCTAATAGTGCAGGAAATTCACTTGCCTGGAAAATTCATAAAGAAAGGGCAGATACATTAACATCATCAACAGAGGAGGCAAAAACAAAGATAGGTAACAATAGAGAATCTGATGGTATGATCAAGAAGGGAAAGAAAGGGATTAAAAACTGAAAAGGAAAATTAAACAGGCAAAGATACAGAATTTAAATTTTTATTTTTATTTATTCCTGTTCCCACATTTTATTGTATTTCCCTGGCAGACATCCCACACTCTGGTAAGTCTGGGGAAAAGGGAGGGGTTGGCAGAATAATGTTGCTTTGGGGATTTGAATCTTATTACTTGGTGCTGTTAGTGCTGGGCAGACATTTATAAAAATTGCATGCTGTAGTGGCAGGTCATTTGTTTAAAAATGAATCTTGAGCTTCAAATTTGGACAAATGTGCAGGGTTAAAAGAAATAAAGAGAAATATTAACAGGATGAAGGCAAAGAGAAGGTGGGGTGTCAGTGGGCAGCAGTTGGCTTGGAGGCAACTAGAAAACCTGCCAGTGATCAAGAGTGAGAGAAACCTCGATGCCAGATCCCCTATGGACAAGAGACACTGACTTCCTGGAAGTTGTCTTTTTGGCTGCTTACTTCCCTAGGGATTTTCCTTTAAATTAATATGATTAGCTATAAGCTTAGACAAAAATCACCGGAGTTGGGTTTGGAGGTGAGATACCGTCATAATTAGTTCTGCTTTTCACATTTAATTACCATTTTTCTCTCTTTCTTTTTTGGGCCTCATCTTCTGCTTGGGAGAATTTTATTCCCGAGCACATCGTCTCATTCTCCCCAAGTGCCTCCCCATTCTCTTCGTCCTTTGTTCCTCTCCTTTGTGAGAGGACAGGAGGCATGTTAGGGCAATCCCTGTCTGAGGTCTGGGCTCTGACCTCTTGTATTCCTCCTACGTTGATTCTGTCTCCTGGAAGCGGTCTGAGGTCCCACGGAGAACCTCATGGCTGGGACCACCACTGCCTTTGCAGCAGCTTCTCATCTTCTTGCTCCTCAGAAGGGTGGCATCCTTCTTCCAAGCCAGGCGCTGCAGGCTGCCTTCCTTTTCCTTCTTGCTGCAGCTTTGCAGAGTCATTTTCTAAAACATTCACTGGAAGGGAGAAGGAAGAGTTACTGGTGCCTTTTCCCTAGGCAACTTTTTGTTAAAAAGCTGCTTGGGAGAGTATTTATAATCCAAACAGTCCACAGAGATTGCCTCCCTGTGTGATATCCTCTTTAGCTGAGTTCTCTGGGGTCCAGGTGGAGGAGACAGAGTCACCCACACAGGGCTCCCTCCCAGCACTGTCTGGCCTGGCCCCTGTCTCTGCAGAGTGCTGAGGCCGCCTCTGAAAAGCAGATCCTGTAAAGTGATATTTTCCCCTTTTCTAATCTCAGAAAAGCTGTCAGACTGGTTCTGTGCCTCCCCTCTGTTACAAAATTTGATGTGTGGTGCTGGGTTTTATCAAGAAACTAGTGTATCCAGGGCCATCGAGACAGATTTTCACAGGCAAATACTGGGTTGGACGAAAAGTTCATTTGGGTTTTTCCGTAAAATGTTATGAAAAAATCCGAATGAACTTTTTATCAAATCCATATCTTTGAAATGATTCTCAGTTGCTCAGCATCTTGCTTCACTTCTGTTCTTCTTGTTAGCTTGTGTGCATCTTTGATATTTCTTCTATGTGGTACAAACCAAAGAAGCATTTTCCTCACTAGCATCCTTATGTATATCTCTTTTAACTATGTTTTGGAGACTCAAGTGGCATTTTACTTCAAAATTCCCTCATACACATGGACTTGGAGAGATACAGACTAGCACATTTCCCGTATTAAAATACTTGCTCAAAAACACTGTTCTTTCTGGTTTATCAAACAAGCACATGTGTCTCCCGAGAATTTTGAGTTCAGACATGAACAACTCCGTGAACCTTTCTGTGCGTGAATCACTTGAGCTTTGGAAAGGTTTCCTCATGGGATTTATGATTGCATAAAATATCCTACTTCCACCTGAAATGTTTCATGAGATGATCTCTCAGCAAAGACTGTTAGTTTTATAACGGATAAACAGCATTTGAGAAAATAAACTCTGCATGAACAAAAAGCTTTCAGCTTCTTGCATATATTCTGTCTTCTCAGAAAACCAAAGAGCTCTCATGAGCTCATGAAATTTGAACCTCAAAGATTCAACTAATTAATCTATTCCTCTTTCCATATTTTATTCCCAGTGGCCAGTTTCACACCCATTATATTTAGGAGAACTGGAAAACTTGGGAGATATTTTTGGCCTGTTTTTTTTTTTTTTTCCTTCCTTTAACTTTTAAAAAAGTTGCTATTGGCTCTCTCTCTCTTTTTTTTAAACTTTGCACCAGCCAGTCCAACTCTTCATCTTGTTGAATTGCCCCAGGAGGCTTAAGCTCTGAAACCCAATTCCCCTCAAGCAAAGATATTTCATAGTCTTTTAGGAGTGAAAAGCACCCCAGTTTCACCCATTTTAACAGTTTCAACACAGGAAAGGATCCAGGAGAGGGAGAAGGAACTGTACAATATTGGGGAACTTTACACAGCAAGAAGAGATTGTTGGAAGCTTCAGATTCCGTATACTTTCCACCAGCGAGCTGTATAAAGTGGCCGACATCAACAGAGACAAGAAGGAGGTGTAAGTTAAAGATTTCACTTTTGTTTTGGGTTTAAAATGAAGTAACAGTGTTCCCTACAACCCATTTCTTTAGCTTTCAGACTGTCTAGAGTGCCTTGCCTTTGAGGCCAGGACTGAGGTGAGCTTATCACAATTTCCATGGCCTGAGGCCTACAACTTTACCTCGGGCTCCTACCATTTGGCTCAAGTTCAGCTTTTCTCCAGCTCCTGCCTCCTCCCCAGCCTCTTGGGAAGACTCTATTGCCTGATCTTTATTGCTCTTTTCCCACACTCCATTATACAGTGTGATATCAGCCTCTGAATTTATTTATTAGGACTCAAGTCTACAATATACAACCCCACTTTTCCTGTCTGACACTGCACTTTCGCAGCAGAGGGGGCAAGAGGTGCTGCTTGTCATAAACAGTGGTAGAAAGTCGGCACCCAGAGGGGAAGGGCCAGAGGCTTGCAAAAGAGCCAGCCCTCTGGAGGCACCTCAGAGCCAAATTGGTTTTTCAAAGCTTCACACTCATAGTTCCACAGTCCAGACGGGCAGCCACAAACAGCTCCTTGTGGGGGAGTGCATTTGCAGTTGGCAACCTTATACTCACATGTCTGGCCTTCACTTGGGACACTGGCTCCATTTTTTTTTAATTAGCTTTTTGCCTAATAAGCTTAATCTTTGTCATTGATGTTCTCATTCAATATGTATAAACAATCTGCAAACCTAGATTGTGTATTTTTTAAAAAAACAGGTAATACATTTACATTGTATATAACTCAAAATGGTAGTAAAAATATATATTTGTTGAGAAGTCTCACTCCCACCCCTGACTAAGTGGATTCATCCCCATCCCTACCTGCTATGTGTAACCACTTGTATTAGTGTTTTTATACCCGTTCAGTGCTTCTTTTTCTACCTGTTTTTTTTTTAATTAATTTTTATTTTTTTAGTTTGTTTTGCTTTACAATACTGTATTCGTTTTGCTACACATCGACATGGATCAGCCATGAGTGTACATGAACTCCCAATCCCGACCCCCACCTCCCCGCTCCCACCCCACACCCTCTCTCTGGATTATCCCCGTGCATCAGTCCCAAGCATCAAATAAGCCTTTTATTTTAGAATAGCTTTAGATTTACAGAAGCATTGCAAAGATAATATGAAAAGATTTTGTATTTTTCTCATCCAATTTCTTCTACTGGTATTATCTTATACTACCATGTATATTTGTCACAACCAAGAAATGAGCATGAATGTAAGTATGAACTAAATTTTACACTATTTCTCTTTCATGAACATCCTTTTTCTGGTCCAGGATTCCACTAGGATGCTACCTTGGTCATCATGTCTTTTTTGGCTCCTCTTGGTTGTGATAGTTTTACAGATTTTAACTTTTTTTAATTAAATTTTTATTGGATAAAGTTGGTTGATAAAAATGAAAGAGGAGAGTGAAAAAGTTGGCTTAAATCTCAACATTCAGAAAACGAAGATCATGGCATCCGGTCCCATCACTTCATAGCAAATAGATGGGGAAACAGTGGACACAGTAGCTTACTTTATTTTTCTGGGCTCCAAAATCACTGCAGATGGTGACTGCAGCCATGAAACTGAAAGACGCTTACTCCTTGGAAGAAAAGTTATGACCAACCTAGACAGAATATTCAAAAGCAGAGACATTACTTCGTCAACAAAGGTCCGTCTAGTTAAGGCTATGGTTTTTCCAGTGGTCATATATGGATGTGAGAGTTGGACTATGAAGAAAGCTGAGCACCAAAGAATGGATGCTTTTGAACTGTGGTGTTGGAGAAGACTCTTGAGAGTCCCTTGGACTGCAAGGAGATCCAACCAGTGCGTCCTAAAGGAGATCAGTCCTGGGTGTTCATTGGAAGGACTGATGTTGAAGCTGAAACTCCAAAACTTTGGCCACCTGATGCGAAGAGCTGACTCATTTGAAAAGACCCTGATGCTGGGAAAGATTGAGGGCAGGAGGAGAAAGGGACGACAGAGAATGAGATGGTTGGATGGTATCACCGACACAATGGACATGGGTTTGGGTGAACTCTGGGAGTTGGTGATGGACAGGGAGGCCTGGCGTGCTGTGGTTCATGGGGTCGCAAAGAGTCAGACACAACTGAGTGACTGAACTGACATAAAACATTGTATAAATTTAAGGTTATAGCATGGTATTGCTTTGATCTATTTATATATTGTAATATGATTTCCATTGTAATGCTATTTATCACCTTACATACTTCCAGTATGATACTATTGTCATGTTCCATATACAGCCTATTAGATCTCTGTGGCTTATTTAGTGCTCATTACAAGTCTGTACCATTAAACACCATCTATCTTGTCCCTCTGCCCCAACTCCCTTGGTAACTGCCATTTTATATTGTTTGTTTGTTTACAGTTTGACTTTTTAGGTTCTACATAAAAGTTTTTCTGTATGACTTATGTTTCTTGTCATCATGTGCTCAAAGTCCATGCATGTTATTGCAAATGGAAGGATTTCCTTCTTTCTCATGGCTGAATAATATTCCATTGTGTGTATATACTACGTCTTTCTTATCCATTCATCCATCGATGGGCATTTGAGTTGGTTGCATATCTTGGCTATTGTGAATAATTGCTGCAATAAACATGGGAGTATATACATCTCCTGTTTTCATTTCCTTTGGGTATATAACTAGAGGTGGAATTAATTTGTTGAGAAACCTCCCTATTGTTTTCCACAGTGGTTGGGCTTAATTTCTATTCCCACCAGCCATGTGGAAGGATTCCCTTTTCACCACAGCCTCACCAGCACCTGTTGTGTCTTGGCTTCTGAATGACAGTAGTGAGGTAACATCTCATTGTGGTGTTTAGTTGCATTTCCCTAGATTTTTCTTGTATTTAATGATGCTGACAGATTTGAGGAGTGCTGCGTTGGGTATTTTATAGAATACCACTTTGGGGGTTTGTTTGATATTCTCCTCATAATTAGGCTGAGAGGAAGACCACAGATCTGTTGCTGTTGTTCAGTAGCCAAGTCTTGTCTGATGCCACGGACTGTAGCATGCCAGGCTCCCTTGTCCTCCTCTACCTCCCAGAGCTTGCTTAGATTCATGTCTATTGAGTCGGTGATGCTACCTAACCATCTCATCCTCTGCCATCCCTTTCTCCTTTTGCCTTCAATCTTTCCCAACACCAAGGCCTTTACCAGTGAGTCAACTCTTTGCACCAGGTGGCCAAAGTACTGGCCAAGAGCTTCAGCATCAGTTCTACCAGTGAGTATTCAGAGTTGATTTCTTTTGGATTAACTGGTTTGATCTCCTTGCAGTCCAAAGACCACAGAGCTGTACTGTTATTCTCATCACATCATATTAGCAGGTACCTGCTGTCAACATGACTTATTGCTGTTGACATTGACCTTGATCACCTGGCTATGGTGATGTTTACCAGGTTTCTCCATTGAGAATTGACTTCCTTCCCTTTCCTCCCTTTGCATACTCAGCTCTTTAGAAGCAAGTCCCTAAGAGTGGCCCACAATGGAGGAGGGGTTTACATGTTCCTTAATCTGTATTTGGTAAATTGGCAGGACCCTTTGGAACACCAAACCTTGTGCTAAGACTGTTCCTCTGAGCGGAGGCTCCAAAATCAGACTTTTTCAGCAGGATCTCACCTTCTGATCTTCGCACGTTCTCAGAGGCAACTCACACACTCGCCAGCTTGCTGAGCTTTCAGGCTATCATTTTAATCATGCTTTAATAGCAACCCCTCTACATCAAAATCCACTTTTACGAGGGTGAATACCACAGTGCTCTGGCGCTAGGAAAATGCTCTCTCCATTAAATTTCAGTGGATTTACACTGGATTTTGTTTTAATCTGAGTTCTGAAAAAGAATGTGTGGCTCATAGGACAGTCAGTGTTTGAGGGGGTCAGTGATGCATACAGACTTGTAATGGCATGTGTGTTTTGTAGTCCTAGCTCTGGAACTTCCTGTTGGACAATAAAACCCTTTGAACTGATTTCTGTTTTACCACTCCCTCCCACACTGTGGGCTTGAGAAATTCATTCTCCTGGGACCTCAGAATTGCCACCTGCCAAGTGGAGAGAGTGATGTGAGGCCCCAGCAGAGCATCTTGCTAAACACTTCATAACCAGAATCAGATGAACTGAAGAGGGGCAGCTCTTGATGACTAGAAGTGATGCATTACAAAGACTCTGGGGCACAGAACTCCTCCTCTGTCCCCTGGGAAGGGGTCGTGGGGCAAAGAGCCTGGGTGCATGATGGCATTCATGAGGTCTCCAAGCTTCTGGGAGAGGTGGCTCTAATGCCTATGAGCAGATATTGTCTGTCCTGTTATTGCAGCATAACATGGAAACTCCTCTTTTTTCAGTCAGCTTATAAAAATAAGCAAGGCAAACCAACAGTCTTTAGTGGGTATGCATAGTCTTGAAAAATATAAATATAATCTCAGGAATGGGAGTGTTTTTTAATATGTATGTATGTACATATGTATCCGACTGCACTGGCTCATAGTTGCGGGACAAAGGATCTTCAGTCTTCATTGCAGCATGCAGGATCTTTTAAATGTGGCATACAGCGTCTTTCTTTCTTTCTTTTGGTTGCGGGATATGAACTCTTAGTTACAGCATGTGGGATCTACTTCCCTGACCAGGGATCGAACCCAGGTCTGCTACATTGGGAGTGCAGAGTCTTAGCCACAGGACCACCAGGGAAGTCCCAGAATGGGAGTGTTTTTAATGAGAAGCAAATTGCCTGTATCAACTAATGTGGCTGATAGAAGTGACTGATGAAAGGACAATCATTTACCAAATTCTGGAAGCCCCTTCAGTTCAGTTCATTTCAGTCGCTCAGTCGTGTCCGACTCTTTGCGAACCCACAGAATTCAGCACGCCAGGTCTCCCTGTCCATCACCAACTCCTGGAGTTTACTCAAACTCATGTCCATTGAGTCGGTGATGCCATCCAACCATCTCATCCTCTGTCGTCCCCTTCTCCTCCCACCTTCAATCTTTCCCAGCACCAGGGTCTTTTCAAATGAGTCCATTCTTTGCATCGGGTAGCCAAAGTATTGGAGTTTCAGCTTCAGCATCAGTCCTTCTGATGAATTTTCAGGACTGGTTTCCTTTAGGATGGACTGGTTTGATCTCCTTGCAGTCCAAGGGACTCTCAAGAGTCTTCTCCAACACCACAGTTCAAAAGCATCAATTCTTCGGTGCTCAGCTTTCTTTATAGTCCAACTCTCACGCCCCTTCAAGACCCCGCTAAAGGTTCACCTCTGTTCCAGCACAGTCTTAACTGTAGGTGAATTACATCATGTCAGATTCTCGTACTCACTTGCTCTTTCAAAAGGCATTTCTCTAAGCCAGGCACTGTGTTAGTAGTAGTAGTAGTGAAAGTCACTCAGTCGTGTTTGACTCTTGCAACCTCATGGACTGTAGCCCGCCAGGTTCCTCTGTCCATGGGATTCTCCAGGCAAGAATACTGGAGTGGGTTGCCATTTCCTTCTCCAAGGGATCTTCCTGACCCAGGAATTACTGTGTTAGTAATTCACCCTAAAAAGCATGAAAAATATTGTTCTAAGCGTCAGCACGACCTTCGTGACTCATTAAAATCTTTCAAATACACTTGTCCAGACCAAAATATACATCTTCAAGCCAAAGATTATATTTTTGTTTGGCCACACCCTTCATCAAGTCATCTTTTCTCTTCCACAATCTGCTCTGGCCCCAGAGAGAGTCGGGAGAGGGAAGTATTTCCAGGATGTTGTGGGTCAATCAAATAGAAAGAATGTGACAACTTGTTGTGGGTTTGTGATGTTTCAATTGGGTTGTTCCCAGTTGGGGTGACAGATTTGTATGGGGCAATCCTGTCATACTCCTCTTGCTGTCCTTAATCACAAAAATGTGCTGGAAAACTGATGTTGTGGATAGACTGTGGAATTATGTGATTCCCACAGAGCATGGTGTTTGTCAGTGGTTGGCAGATGATGGTTGTCATTAAGTGCTTCTGAATTCTCTGAAATACTTTCTTGTGAGACAAACAGCTGAGCTTTTGGTCATTCCTGATAGAGGCCTAAACATTACATCCAGGGCTTGTCTTGTTCTGTGTGCTGAGTGAGCCATTGACTGATAGAGAGAGGTCCCCACTGAAGAATATTCTATCCCCATCTCCCCATCACCTCCTACTACCACCAACCCCTCCCCCCAACATGGCTTTCTCAGGTATCCTTGGATGCCACCACTAGTCTTTTACCTGTGAAAGTGCTAAAGAACTATGCATTCACTGATACGGGTAACACTTCAGTCCATCAGTAGCCATTAGCAGACTGAATGTGTTTATTGCATTAATTAGCCAACTCTGCCAGGCTCAGATAGATTAAGGGGACAAATTATTTTTTTGATGATGGAGAAGGAAAATCTAGAACAACAATAGCAAATCTAGATTGATTAGCAGCATAGAACACTGGTTAATCCTGTGACTCTTAAGAGTCAGACATCTGCCCTCATGATCTTCTAGTTTCATAACTTCTTTTCTTTTAATTATTTTTTATTGAAGAATAATTGCTTTACAGAATTTTGTTGTTTTCTGTCAAACCGTAACATGGATCAGCCATAGGTATACATATATCCCCTCCCTTTTGAACCTCCCTCCCATCTCCCTCCCATCCCACTCCTCTAGGTTGATACAGAGCCCCTGTTTGAGTTTCCTGAGCCATACAGCAAATTCCCTTTGGCTATCTATTTTTACATATGGCAATGTAAGTTTCCATGTTACTCTTTCCATACATTTCACCCTCTCCTCCTCTCTCCCCATATCCATAAGTCTATTTTCTATGTCTGTTTCTCCATTGTTGCCCTGTAAATAAATTCTTCAGTACCATTTTTCTAGATTCTGTACATAGTCATTAGAATACAATATTTATCTTTCTCTTTCTGACCTACTTCACTCTGCATAATAGGTTCTAGGTTCATCCACCTCATCAGAACTGACTCAAATGTGTTCCTTTTCATGGCTGAGTAATATTCCATTGTGTATATGTACCACAACTTCTTTATCCATTCATCTGTCGATGGGGATCTAGGTTGCTTTCGTGTTCTAGCTATTATAAATAGTGCTGCAGTGAACAGTGGGATACATGTGTCTTTTTCAGTTCTGGTTTCCTCAGGGTATATGCCTAGGAGTGGGATTGCTGGGTCATATGGCGGTTTTATTCCTAGTTTTTTAAGGAATCTCCATACCGTCTTCCATAGTGGCTGCCAGAACCCCTGTGACCCAGGTAGTTTCATAACTTCTTCCTGCTTCAATTTCTCCATTTGTACAACAGGAATGATAATAACAAGACTATCTACCTTGTAATATTGCAGTTGGGAGATTAAAAGAGAACAGTTAGATGAGTGCTTAGAAATGCCTGGCATGCGTCAAGTGCTTAATAAATATTACGTCTTGGAGAGGGACTTGAACAACTAACTGTTAGCATGAGGGCCCTGGGAATGTGGAGAGGAACAAGAAACGTCCCAGAGTAAAACATAGTCCAAAAAAGGGCTAGCATTCATGTTGCTGAGAACTGGTTTCTATCCCCAAGTGTGGAACTCATAAGCTCTTCTTCTCAACCCTCCCTCCAGTACCTTCCAAGATTCCATCCACAATCAACAAAGGGATTATCTGCTCCAGTTTCTGGGGAAAGTATCATTTTACCCTTAAACCAGAAGAAGGGGACTCCCTGCATTTTCTGCCTCGGGGGTCAAGTGTCGTCAAGTTTTCCATTCATTTCATAGGGATCATGTCCCCACCCAGTCACTGCAGTAGCTTAGGTGACAAGTAATTCAGTAAATTGACTGTTGAAGAATTGCTTGAGTCCAGTACAGACACAAGGACAGAAACAAGGTCAAAAGTTGAAGCTTAGAAGACAGAGAGAAAAGCAATCTTTTCAAGTCTAGACAGCATATTAACAGAAGGGCTTAATGTGTTCCTCTGTTTATAGGAGCTTTTTGCTGACAGCAGTGAACCTGAGCCCTTTCTTCTCCGCATCCTGCAAGTTCCCTTCTGCTGTGTTGTTAGAGGCTGCCTCTTCCCATGAGCCTGCGGAGGACTGGTGATTAGAAGCTGTGGCTGGGTCTGCAGGGCAGGGGGAAACAGGGAGGGAAAAAATAACTGGAGGGTGTATATTTTGAAGGCCGAAGGTGAATCCATCACACCAATCTAACGTGTGTGTGTCTGTGTGTGCTTGTGGTGTGCTTAGTCACTGGGTCATGTCCAACTCTTTGTGACTCTGTGGACTATAGCCTGCCAGGTTCTTCTGTCCATGGAATTTTCCAGACAAGAATACTAGAGTCGGCTGCCATTTCCTCCTCCAGGGAATCTTCTGAACCCAGGGATTGAACTCGTGTCTCCTTCTCTGCATTGGCAGGCGGGTTCTTTACCACTGACCCACCTGGGAAGCCCTAGCAGTTCACAAATATACTTTAGTCCCCCAGTGATTTTTTTCTAGAAATGTTATAATTGTAAATGAGAGAATAGGCAGATTATCAAACATTTTTTGTATGTATTTTTATTTTCCCAAGAATTTTCTTTCATTTTTAATCATTTTTTTAAATTACAAAAATTTATATTTTTATAAGTCTAACTCTGACTTTGGTTAGAGTATTGAGCAGTAGCTGATGAGAATATAAATTCATTTCCATTTTCTGGAAAGCACTTTGGCAGCATATAATAAAAAGTCATCAAAAAAGGGCATATCCTTGGCCCAGAATTTTCATTGCTAGGATTTTCTACTATGGGAATAGTAGTATAAATATTTATATGACAGAATGTTCCTCACAGAATTATTTAGAATGCCCCCCAAATGGAAATTTTCTAAACACTCTGAAATAGGGAATGGGTTAGAGAGAATACAATGGGAATGCCAGACAGTCATTCAAAGCCTTCCTTCGGGAAGCATTTAATAGCAGTGAGACATAAGGTAGGGCTTCACATGACAGGCTTCAGAGGCCTTAAACTGGAGCAGCTATATGCAGGTGGTGATAACTCACAGGGGCATTAGAAGGACAACAGAAATGAAGATAAAAAATGAGTTGATGGTGATGTCATTGTTGGGTAAAACACAGAATGACCAGTATAGTCAAAATATATCATTCATTTAAATATTATGTATATGTGCATAACTTTAATACAGGTACACCTTAATATATGTATACATATATAGTACCTCATATGTACATATAGATATGTATGCATATGATATGCATAAAGACTAGGAGGATATACACAAAATGCCAAAAGTAACTCAAAAGTAACTCAAACTCAGGTGTATTTAATTTTCTTATTTCTCTGTATTTTTCAAATTGAAATTCTGAATATACATGGCTTTGATCATCAGGAAGTTTCATAACGTCAGGAGTAATATCTACCATTGGTCCTGAGACTAAAATGCTTAATCTGTTCTCTATAAAGAACAAGAATTTGCAAGGGATGCAAAGTAACACGCACCTTCCAATGAGGCTCTTTAACCTGGAGAGCGACTGCAGGAAGGACTGACCTCTTCGGAGGCGTCCAGCTGTAGGAACAAAGTTCCACCACAGTCAGAGCTCAGAGCTGCAGAATCTGCCTGCCATTGTTCACCTGAGGCACCTGAATAGCTCTGGTTACATAAACCACTAGCTGTTTGTATAAATGGCTATTTTACCCTGGTCTGAATTGGAAAGAGTCTGTTTGATAGAACAGCTTATATAACTGAAATCTGAGACTGAAGGAAGGATTTGGCTTGGACCGTTGATTGCATGGGAGGGTGGGTTGGAAAGGAAACTTCCAGAGTGAGAGGCTCTTATTTTGAGGCAGTGAATTAGAACAAATTGTTCCTCGCACTCCACCTAACCACATTAATACAGTGGGATCTAGCCCATCCATAGAAATGGGTTCTATTCCTTCTTCCAGGGAGGAAACAGGGCTGTTTTTCTCCAGGGATCAAACAAAGTTAAGACACTCATGCCCAGACGCTGGTGGGAATGCCACATTTAATAGTCATTCCACGGTTCACAGGCTGTGCCCCATTGACATTTCAACCCCTTCTGTTTTTAAAAGCTCAAAAACATTTTCATAAAGGTTTTCTTGGGGTGGGATTTTATTTTTGCAAGAATGGGTGTGTTTGTTGGGTTTCTTTCCTCTTTGAAAACGGTTTCAATTTTTTTCCTTTTTCCCTTCCTGAATTTTAATGGGTCTGAAAGTAGGAGTCTGCCAGAATTTGAACATTCAGAGAAAAAACCACTATAAGATCTTCTTTTCTCGAAAGCCAGCCTGGCGTGTATTTTTCAGGCCTTTCTCCCACGCCCACTCAGCCTGAACCATGCAGGCTGTTTGGAGCCGGCCAAGGCCTCGTGCAAGTGCACTTGCTTCCTGTTTTGTCTCTCACTTCATCTGGACCCTGGGACAGACTCAGTTCTATCTCAGAGGCTCTGTTATTTCAGCCTTTGGTCTCAATGTCACTTAATCAGGAAAATGCTAATTCCTCAGCAGGGAGAGGAAAGTCATAACTCTCTTCTTAGCTTTATATTAAATCCCCTAGAATCCCCCGAACAAGTAGCCCGATGCTCTTACCTCTATTTTTCCATCTGTAAAGGGAAAAACCATGAAGTGTGTTTAGTCTTCATACACAGTAATCCATGAAAGCCATTTGGGAACAGTTTAGGTTGTGCCTCGTTATCTCAAAAGGTGCAGAGAAAGTATCACATCGTTCAAACTTCATTCATCTGAATCAATACATATAAGTCAAGTGTGTCTTGGTCCATATTTAGAACAGAAGTGTGTACTCACAGATGCAGAGTAGGTATAGGTAAACTCTGGCCACGCCCAGATACTCAGTGACTGTCAGTGGGATTCCCCTTTCACCTCCTGGCCGCTTCTCTGTCCCTACCCCCACCAAAAGGACCTCCTTTTAACTCAGAACCCCAACTCCATGAAGAACTTGTGCAGATTTCAACCAGAGGGATGATAGTCTTTTAAAATAGTTTTTATGGTAGTGTGAATCATTAATATGACTAATCCTCCTGGGGGCAGTTGCTAATTTTTATTCTGGGGTGTCCTCTTGTAAGATCCATAGCCAGTTTATTAATAACTTTTAAGGGGAGGAAGGAAAAACTACTACATGAATAGTGTATAGAAACAGGGAGATAACATCTCAGGTTCAGGGAGGGAAATGCACGAAACATTGGAAGATCTGTGAAGAAGGCATTCATTCACTGTGGTCTAATAAGAGCATAGATGTTAGGGACTTGCCTGGATAGGATCCCTGCACCACAGTCGGCTGTGTGACCTAGGACAAGAGACAGCCTCTCTGTGTCTCAGTTTCTTTGATCATAAAATGGGGATCATAGTGCTAGTGGCTCAGAGTTATTGCAAGGATTAAAGGATTTAATACATGTTAAGTGCTTAGAACCATACTTGGTAACCAGTCAACAAACACTAGATAATTGTGAATCCAGATGAAATTTTATTTTTCTTGTTCCAAATAAATCTAATGAAATATAGAGAACTTCTCCCCAGGAAAAAATACAGACAAAGATAAAAATCTGTACAGACACAGAAAATTTATACACAAGCTCAGGGGTTTCCAAGGCCCTGTGAATGTGTTAGTCGCTCAGTCATGTCCGACTCTTTGCGAGTCTATGGACTGTAGCCCGTCAGGCTCCACTGTCCATGGAATTCTCCAGGCAAGAGTACTGGAGTGGGTTGCCATATTCTTCTCCAGGGGATCTTCCCAACTCAGGGGTTGAACCCAGGTCTCCTGAACTGAGGGCAGATTCTTTACTGTTTGAGCTACCCAGGAAGCCCAAAGTCCCTGTGAAATCCACTCATATTCCTGATCTGCTTGGTGGAATCTAGAGGGATCTGCTTTGGGCAGCGTGGTGTGGTGGCTCAGACCCTGGGCTCTGGAGTCAGGCCAACTTGGGTTTCAAGCCTGACACAGCCATTGATTAGTTGTGTGGCTGTGAGCAAGTTCTGTGACCTCCTTACACCATATCTCCTCATGTATAATATGGACAAGAGTACCTGCTCTGTGAATTTAGCCCTGTTGATAGAAATGGATTCTATGTAGTAAACTGTGGTAACATCTGGGGTAAAGAAATCATGCAGTTATCTGGGAATGGAGATTACTGCTGTTGCTTCCAGGCTGTTTCCAGACATGTCTCCCTTTGCAGAAGAGCTGGGAATTGGCAATCTGGAACCACAGTTCTGAAAATGTCCCTCACAAATGAATTAGGGGAAGAGTAGCAACAATAGCAACACAATTTAAACTGTGAGGTGACATATTTCTAAATATTTAAGAAATCGATACAGTACTAAAAGTCTAAATAAACATTCTTAAAATGATGGTGGAGTCAGATAGGAAGGTGCCAGAATTTGCTCCCAAGAGCTGGCTTATAATCCCTCCCCAGCCTTGGAGGGGCTTCCCAGGTGGCCCTAATGGTAAAGAACCCACCTGCCAATCAGGAGACATAAGAGACATGGGTTCAGTCCTGGTTTGGGAAGATCCCCTGGGGGAGGACATGGCAACCCACTCCAGTATTCTTGCTGGGAGAATCCCATGGACAGAGGAGGCTGGCAAGCTTCAGTCTGTGGTCGCAGAGAGTTGGACACAATTGAAGTGACTTAGCATGCACATAGCGTGCGTGGAGACTATGAATGGTGATCTCCCTACTCTGACTCTCCTCCACTAACATCAGTTTTGAACACCAGGAGCCTGGTGCATTTTAAGATTTTTCTAAATATCCAAAGGATACAGCTTTCAGCAGGTGATATTTATGCACACACCACATATGTTTGTTTGTTTGTTTTTTAAGAATCTAAGGAAAATATACTGAAATGTTGTTCTTCCTGGGATGTATAGATACAGATTATTTTAATTTTCTTCTTTACTTTTTTCTTTACTGTGGTCATCTGCTTTGTAATAAGTATGCATTATTTGAATAATTAATTCAACAATTAGACATTTGTCTATATGAACAGTACTCTGCTAAACATTGAGAATACAGCATCCATTATCTCCTCGTGTCTATGATCTAGACGGGAATAAGACATTGAATAAGTATTTACACTAATAATTTATGCTTCCAGTGACAATAACGCCTGATAGAGAAGTCTAGGTAACTAAAATCAAGAGGGACTGACCTAACCTAGAGTCTGGGAAAGCTTCTCTGAAGAAATAATATTAAAACTGAAATCTGAAGGGGGAAAGGAAGAGGAAAGAAAGAGAAAAATATTCCAGATGTGGAGATTAGCATGTACAAAGACCCTGAGGCACGGTGATTTAAGAAGTTAAAAGGAGGCCAGAGTGCTTACTGCCTGGGGAAAGGAGGAAATTCACGTAAGAGCAAGATGGCCTCAGAGATCCTGTTAATGATCTTTGCATTTGACTTTAAGAGAAATAGAGAGCCAGGGTTTTAAGCAGGATAGTAACATATAGCTATTTCCATTTTGGATTTTTTTTTAAAATAGAAAAACAAAAAAGTCTTCAAATCATTTGTTATTTATAGTTTAGATGTTCTTGAATTTAGAGTTTTTAAAAACCAATTCAATAGACTCACCCTATATATTGAGTTGGCCAAGAAGTTCAATCGAGTTTTCTGTAACATCTTAAAAAACCAAACAAATTTTTGGCCAACTCAACATAAAAATATTGAGTAAAAGTGTTTTTGTAATAGGTGGTTACTCTTTTTCTTTTTTAAAAAAATATTATTTAGGCTGCACCAGCTCTTCATTGCAACATAAGGGATCTTTGTTTGCCAGTTCTGGCACGTGAACTCTTAGGTGGAGCATGTGGGATCTAGCTCCTTGACCAGGAATTGAACCTGGGCCCTCTGCATTGGGAACTCAGTCTTAGCCACTGAACCACCAGGGAAGCCCCTGGGTAGTGTTCTTGGAACATCAGCTTCCTTTACCCAGGGAGGACAGTGACAGGAGCTTAGCCCTGCAGCCTGGGTCCCCTCTCAGGCCAAGGCCATGGGACATGCCACTGTGACCAGAGCAGATGGTGGAAGCCAGGCTGCAAGGACCCTGCCTCTCACCACCCCTGCTCAGGAGTGCAGGGCTGGGTCTCTGTCATGTCAGTTAACTACAACTGGAGCTCAAGGGATATATCAGGGACCTCCATAAATGTACGTCCTGAAATGCTGTCTTAGTGATGCAAACACACCAACTTGGAGCCTACATTTGTTGTGAAGCTTTTGAGTTTATTGAAAACAACTTCTTAAACCACCACGCTCTATCATCTCATGAAATCACTGTCTTAGAAGTAATTGGTCACTTGGCCACTGAATAACAGAAGAGACGTTTCCAGCAAATGCTCCTCTCCAGCGTTCCTAAATCAACAGGGTGTGTCCTGGTCTCTGGGTTATTTGAACGGCAGAGGGAGCTGCCAAAACCCACCCTCTCCTGGAGGAACTCAAAATTTAGTGGGCTCTGGAGCCATGGTAACAGGCATCTGGTAGTCAACTTTTCCTATAATAAGAAGGTATTAAATATTCACATCAGGATTAGGACTTTTGTCGGCCCTGAACTGGTCTTCCAACCTGTTACCTATTATGCCTCACACTTTATATACCCCCGAATACAACAAGAAGAAACTTGTGAGTGTTCTATAAAACCTGCCACTGACATCAGGGTGGGTCTTTGAGGCTTATGGTTATCCCAATAAAAGCAAGGAATGTATAACAGGCTGTAGCCAGCAGACCACCAACCACTTTATTGTAGAAGCACAAAAGAAAACCTCTGGTAAACCTACTGTACCTGCCGCACAGCATGTGACTGTTTCTTAACCCTTGAAGACTCCGTTATGTGCACAACTTAAGACGACATCTGTATATTTCTGGTTTCCCTTCCTCTGATATCTACTAAGTTACACACTTAGACAAGAAATACCTATTGATGGAGTGCTTATGAATTACAGATTGGAGGTTACAAATCAATTCAGGATTTTTCTAATAGAAATTCAAACCAGATCTGTGAAGTCAGCTTTTCACAGGCCATACAGGCAGATGGGCAGCCAGGCACCCATCCAACAGGTGTGAAGGGGTCTCCTATGACCCCAGAGTCCTCTTTCTGGATGTCTTCCTTTCTCCATAGCTACCCTCATGCTCAGGAGCTCCATGTCCCCCAAGTGCAAATGCAGGAAAGAACCTATATCAGTGGAGGGAGGGCAGGAAACTCTCGAAAGAGTTATTCACACTGCAAAGAATGAAGTGAAGTTGCTATTTAGCAAAACGTAGGCTGGTAAACATTGGAAAAGACCTTGATGCTGGGAAAGATTGAAGGCAGGAGGAGGAGAGGATAAGATGGTTGGATGGCATCACTGACTCAATGGACTTGAGTTTGAGCAAACTCCAGGAGATAATGGACAGGGAAACATGGTGTGCTGCAGTCCATGGGGTCACAGAGAGTCAGACATAGTGACTGAATAACAATAAGGCTGGTAAAGGAGAATTGGTGAGAGGCTAGAGGAGCATTCAAGGACTCTAACCATAGGGAGCTACTCCCACCCCAACATCAAGGGGCTAGTGTGGTGGAACCCATATAAAAATCCAGCAGGAGCTTCACCGAGAGAATATGGTGGTGCTGCCTACAGCAGCCGGTGTCCTGGGGCACAGAGAGGCCACGGAAGAGCAGAGAATCCATCTGGAGGGGCAAAAGCAAACGGCCAGTACAAGGTCAGACGTCAGGTTAGGCAATCTATTGCTTCACTCCGATTCTTTAGCATCCCAAGCCTAATAAGCATGAAAGAAAAGTTAGAGGTTGTGCAGGCATCTTATTTTTAATCCTTGTCCTAAAGGGTTTTCCAGCATTAAAGAGCAGGTATGGCAGGGAGAAAGAAGGAGCTGTCTCTGTTTTGAAACCCAGTAGCTGATGCCCTCTGATCTTGGGATGCTTAGGGATGAGGGAGAGCTTTCAGAGGAGACCGGGTATACAGGGGCACACAAAGTCTTCACCATCCCCAAATACTCTCATCCACTGGACATGTATGGAATGCACTGCAGCATATCTGTATCTGAAAGAATTCTCCTATTCAGCTGATTTAGGAGTCATGAAGCCACACCCCTCACCTCAATCCTGCATTTTTGACCAAGCCTTGCCAGTAACTTTCCTGCTTCTGGTCATGCTCCCTCCAAGCCACAGTCCTCCACATAATCATCAGAATATACCATCCTAAAAAATCTCTACTTAAAATTCTGCCGTGATTCCCCACTGCCTACAGCATAGACCACCAACCCCCCAGTGTACTCCCCGGTACTTCTGCAGCCTATCCCTTTTAAGTCTCCTCCTTGTCCTTCGGATACCTACCACATCAGTACTTTTGCTCATGTCATCTGAGGTGCCTGAGGTCCTTTTCTGGGTTTTCTGCCCCTCCCATCTACCTCCTGATACTTACTAGTTATTTTGAGGTGTGTCAGGAGTAAGACCTCCAGGCTGGGATTCAGAGATGCTGACTCCCCTATACAGCACCCCAACATCACATTGAAATGTCCCATCTCCTTATGGGAGCATCAGAAGGCCGAGGACGATGTCCTGTGTATGAACGCATCTCTTAATGCAGCACCAAGCAAGAATTACTGTTAGAAACTGATAAACTAAACCAAATGATAACTTGCCATTAAGTGTTTCCCAAATCCAGGTTCCCTGGGAATTAGACATTTCTTTAAGCCCTGTAGAAACACAACAGTATAGATATTTAATTAATGTTACTAGTTCTCTCTATTGGAGAGGGCAATGGCACCCCACTCCAGTACTCTTGCCTGGAAAATCCCATGGACGGAGGAGCCTGGTAGGCTGCAGTCCATGGGGTCGCGAAGAGTCGGACACGACTGAACGACTTCACTTTGACTTTTCACTTTCATGCATTGGAGAAGGAAATGGCAACCCACTCCAGTATTCTTACCTGGAGAATCCCAGGGATGGGGGAGCCTGGTGGGTTGCTGTCTATGGGGTCACACAGAGTCAGAGACAACTGAAGTGACTTAGCAGCAGCAGCAGCAGTTCTCTCTATATATTCCGTGTACACCTTAGCTGCTTACATATTAATGTAAATGAAAAATCAAACACTTATAAAGGATGTTTTCGTGGAATAACTAAAAAGAATAGAAAAATAAACCATAGGACATCTGATTTAGGGGGGCTTTAAAATATCCTCCAGTGGAAGAAGTAAAGTGACATTGTTACCTGAAGATAATAGTATGATCCTTTGGAATTACCAGCCTTGATAGGCTGACTTCTTTGTCCCTATGGCTCTTAAAGTTTCTATAATTCTAAAATGGCTTTAAAACAAACTACTTCAACTGCTTAGTGGAGACATAATCACTTAGTGTCTATTGTTTCACAATTGTCCAGCTATAGGATTACTTCGTGTAGTTTGGGATTAGTTCCTAAGACATGGGAGCATTAAATGAAGTGGGTTGAACATACCTCACTTCTCACAAGCTCTGGCAACATTATTTATCCTTTAAAATTGATATCCGGTAGATATCTTTTTCTTCCTGGTATTCTCTAGTGCTCCTGGAATAGTGGGTTGGGCCACCTCAAGACAGCAGCTTCCTTCATTTTACCAGAGTCGCCCACTGGAGTTACTGGAAAATGTCCATTTTTACATTCAGCATGTTATCTCAACCATCAAAATAATCTGGAGTTGGTTTATTTTTTAGGAAACTATTTGCTGCAGATCAAAAGTTTTCAGTCATAAAAAGGATGTTAATAACAGAGAGACATCAGCAGTGTAAACAAACACTGGCTGGCGTTGCACAACCTGCAGAAGGCACAGTGGAGGCTGGTGCTTGGTTGCTAATAGCTCTCTGTCTATAGAGCAGCTCATCGATTCCACCGGCACGGTCTGGGGGTCTAAACAAGAAAACTCCATGGAGTCAAAAAGAGCAAGGGCATAGTTCAGAAACTCCAAATCCTCTTGACAAGTATCCAATGCTGGGACACAAATTTGACACCAAATTATTTATTAAAGCCTCCCTCCCTCACACACCACCACCATTGCAACACAGTATTTTCTTCCATGCCCTCTCCCCACTCCCGAAAATGAAGTTCAAACTAATTGAATTCAGTGGCAATTGGAAACCCCAGTATTATAAAGAGTGTATTTCATTGTATATCACTTCAGTTCAGTTCAGTCCAGTGGCTCAGTCATGTTCGACTCTTTGCGACCCCATGAATCGCAGGCCTCCCTGTCCATCACCAACTCCCGGAGTTCTAATTCTGGATAAACATACTCATAAAACCACACCTCCCCACTTTTGCCTCCATCTGAAGAGGCATCTGTGGTGACTGCAGCCTCCTCACCATAGCTGCTGCTCCTCTGACAAGTGCTGCTCAGACACAGGGCGCTTCTCTGGAAGTTGATGGTAGAATTGGGGAGCAAAGGGAGTAGTCATCCACCCAAATGCAAACTGCAGAAAGCATCTGTCATGTAATTTTGAAGGTAAGATGTTGACACAACAATTGTGAAGACCATGAAGAAAAGATACCGAGGTTATCATTTCATCCAGGAATTGCTATACTTAGTATTTATCCAAATGAGTTGAAAACTTATGTCCACACAAACCCCCCATACATGGAAATTTACAGCAGTTTATTTCATTCTTGCCAGAACTTGGAAGCAATCAAGATGTCCTTCAATAAATGAATGGATAAGTAAGTAACTGTATTTCATCCAGACAATGGAGTATTATTGCATGCTAAAAAGAAATGAGCTCTCAGCCTTGAAAAGAAGGAAATTTAAATGCATACTACTAAGTGAAAGAAGTCAGTCTGAAAAGATTACATGTTATAGGATTCCAACTATGTGACATTCTGGAAAAGGCAAAACTACGGAGACAGTAAAAAGATCAGTGGTTGTCAGGGCAGGATGGATGAATAGGTGGAGCACAGAGGATTTTTAGGACAATGAAACTATTCTGTATGATACTACGATGTTGGATACAGGACGTTATACATTTGTCAAAACGTGTAGAACATACAACACAAACCGTGAGCCCTAGTGTGAACTATGGACTCTGTGTGATGATGATGTATCAGTGTAGATTTGTCAGTTGTAACAAATGTACCCTTTCCAGTGGGATGCTGATAGTGGGGAAGGACATGCACGTCTGGACAGGGAGTATGTGGAAGCTGTGCTTTCCACTCAATTTTACTATGATCCTGTCACTGTTCTAAAAATTAAGGTGTATTTGTTTTTAAGTCTAGAGCTTCCCTCATAGCTCAAGTAGTAAAGAATCTGCCTGTGATTCAGGAGATCCCGGTTCGATTCCTGGGCCAGGAAGATCCGCTGGAGAAGGGATAAGCTACCCGCTCCAGTATTCTTGGGCTTCCCTTGTGGCTCAGCTGGTAAAGAATCCACCCACAATGCGGGAGACCAGGGTTTGATCCCTGGGTTGGGAAGATCCCCTGCAGAAGGGAAAGGCTACCCACTGCAGCATTCTGGCCTGGAGAATTCCATGGACTATGCAGTCCATGGGGTCGCAAAGAGTTGGACATGACTTTGACTTCACTAGAGCACTGAAAAAAAAAATGCAGAGGAAGCAGCGTAAAAGAGAGTCTTTTAAATATCTGATTTAAATATCAATGTTTGGTCACCCAGAGGTGACCGTATAAGAGGTGTAGCGTAACCAAAAGTGGTGCTTTATGTTTCATGTGTCTTTATTGATGCAGCCCCATCCTCAAGCAACTACTTTGTTCAGTGTTAGAACCCCAGTCCTGCATTCCTCAGTGTCAAAATCTGGCCACGCATCAAGCTGTTTCCTGCTTGGGCTGCCTGTGGGGCCTCAGGAGAAGTTCCTGAAGTGAGGAGGTAGGAAGACCATGCCTTCCCTAGCACCCCTTTCACATGCACCCTGAGACTCAGGATCTGATCTGAGTGGCCTGTGTGAACCTGCCCTGAGTTCCTTCAGGAAGAAGTTGCTACAGTTAAAGAATAACTTCCACCCAAGACTGAACAGTCACTGAGTATTAGACAGTCATTGCTCTGCAAGGTATGAGTGATCACCAAGGCCAGGCTGAACCCCGAGGGAGGGTCTGGCTGACAATGGCCTAGATGAACAGAAGTACACGCAGCTCCATTCCCCATTCCCTGCTTAGAAGCCTGATAATGATACACAGAAAAGAGACACAGCATAAATTCAGGTTTGGGCTTCCCTTGTGGCTTGGCAGGTAAAGAATCTGCCTGTAATGCAAGAGACCTGGGTTTGATCCCTGGGTTGGGAAGATCCCCTGCAGAAGAGAAACGCTACCCACTCCAGTATTCTGGGCTGGAGAATCCCATGACTGTATAGTCCATGGGCTCGCAAAGAGTTGGACACAACTGAGCAACTTCTGGTCCCATCACTTCATGGCAAATAGATGGGGAAACAGTAGAAACAGTGTCAGACTTTTTTTTTTTTGGGTGGGGGGAGCTCCAAAATCACTGCAGATGGTGATTGCAGCCATGAAATTAAAAGACACTTACACCTTGGAAGAAAAGTTATGACCAACCTAGATAGCATATTCAAAAGCAGAGACATTACTTTGCCGACTAAGGTCTGTCTAGTCAAGGCTATGGTTTTTCCAATAGTCATGTATGGATGTGAGAGTTGGACTGTGAAGAAGGCTGAGTGTCAAAGAATTGATGCTTTTGAACGTGGTGTTGGAGAAGACTCTTGAGAGTCCCTTGGATCCAACCAGTCCATTCTGAAGGAGATCAGCCCTGGGATTTTTTTGGAAGGAATGATGCTAAAGCTGAAACTCCAGTACTTTGGCCACCTCATGCGAAGAGTTGACTCATTGGAAAAGACTCTGATGCTGGGAGGGATTGGGGGCAGGAGGAGAAGGGGATGACCGAGGATGAGATGGCTGGGTGGCATCACTGACTTGATGGATGTGAGTCTGAGTGAATTCCAGAGTTGGTGATGGACAGGGAGGCCTGGCATGCTGTGATTCACGGGGTCGCCAAGAGTTGGACATGACTGAGTGACTGAACTGAACTGAGCAACTTTCACTCACTTATAAACTCAGAGCAAGAGTGAGTTAAGGCTAATCATCTTGTGACAAGGACTAATTTATTTGAGAAATTTGAAGTACTGACTTGAAGCCGACTTGTTCATACAGAGTCATTATCAAGGCATCCATTTCCCCAACATTGCAATCCCACCTACAAAACCACAGATTTGTTTCTCTTCAATCTCTCAAGCCTGACATCTTTGTCCATATTTCTTCATTCTGCTGCCTGAAATAAAGGTCGGTCATGACTGAGCACGTGCAAACACACATGCGCGCGCGCACACACACACACACACACACACACGCCCATGAAAGTAGTGCAGAAAAGCAAGGATTCCTTTAAAAAGTATAGTGGGCAAGAGTGACCCCTGCTGGATAAATGAGGACAAACTAGGAACTGAACTGAACTGAACACAGGAAAAAAGAAAATGTTTTAAAGTTGTGCTTTTGAAGGAGAAGAAAAATTGTTTCATTTAATCATCTTTTTAAAATTTATTGGATTAAAAGACAAACCTGAAAGTCTTATTCCTTTTTAAGTTTCTAGAAACAAACTTGGTTGAGTGTTTGCCACTTCTGCAGCACCTTGATATTTACGTTAAGTGATTTTTTAAGAGCTCGTCTATTTTGTGCAGGGCATCTAAAAGCAGCTTAATAGCTGAACTGTTCTTTTCTATCTAATTGCCTGCCAGGGCTCTGAGTTCTTTGTGCAATGGCAGGAGTGTATCTGCTTCAGGATCAGGAGTAATTCTGATAAACCTGAAAGCATATGGTGAACTTCAAGACTGAGTTTTCAGAACTGCCTGGGGAAAGGGATGTGTTTGAGATAGGTCAACAGGGTTGGAAACATTCAAAGAAAACGTGACACACTTTACCAAACTTTTTCCTATGATCTCTGCGTAATTTGGATATTTTCAGAATCCTTAGGTTCTTAATTTGGAGGATGAATGCTTTTTTTTTTTCCTAAAGAGAATGTTTCCTTATGCACAGTATATATCCTGATGCACTAAAATGTGCTGTGCTTTGCATATCTTCTTTAAACACTGTTATAGAGGCATGGAGGAAACGGAGTTCAGTGTTTCAGTTCACTGCCTTTTATGTCAAAATGCTGAATCATACCTGTTTTTGACTCTGCCATTCCCTTAAGTTAGGCAACTTTGGGCAAGTTTTCTAAACTTCCTATGTCTCAGTTTCCTTCTTTGTAAAAGGGGGTTGCTTATAGTGCCCACTTCAACAGGTAATTGGGAGGGTTCAGTGACTGATGCTGAAACCTGTCTCCTATTACCCCGGGATAATCCCAATTAGCTTTAGATGAAAATGTCGAATCTTAGAGATGAAGTTATAATCATGATTTTTTAAAAAATAAACATGTTGAATGAAAGACTGGCACTTGAATATGTCAGTTGTTGAGAGGGAAGTCATTGATGGTAGGCAAGCCTTTAATTTGGGGCAAGAATAAAAACAAGTCAATTTTAAAGTTTCTCTGCCTATATGAACACCTCCACCGAAGCACAGAGAAGCCTCCAAGAAATTTCAAACCACTTTTCAGGAAGGCATCTGGTCTTCTGGGTGTAGACGGGTTCCCCCAATATATTGCCAGTATGCCATCTGTTCCTCCTTCACCAGCTCTGTACCTACCGGGGGTGTTGGAAGAGATACTGATAACAAAGATCCATTCTCTGCCCGTGAAAGGACACACTCTGTAGGGGGAGGAGTCCTTCAGGATCCTGAGATTTGCACTGTCCTTCACTGCAGTCCAACACACTCTCAGAGGGACCCGTCAAAGTCTTTGGCAATCATTCTCCTCCATTGGCCAGGGTTAGACTTAGAGTTGAAGACACAGAACAGAGCAAAATCAATTCCTTCGGAGCCTGGTGGGCTGCCGTCTCTGGGGTCGCACAGAGTCGGACACGACTGAAGCGACTTAGCAGCAGCAGCAGCAAGGCAATTAGCCAACTGGTTTAGCCAAACCAATTTTTAAACATTGTCCTTTAACTTCTTGGTAGGATTAAGGGTGGAGAAGGAAATGGCAATCCACTCCAGTATTCTTGCCTAGAGAATCTCATGGACAAAAGAGCCTGGTGGGCTGCCGTCTATGGGGTCGCACAGAGTCAGGCACGGCTGAAGCGACTTAGCAGCAGCAGCAGCAGGATTAAGAGAGTATCTTTCTCTTCAGTAATTGGATTCTGGACCTCACAAACACCTAGCAGGAAAGAGGTTAATTGAAAGGGTTTAGGTTGTTATTTACATGCCATGTAAATACCTAACTGGTCCTGGCCTTTGCATTTGGCCATATCTCGACAGGGATTATAGGATGAACTTGGCACTCATGGGACTCCCAGGAGAAGTCTTGGGATTTGGGAATAGATGCTTTTGAAGTTTGCCATCCACTTCAATCTGTTCTTTAGGCCAAATCCTCATAATCACACCTGTCCTCCTTACGAGGGTTTGATTGTGGATGAGGCAATTTTTGCCTTTTCTCCCCAAAGGAGAGATCATTATCTTAAAAAAGGATTGTCTTATAAGAGGCAAGTTCAAATACAGATGAAAATAATAATACTACTTAGCATTTCCACTTCACCTTTCATCTACAGAGCTCAAAGTACTTGACAAACATTAATTAATTCTCAGAACACCCTTGTGAGGTAAAGTAAGGGTATTATCTTTATAATAATATATAAATACTGGCTGATTCATGAAAGCAGCCACTTAAAGGGACAATTCTGCAGGATCAATTTCAAAAACAACCTTCTCACCTGGTGTAGACTTAATACTTTTGGGTAACACATTTGGGAGCGCCAAATACAACATTCTAGAGGAGGCGTATCTACCCTTTCAAAATGATTTCTTTAGTGACTTTCAACAGTCTTAGCTATTTTGAGGAACTTTTTTGCATTAAAAAAACACTCAATCTAAATGATATCAGTCTCTACACATGAAAGAATTCAAAACTGTCCTTATATAAAATTTAACGCTGAGAATTTGGGATCCTATTTCAAATGCATGTGGATTTGAAGGGGTGTAATAATTTCAGGATTTTGTAATGTTTTCTATCCTTGTCTATCTATCCTAAATTCTGAAAACATTGCAAACCGTAGTTTCAAGATTCATCAAAATGGGTACCAGTCAGAACAAGAGACTCTGACAGCTGGCAAAAGCTGACCAAGAATGGATTGGTCATCTTGCCCCTACTTTCCTCTCTTCATGTGGGTTACAATGAATGCTTCACGCCAAAAGGTGGTCTATTTTTCTCTTGTATCCCTTCCATCTTCTGTCTCCTTTAGCAAATAGCATAGTATTCCCTTTCTCAGTTGCTAACCTGGGTCCTAGCAATTGTTCATCAGAACTGATTTCAGAGTGTATCACCTCAATGAAACTCACGATACATCACTACGTTCCATCATATGTAACTTCATTCCTTGTTTTACCCACAACTATATATTTCATAACTTCATTTCCATTTACACTTGCTCTTCCTGGTGACAATGCTCAACTCTGTGAAGTTTGACTGGCTTTTTGATCCTGGAAAGTCAATTTTTTAGGCTAGTAGAAATTATCCTTAAATTAAAAGACATTTGCTCCTTGAAAGGAAAGCTATGACAAACCTATAGTGTTTTAAAAAGCAGAGACATCACTTTGCTGACAAAATGTATAGACAAAGCTGTGGTTTTTCCAGTAGTCATGTACAGATGTGACAGTTGGACTATAAAGAAGGCTGAGTGCTGAAGAACTATACTTTCAAATTGTGGTGCTGGAGAAGATTCTTGAGAGTTCCTTGGACTGCAAGGGGATCAAACCAGTCAATTCTTAAAGGAAATCAAACCTGAATATTCACTGGAAGGAATGATGCTGAAGCTGAAGTTCTGATACTTTGGCCACCTGATGAGCCAACTACTGGAAAAGATCCTGATTCTGGGAGAGATTGCAGGCAGGAGGAGAAGGGGGTGACAGCGGGTGAGACAGTTGGGTGGCATCATTGCCACAATGGACATGAGTTTGAGCAAGCTCCGGGAGATGGTGAAGGATAGAGAAGCCTGGTGTGCTGTAGTCCATGGGGCTGCAAAGAGTCGGACACAGCTTAGTGATTGAACAACAACATGTCTTTAAACCCATCAAGAACTATGTGGCATCCAGGAATCACTCAGTAAACAGTGTCAGGATTTACTTTCTTCTGTGGAAATGGAAAAACATCCTCGGACTCTGAAACCTTTTTTTGTAGTCTTGTTTGGGTAAATCCCCTGCATGAAAATTTTATATATGTATCTCTGAATTTTCTGCTTACTGAGCCTCATAAGTGAATTATTCTGCTTGGCCCTGTAAGAAATAGTACCGGTGTGTACCACTTATCTGTGCGCTATGGATCCGCTAAGTCTATCTACTTGCCTCTGGCGATGGCTTTACTTAGCAGCCTCAAGAGAGAAAACCTGGTTTTGGTCTCATAACATTGGTTGGGCTGATGGTCTCCAATCTCCAAAGTGGGATAAACCAGATTCCTTCACTGTGTTTATTTTGGCCCGCCATGTCTCTTTATGGAGAAAATGGTCTAAATAAAGTGCTTCCTCTGTGAATTTTGACAGGAAACACGACTAATATGCTTTCCTTTTGTTGTGTGCCTTGCTCTTTTCTCCCAGTGTTGTTTAAATATTTTCGGGACAATGACATATTTATTAATTCACTCCTCTCTGCATGAGGCCTGAAATGATTGGTTCCTCTGTAAAACCCTCTTAGAAAAGGTGGTTTCTCCAGTGAGAGTTATAATATTACCACTATTCATGTAAAAAAAACGCTGAGACAATCTCTTAAAAATGGAACACATTTATCTAAAACAGCTGGTAAAGAAAGCACGCAGGCCCAGCCAGAGGCAGCGAGGCCAGAGGTCAGGGTTAACACCCATTTCGGTGGAACTTTGAAGCTGACATTTTACAGATTATATGTGTCTCGGTGCACAGTGGGCATGGCATATAAATTGGACTTAGAGGCCCCTATTTGTTCTCTGCATTTTTATGAGCCCACAGAGCTCTTCTTTGAAGCAGCATACATCGAAAATAAAAACTCGTTTTAATGTTGTGGAACTATTTGCAATAAATCACATTTACATCCTGGCTTTTCTTAAGTATAAGATCTCTCTTCACACACACACACACACACACACACACACACACATTCATGGGTTTTTTTTTATATTTTTTTTTATATTTACAGTATGGTAAGCCCAGCTTCCCTCTTCTCCTTGCTTTGACTTAGGAATCTGATCAGAGATGCAACTGTATTTGGTACCACAGGGACTCCTATTGTAAGTCACGTGAGATGATTCAGCTGCAATGAGCTATTCTTTACCCCCAGAAAAATCCCCTGATACCATAAAATGCTGGCTATAGCATGGCCGTTCAGCACTAGAAGAAAGCATCTGATTTCAAAGAGATTGAGTTCCACTCTGGAACTAATTATATCATTCGTTTTATGGATATTTTAAGTTGCTAGGTGTTTTAACTGGAGAAGGCTGGCGACCCAGAGAGAAACACGCACTGGCAGAGACTGCCATGGGCACTTTAGCCACCTAATTAATTTTCAATAAAAGCTCACAATAGTTAATTTGCTCTAGACTCAATGTAAATCAAATGGAGACAAATAGGTTAAAATTAGAAATGGGTGATAGAAACCATGTTTACGGTCAAAATTACCTTTCACTCTGGAAATAACACAGATTGACAGGGGAAGAAAATGAGACCACACAGATTTTTGTCCAAATTGATTCTTAAGTGAATTAAAGATTGTATAAGGAGAAAACCAGAATCTCCCCTCCCCAGTTCGCCCCACCAGAGAGATCTGAGATCTACAAAACAAAACAAAACAAAATGTTACTTTCTAAAAAAGTGTAGTTTAGAAAAATGGCACTTAAAAAAAAAAATCAGAGAATGAAGACATTGTTTCCATTATACCAAGTTGCCTGGTGCCCTCTCATTCCCCTCCCCCGCCCTCAGGCTAGGCTTAGCATAGTATGGGTATAATAGTAAAAATACTATAAAGTTATTAAGTTCCCAGGTCTAAATTGCCAGACTTGCCTACCCAATGCTATTCCTTTAGCTCCTAGTTTTCAAAACATTGCTTTCTAACATCAAACAACCATTTTTACTTTTACGAGAACACAGACACAGATTTCTTATGATTTTATAATGATACTTCAGGCCTCCAATTAAAATACCTAGACAATATAGATATCTTTGGCTCAGTCCATTGGACAAATATTATTATTAAGCTTCTCTCCAGGATTTTATATTTGCAAAATATTCTGTGGGCTTTAATCATTTTAAATTGCCTTAACTTTGCCCATTTTCTCCCATGCCGCTCTGTTATTCCTTAGGCAACCATTTCATTTTAACCCACAAACTACTCATATGATGCAAGGTGAACTAATTTTTTTTTTATTTGAACATGTTGGAACATTAGCCTCAGAGATGGTTAGCTTCTCCCTTGTCCTTTGCTGAACATGGCAATTTAAACCACCCCGGGATTCTATTTTTATTTCACTTTTGCCAAGTTCATGAAGCAAATTCCCTCTTTTCCACTCAGTCTGGTTTTTCTTCCTGCCCCAAAGGAATGATGTTGTCACTGTAATGTCTTCTAATGCACTATAAATGCCGTGATGAATTGGAGGCAGGCTGGTTTCTTCTGAGCAGGAGTCCATTATCCTGTCACAGTGTTCCTTCCCTGTAACTTAATTTTTATTGTAACAAATGACTAAGTACCAAAAAATGAAACAATGTGATGGGCCAATCTAAAGTGGCCTGACTCTGATGGAAGTGCAGCGGAGTGACAATTGTTTGCAGCTGCCTTCCAAGGGCTCTCTCCCTGATGACATCCACTATCCAAATTGGAGTTATCCAAAGCATTTTCTGGATGTTTATGGAAGATCTTCATCCACATTGACTGACTAACAATACTAATATAAATAAAGCACTTTGCAAAAGACATAAGCTAAGTGTTAAGAATGAGCATGTTAAGAGACTGTCTTAACATGTATTAGAATCACCTGGAAATTGGTTCAACTGTGCTATAGGATGCCAGCTCCCATCACAGGAGATGCCAGTTTATTCAGTCAAAAATGGAGCCGAGGAATATGCATTTTAAACAAGCATCTCTCTTAATTTTGTTGGAGTCATATAGATTATAGTGTGAGAAGCCCTCGCTCAGAACTCTGGTCAATAAATCTTTTCAATAAACATCCACTGCATACTTGACCTTATTTTATAATAAGATACTGTTTTTCTGATTGGCTAACATAGTTTTAATTTGAACACAATATGTTCATAAATGGTCCATTTCCCCTTCTTCTGTTTTATAGATTGTCACCAACATGTCTGGAAGATTAAAATCACCTCTATATTACTGATGATAAAAGAATATTAATTGGGAATCCATAGACCCCAGGAAATTCTATCAACTTGGCATGTAAGTGAATAGAGGTTTTTTTGCAGATCAGCAGTTTCCACATATTCAAAAATGGGTCTGTGACCCCCCAAAAGGTTAAAGATCATTGTTCTAAAAATGGGAAAACTTAGCAGTATTGGCCTTATTAGTATGAAAATTCTACATCAAATAATTGGTTGTAATGTCTAAACTGTACAACTGATTATATATCTAAATAGTACAACTGATATTAAGACTATAGCTTAAAAAGAGACTATAGTTTTATAGGTGATCAACATTTTATAATCAAATAAAGTTTATTTCAAACCTCCTTCAGTTCAGTTCAGTTCAGTCGCGTCCGACTCTTTGCGACCCCATGAATCGCAGCACGCCAGGCCTCCCTGTCCATCACCAACTCCCGGAGTTCACTCAGACTCATGTCCATTGAGTCCGTGATGCCATCCAGCCATCTCAT
>SJXQ01010324.1:93452-114336 GCA_006408695.1 Aepyceros melampus | reverse complement strand
GCTGAAGAAGGCTTTCTTATCTCTTCTTGCTATTCTTTGGAACTCTGCATTCAGATGCTTATATCTTTCCTTTTCTCCTTTGCTTTTCACCTCTCTTCTTTTCACAGCTATTTGTAAGGCCTCCTCAGACAGCCATTTTGCTTTTTTGCATTTCTTTGCCATGGGGATGGTCTTGATCCCTGTCTCCTGTACAATGTCACGCACCTCATTCCATAGTTCATCAGGCACTCTATCTATCAGATCTAGACCCTTAAATCTATTTCTCACTTCCACTGTATAATCATAAGGGATTTGATTTAGGTCATACCTGAATGGTCTAGTGGTGTTGCCCACTTTCTTCAATTTAAGTCTGAATTTGGCAATAAGGAGTTCATGATCTGAGCCACAGTCAAACCTCCTTACATATTCAAACATTGTCTGATGCTTGCAGTTTAATATGTATTATAATCAGATTGTCCCAGAAGCACCAAAACTTCTTTCCTAAGAAATATTTAGTAATGAAGGATAGAACCACTAGGTTTCACTTCCAGTGTTTTAAATGGTGTCTATTTTAGAGGCAACGCAAAACTGAACAAAGTTTGGAAGATAGTGGAATCTCAGCATCAATTCATCTATTAAATATTTTGAGGGCCCATCAAGAAAAATTAAAAACATTTGTTTATTGAAGCCTGAGGTTAGCAGGTTTGGGAATTTTTCCAGTTTCATCTAAACACACCTGTAAGTTCTCATGGTAGAATCCTCCAGTTGTAAATTCCCAATTGGATTGCGATTTCAATAAAAATCATAGTTGATGCTATCAATCCATGTAATTTATAAGGGCAATGAGGCTGACTTTAAAAAGTTTGACCATCATTTACTTAAAAGTCTGGCTTGAGAATGGGAGAGTGTTGGGGAAAGAAGTAAAAGAATAGGTTTCTGAGTAAAAACACAGATCCTTAATCAATTGATGTCCATAGAATAATGATAACTGTTTTGAATAATTATTGTTCATGGTTCTAAAGAATGGGAGCCATATCAAAGAACGCCAAATATTGTAGCTCTCCCTTAACAGCTGCTGGTAGTAGACAAGATGTCCTTAAAATGGTCTCCAAGTATTTCATTTTAATCATAAACCATGAGGTGTTAAAGGGGTTAATGAGGTCTCAAGTCATTGTCAACTAATTATCTTTAAGTTGTTGTCATCACATTCTAATTGTTATGCTTCTGCCAGCTCTGCCACTGGGGGTGCCCAATCTTAGAGTAATTGGTTAAACACTCACACACACCCCCACACACAAACCGATGGTTTCTAGCTGCTGTTTAGTTTGCTAACCTAAACCATTGTCACCAACACACGCATGCATGCATACAAACACACATACTTGCATACAAAAAGCTTTTAGGAACTTTCATCTTTTTAAAAGGGCAGGGGGAGAAATCAATAAAGTAGTAGCCTGGCCAGCAGTAGGAGATGGTTGAAGCAGCACGGGTGGCTGAGCTGTATGAGAAACAGATGTAAGCTCTTTGGGGCCAGGGCAGGCCTTTCTCTTTACAACCAACTCAACCAGCCAATGGAAAGCTATTAATGCCCCTGCCATCCGTCACCCACCCTTGGCCCCCAAAGATTATTCAGTCTGTCTGTTGAAGCCAAGAGCTTCATCCACCCAGCTGGAGAACCTATGATTTAGGCTCACACTTCACTCAAGTAGTACACAGTCTTAAAAATGATTCGTTTCATGGTCTGAATCAGCAGGGAAGTGCTTTCTTGCTGTTCCGTTTTGTACATTCTACCATCAGACAAGTCTGCATTCACCTATTGCTCTTTACATTCATCTCTTTCTTTTTCAAATTTGTTTTACTGGCCTGGGAGTCATTTTGGAGTTGATAAAGGACAGGGACCAGACACAAATGGGTCATTGCCAGTATGGTTACTTAATCAGCTTTCAGTGGAGTTAGATGTTACAAGCTTAAGGATTTGAAATGATTTTTTAACCACATTGAAAAAAATGGCAGTTTCTCAAAAAGATAAGCAGGCATCTACCCTACAACTCAGCAATCCCACTCCTAAGGATTACCCAAGAGAAATCAAAAGATACATCTACAAAATAATTACATGGCAATGTTCATAGTCGCATTACTCATAACAGTTTCAAATTGGACACAACCCAGTTGTCCATTAACAAGAGAAAGGATAATCAAATTGTAATATATGCATGCAACAAAATACTACTGATACATAAGAATATGGGGAATCTTAAAAGCATTAGATTGATCAAAAGAAGGGGGATATGAAAGAGTATATACTGCATAATTCATTTATATGAAATCCATGAATGGCCAAAATTAATCAACAATAATAGAAGTCAGAAGTCAAAAAGGTTGCCTCTGGTATGGGGATAATTGATTGTAAAGGGTCACATAGGAACTTTTGAGAGGTGATAGAAATGTTCTATATCTTGTTTTAAATGGTTGTGTTTGTGAATACAATTGACATAACACACTGAACTGAACACCTAAGACCTGTATCTGGTAGTGTGTGTAAATTATCCCTCAAGTTTTTTAAAATTAAAATGTGAAGAATTTGGGGAATACAGATGTTGTACCAGGAAAAAAGAAATGACTGAGGAAATCAGGAAATAGAAGAAATGAGGGGAAATCAGAGATGCCGGAGGATGTGAAACTCAATAAGGATGACAATGTATGTGGATACAGAAATCCCTAGCCAGCTACCTGAAAGTTTCTTGAGTACTTACTGTGTACCAAGCACTGTGCTAATCACTTTCTTCTATATTTATCCTTCCCTTTTTCTTTGACACTCCAGTGCATAAAATTTGATTAGCCCTATTCCTTGGTTCATGACATATTCTTATCTTTGGTCCATGCATGGCTAGTTTTATTCAGTTAGCTAGTTATTCATAATATATACTTATAAGACCTTCACCCAAGAACTAACTAGAACCTTGACTGTAACCTATTATCTAGCTATATAATCCTATCTCCCATTTTCCCAACTTCCCCCAGCTCAAGGTAACCATCATCCTGAACTCTATTTATCCTTCCCTTTTTCTTTGACACTCCAGTGCATAAAATTTGATTAGCCCTATTCCTTGGTTCATGACATATTCTTATCTTTGGTCCATGCATGGCTAGTTTTATTCAGTTAGCTAGTTATTCATAATATATACTTATAAGACCTTCACCCAAGAACTAACTAGAACCTTGACTGTAACCTATTATCTAGCTATATAATCCTATCTCCCATTTTCCCAACTTCCCCCAGCTCAAGGTAACCATCATCCTGAACTCTGTGTTTACCATTCCTTTTCTTTCCTTTTTACATACAGTTTTACTCAAGCTTGTGAATTATTGTACATGCAGATTTAAACGTTCGGAGAAGGCAATGGCACCCCACTCCAGTACTCTTGCCTGGAAAATCCCATGGACAGAGGAGCCTGGTAGGCTGCAGTCCATAGGGTCGTTAAGAGTCAGACACGACTGAGCGACTTCATTTTCACTTCTCACTTTCATGCATTGGAGAAGGAAATGGCAACCCACTCCAGTGTTCTTGCCTGGAGAATCCCAGGGACGGGGGAGCCTGGTGGGTTGCCATCTAAGGGGTCACACAGAGTCGGACATGACTGAAGCGACTTAGCAGCAGCAGCAGCAGATTTATATGTTACTTAGCTTTAATTCTATGAAAAAAGGTATTCTATATAATCTGTTGGCATTTACTTCTTCACATTATATTGCTGAGATTCATGTAAATTTTTATGTCTCTGAGTCATTTGATCTTTATTATAGCCCTATGAAATAGGGATTTATAGCCACATATTGAAGATAATATTGGGGCTCAGAGAAGTAAATTAATATATGCAATGACACAGCTAGGAAGTGGTAGAGACAAGATTTAAAGCTTGAAATTGGTTAACATATTTTAACCAATATGTTACACTGCCTTCTCTGTTCTACACCGTCTGTAATTTATAACCATATCTCTATCAATACCTCTACCTATTCTTATCTATACTCACCTCTGTACATACATACATATAAACATAAATGTCAGCATGAAGCCCAAGTTAGAAAGAATGAAAGCCCAAGCATGAAAGAATCTATCAAGTCTACGTAATAATTTACGGATAGGTCCTTACACTCTGGTGGAGAAAAATATAAAGGTTATACATGCGTATCACTTCAAGGATTTTGGTCCTTTAAAATTCAGAACATACAAGCAGGTAACGCCTTGGGAATAGTGTTAGAAGGTATATAGTAGCATGTACCCGTGGGCTTTCTGGGGTGCGTATTAGAATAGCATCCTTCTTTTATTTCATCTCATATTCTAAAAGAGCAAATGCATAGGCCTTGCTTAAGCAAGTACTGCTATGTACCTTATAACTGTATACCAGGGCTGTAGGAACTAGATCACTCTCTCAGGATGCCATTACAGCCAAGCAGAATCTCATTAAAAATCAATTCCTCGGGTCCATAAAGCCAGTTTATTTTATCTTCCTGGAGTGCCTGCTGCTAGCCGTTACACAGTTCCATTGTGTGGCAGTCTTGTCTGTGAAGAACATTGCACAAAACAGCCATTTAAAGATTTTCCATTTTTATGTAAAACTTTATAATTTTTCAGTAGTTTAAGTTTACAGGGTTTGCTTCCCAAGTTTGAGATATCTTGTTACATGTGTTAGAAGTAGTATTGCTGATCCTAGGTCTCACTAATTAAATATTTGTCTTTATAAACTAGATGCTGTCCAATGTGAATGTGCAGATTTAATTGGGTAGCAGGGGTTCCGGAGCTAAGAATGCCTGATTTGGTCAATTTCTGCAACTTCTCACCCATGCTGCTTTCTGACTGTTGAATTGTACCCACAGCCTCTCTGGGTAACAATGCAAAAATCAGGTCGGGAATTTGCCGTTTGTTGTAATTTGAATTCAGGTATCTCTAAACATTCTAGAAATCAATATGTATCAGCCAAATTTTATAAATGGGGAGTTGAAAGCACACAGAGATTTAGTGACCTGTACAGGTCACACCCTCTGAATGAACAACAGAGGCGGAAGAAATTGGAGAGGCTGCTCTGGCCCCATCTGGAATCTTTTAACTCTTCTGACCCCCTTCAGCGATTTAGGGGCTGGCGGATTTCAGAGATCAGTGAACTTCTTGGAACAGTGCTTGGCAGTGAAACATAGAGGCTTGGATTCCTTAGATTTTAGCTCTTCCAGGATGCAGGCTCGGTTTGCAATTTAGAAGACAGGGTGTGTGTTGTGAGGGGAATAAGAAGAGATGGACAAGTGTGAATTGGGCTGGGACTGGAGTAGGAAAAGGGTTAAGATAGCTGCAGATACATCCATTGTGTGGCAGTCTTGTCTGTGAAGAACATTGCACAAAACAGCCATTTAAAGATTTTCCATTTTTATGTAAAACTTTATAATTTTTCAGTAGTTTAAGTTTACAGGGTTTGCTTCCCAAGTTTGAGATATCTTGTTACATGTGTTAGAAGTAGTATTGCTGATCCTAGGTCTCACTAATTAAATATTTGCCTTTATAAACTAGATGCTGTCCAATGTGAATGTGCAGATTTAATTGGGTAGCAGGGGTTCCGGAGCTAAGAATGCCTGATTTGGTCAATTTCTGCAGCTTCTCACCCATGCTGCTTTCTGACTGTTGAATTGTACCCACAGCCTCTCTGGGTAACAATGCAAAAATCAGGTCGGGAATTTGCCGTTTGTTGTAATTTGAATTCAGGTATCTCTAAACATTCTAGAAATCAATATGTATCAGCCAAATTTTATAAATGGGGAGTTGAAAGCACACAGAGATTTAGTGACCTGTACAGGTCACACCCTCTGAATGAACAACAGAGGCGGAAGAAATTGGAGAGGCTGCTCTGGCCCCATCTGGAATCTTTTAACTCTTCTGACCCCCTTCAGCGATTTAGGGGCTGGCGGATTTCAGAGATCAGTGAACTTCTTGGAACAGTGCTTGGCAGTGAAACATAGAGGCTTGGATTCCTTAGATTTTAGCTCTTCCAGGATGCAGGCTCGGTTTGCAATTTAGAAGACAGGGTGTGTGTTGTGAGGGGAATAAGAAGGGATGGACAAGTGTGAATTGGGCTGGGACTGGAGTAGGAAAAGGGTTAAGATAGCTGCAGATACCAAATCCTCCTCCCCCACATGTTTGGGACTAAATAAGCATATCATTAAAAAGATTTTAGACGTTGAGATTGGAAGAAACTAAGTCCAAAATAAACCTCAGTATAATCTATTTAAAACATTTCAGTGGAAAGCGACAGGATTCTCCTCTACTATGAACTCCTGCAATTCTGACAAATGTATTTCTCCTCATGAAACCACCGCTGGGCACCATTCTCCAAGATGCCTTATGTAGAACCCTGTATCTACAAGATGGTGATTAGTGTTTGAACAAAAAGAGGTACTTGCTCAAATATGTTTGCATAGTTTGGCAGTATTTGATCTCACTCCTGGAAAATCATAAGCTAAAAGCTCTGAAAAGTCCTGCAGGGGGAAAAAGACCTATTTGAACTTGTCTGATCATGGACTTTCCCCGCAGTGCAGCAAAGCAGCTCCAAATAGCATCTCATGAAAATAGAAATAACCAGCAGTTCAGGGGAATGATTTTTTATGTATAATTTAATTAATTTGTTAATGTCTGCCTGTGCTGGGTCTCCATTGCTTTGCATGGGCTTTTTCTACTTACGGTGAGAAGGGGCTACTCTTAGTTGTGGTGTGCGGCTTCTCCTTGCGGTGGCTTCTCTTGTTGCAGAGCACAGCCTCTAGGCGCCTGGGCTTCAGTTATTGCAGTGTGCAGGCTCAATAGTTGTGGCTCTCTGGCTCTGGAGCAAGGCCTCAGTAGTTGTGGCTCACGGGCTTTGTTGCTCCACAGCATGTGGAATCTTCCTAGACCAGGGATCGAACCCATGTCCCCTGCATTGGCAGGCAGATTCTTATCCACTGAACCACCAGAGGAATGATGCATCTTTCAACATTAAAACAAAACATTAATCCTATGCCCAGTCCACTGTAAAAATTTCCATCTAAATCTCAAATCACAGAATTCTATCACTGGAAAGGCATCTAATGGTTTAGTCCACCAGCCTCATTCTGCAGAAGAGGCACAAAGCATTAGATAACTTATCAGAGTCACATGATGGAAAAGCAGCTGTGCACAGGATCTCCTCCCAAGTCAATGCTCATCTGTGTCACCATCCTGTCACTCAAAGCACATAGTTTTCATCTGGGCTTGAAAACACAAAACTGAAATGCTTCTTCACCAGTATCCTGTGTTAATGTTTGCCTAGGATGAGACTCGATTAGGGGAAGAGTACTAGAACTTGAAAGGAGAGTGCTCCAGGATTGGGGAGAATTCTAGTGACTACGAATGCTTCCCTGGTGGCTCAAATGGTAAAGAATCTGCCTGCAGCGCAGGAGACCTGGGTTCGATCCCCAAGTCAGGAAAACCCTCTGGAGAAGGAAATGGCACCCCACTTGAGTATTCTTGCCTGGAGAGCTCCATAGACAGAGGAGCCTGGCAGACTCCAGTCCATGGGGTCGCAGAGTCAGACGTGATTGAGCAACTTGCTTGGATTGACTGAAAGCTTTTAGAGCACTTTCCAGGTGGTGCTAGTGGTAAAGAACCCTCCTGCCAAGGCAGGAGACATAAGAGACATGGGTTCAGTCCCTGGGTCGGGAAGATCCCCTGGAGGAGGGCGTGGCAACCTGCTTCAGTATTCTTGCCTAGAGAATCCCATGGACAGAGGAGCCTGGCAGGCTACGGTCCATAAGATTGCAAAGAGTCAGACATGGCTGAAGCAACTTAGCAGGCACACACACAATGCTTTTAGAAATATTCCAGATTCAGAAAGCAGGCAGTGCCCAGTAGACACTGAAGATGTATAAAGCCAACAGGTGGGAAAGTTGTCAAACTCGAGAGTGTCAGAGGTACAGAAATGGTGGAGTTGCAAGGAGACACTAATCATTGCAGGGAGAAATGCACACCAGCCTTTGAACCAGGGGTTTGACTCAGCACTGGAACAGGGATGGAGAGCAAAGGCAGATGGAACTGTATCTTCCAAAGGGCCAGGAGAGGATTTGTCTCATAAGAAACGTGTAACTAGAAACAGCTTGATCTGCCTGAGTAACCTATAAACCTGCTATTCCCCATCTTTGTGTACATTTTACGCTACTAAAAATTGGCGTAAGAATCTGTGTCTGCATATGTTAAAAAAAATCTGATTCTATGAGCTTGACTAAGGAGGAAAGTGAGGAGGGTGGGGATAGATGGTGGGGAACAAGAAACACATTTTTGAAGGAGAAACAAGAGCCTGATTCCTTGGTCAGGGTGGTAGAGGGTGGGGTTGAAGTGAGTCTTCAACCAGCTGAGACTAAATTGACTGGGAGGCTTTTATTTAGAACTCTCTCTTGGCAATATTTTATCACAGTATGGTTTCCATTCTTGGCTAAGTAAAAGAACTGAGGTGGAATGGAATTGGCTCCATCTTAGCTCTGACAAGACAGTCATAATAATGGGAGCCACCTTTTCCCCATAACTTTGAAAAACATGAAAGCAGATATTGGCTCTGAGCATGTCTGATGGTCTAACTTTATTTCCTGTCAACAGAAATAACTCTGATTTATATTTGGTCATCAAGTTCACACACTTACATACAACTTGTACTGAGAGAGCACAGAACTATGTAATATACAGAGCTGTGATGTATGCCTGTCCAGCAAAGCTTCCTGGTCCAAAGGAGACCTCAGGGACTGAGAAAGACACTTCAGTATTCTCACTCTTCTCACACCGTATCCCCCTGTGCATCCTTCCAGTGACGTATATTATTTGGGCTTCAGATGAGGTCCGTGTCGGCTTTGATCTCAGAGCCCCTCACCTACACTCTTTGTGATCCAGAAGGTTCGTTGGCCTGTATCCAGTAATTACAATGAGATGCTGAAGACTGAGGGGATGATCCATGCTGGCATCTGGCACATTGTTTTATTCTTCTAATATCTGGGTACATCAGAGAAGTGAGAGAATTTTAAAAATTCCATTTCCTTTTCAAAATTGATGGATAGTCCAGACAGTGGAAATTGAGTGAATATGCCTTTTCAGTTAGTGCCTTCTTGTGTCATCTGGTTTTGAATTCAGAAGCATTCTTTCCACTGCCCTGTTATGGTGCCATATAATTCACTGAATTTAAGATGCTATCAATCATGACATGTCCCATTATTTTATGTATCACTATGAAAAAATTGCTGCCCATTAAAAGAGGAACTAGTAGCTCCTTATGTTTAAATTTTTGTATTTTATCCTTTTTCAAGGGATTTTTTAAAAATACTTATTGAGAGTTTTATTATATGTCCCACTTGTGCAGAAATAAAAAGGAAAGTATATGTAAAATTAAACTGGCTAAGTTTCCCCTAACATGTCTTCATACCCAGAGCCCAGCTCTTCTTAGTCCCTCTAGAGACAGATCTTTCAATGTCTGTGATTTTGCACAATGCAGTGATTTGCCCCAAAATATGATGATGGTGCAACACAGTGACACCCACACCATGACCGTGGCCTGGCTGACAGTGAGTCTAAGTGACAGCAACTGTAAGAAGCCATGGATAGGGAGAAACCAGGAAATTGAAACACAGCCTGATTTTAGAGATGTTAAAGTGTGGGGGTGGGGAATGTCTTAGAATGGGAGAAATATGGTGTCTCTCAGTCTCAAGCATGGCATGTACAAGATTCATGTATACAAAATTCAGAAATATGTTACAAAAATTTCTCTTTTTGTTTCCAAGGCTCAATTTCAACCTCAGAAAAAAAAATGCGAAGTTTAACATTAGCTACCTCCAAATTACTGTCTAAGTGTAAGCAGTTCACCGGATCCTAATAAGCATACTTACTTTGCTTGCAGAGAGACTATAGGCTTTCTTTTTTTTTTTTAATGTGGCCACGGGGAGGGTTTATCTGTCAGTCTCTTAAGACTGTGAGCCAGCTTCATGTAGTTCCTGGGAAAGGTGCCTGCCAATATTTATTAGCCTCTCACTATAAGAAACCCAAATTCTAATTTCAAATAAGTCAGTCCTAAAGCTGAGCGCTGAAGAATTGATGCTTTTGAACTGTGGTGTTGGAGAAGACTCTTGATAGTCCCTTGGACTGCAAGGAGATCCAACCAGTCCACCCTAAAGGAAATCAGTCCTGAATATTCATTGGAAGGACTGATGCTGAAGCTGAAACTCCAATACTTTGGCCATCTGATGAGAAGAACTGACTATATTGGAAAAGATTCTGATGCTGGGAAAGATTGAAGGTGGGATAAGGGGACAACGGAGGACGAGATGTTTGGATGGCATCACCGACTCGATGACATGAGTTTGAGTAAGCTCTGGGCGTTGATGATGGACAGAGAAGCCTGGCATCCTGCAGTCCATGGGGTCTCGAAGAGTTGCACACGACTGAACGACTGAACTGAATAAAAATTTCTAATAAAAACCATTTTCATGCCTATTTGGCAAAGTTATTTGGTGAAAAGAAGAACAGTAGCAGCCTTTTTCATTTTTGTACCTAAGTTACAATGAAGTAGATGGCACGTGCTTTTCCAAGAATAGTGTCAAGAATCTTTTCTTCACGACATAGCTCTAAAATAAACACAATTTTTAGCAGAAAAAAACAAATTGGTAGTAATCACTAGAATTATATTTGAAGGAAATAGTCCATATAATTTGAGTATAAATAAAAAATAAACTTCCAGTTTCTTTTTTGATAGATTAACTGGAATGTACTAAAACACAAAATTATTATGCAGTTTATAAACATTCGTATTTTATTTACTCTCAGGAGCCTTAATTTTGGAAACTAGTATTCCACATGAGCATTCAGTTCAGTTCAGTCGCTCAGTCTTATCCAACTCTTTGTGACCCCATGGACTGCAGCACTCCAGGCTTCCCTGTCCATCTTCAACCCCCAGAACTTGCTCAAACTTATGTCCATCGAGTCGGTGATGCCATCCAACCATCTCATCCTCTGTCGTCTCCTTCTTCTCCTGCCTTCAATCTTTCCCAGCATCAGGGTCTTTCCCAATGAATCAGTTCTTCGCATAAGGGGACTAGCATTACACAATCAACTAAGATTTTTTCCTTTCCCACCTGCGTGAGGCCCAGAGGTAGTTAAAGGCTGCGATTCTGTCTCCGTCCAGCGGAGGGCAGTAGTGCACATCTTTAGAAGAGAGTCCGATTGCAGATTGGCCGGAGGCTCATCAACTAAGTTGTACTTGGCGTTCCCTGTCTTTTGAGTCAGGATCCAGTGACAGTCCTTGGCAGGGTCAACAAAGCCATGAAGAGTTGGCTTCAGGGCGCCGGGTGGCAGAGTTGAAGCCTCCTCTTCCCAGTTCTGTACTGATGTACTCCCTCAGCCCAGGGTTGTGTGCTGCAGGAACAATTCAAGACTCTGTGATGAGCAAAGCATCTGGGACCAAGCCTTGCTGCTTGGCTGCTTGAGTTCACCTTTGACCACAAACTGGATGGGATGCGGTTAAAACAAGACTCATTCCTTTCTCAAGATCTGCCTTTAGACTGCATTTTCTCCTATTTTCTGCTCTGATGAAAGGCAATGAGGAGACGTGGAGGTTTAGGTCCTGTAGGAGCTTCTGTCTCTCTATACCATCCCTGCCCAGAGCTTTGCTTCCTTCCTGCCATATTTGGACAAACTGGGAATGGCCAACCTACCAGAATTCCCGGGGACGAACCATCGAGTGTGCTTGGTGCCTTTAACTTTCAATTAGAATGGAGTGCTTGGGCAGTAGTCCATCTAAAGTCATTTTAATCATTCAATTTAAAGAAACTGTTAAATTAAAAAGAATTTTCAGACTTCTTAACGAATTACCAAACGCTTGAGAATGACTTCTAACCATGTGCATTGCATGAGTCTATAGAAATACTGGAAACACCCCAGAAAGGAGTGAACTCTAAGAGTATTATAGACCATCATGTTTAAGAGTATGAGAACCATCCCCACCCCAAAAGCCTTTCACAAGGACAGGGCATATTCCCTGGGTTATTATTTTTTTTCAATACTATGCTATCTGCATAGTCGAAGGGTGCATGCTCAGTCATGTCTGACTCTGAGACCCCATGGACTATAGCCCACCAGGCTCCTCTTGGGATTTGCCAGGCAAGAATACTAGAGTGGGTAGCCATTCCCTTCTCCAGGGAATCTTCCCAACAGGGATCAAACCCTCATCCCTTGCATTTCTTTACCACTAGGGCCACCTGGGAAGCCCTGCATAGTTTAAATGATGTTAGCAAAATGGACTCCTGTGTATTCACTTCCTAGTTTAAGAAATAGAATGTGACCAGTACCTTTGATGCCCCTGTTTTCCTGTCCCTCATCCCTGCTTCTTTCTCTCTGCCTCCTCTTTTCTCAGAAGTAACCACTCTCCTGAATTATAGTCACTTCTGGTCTTTCCTTCATGCTCTGATGCCCTCTCCCTTCTATTCCATTGGTCTAGTTGTCTTCCCTCTTGTCTAAAATCACCCAGTTGTCTAAATAACTGAAACTTTGCAGTAAGTCTTCATTTCTGGTGGGTCAAGGGAAATTCCCCTTCATCTCCTCACTTCCACATCCCCCTGTTCCTTTTTTTTGGGAGGGTCTTGCCTATGTTTGTTCCCTTATGAGATTACTCTTAATATTAAGAGAGGACGAGAAATTGAGTGCCTTAGTGTTGATCCTCAGTCTGATAAGCTGGTTTGAATCCTGGCTCTTCTTTACTGTCTGTGTTACCTTAGGTTAGTACTTTACCTCTCTGAGCTTCAGGTTCCTCCTCTGTGCCCTGCAGATTCACAGGACTGTCATGAGGATTGAAATGGGGGGACACTGGTAAGGTAGTGAGAACGTTGTCTGGAAGGCATCGCTACAGACTTTGAATAGTTGGGAGCTTCTGCAGTCACAGTGACCTCCTTGCTGTCTCTCGTCAACCATGTCACCTTGGACTCGTTTCTTTATTTTTCCAAACCTCTGTTTCTGCATATGCCCAATGGGGATAATATTAGGGTTTGTTATAGAAGTTAAAGGAGGAAACCAAGGAAATTGCTTAGCATGTTGTCTGGGATATGCTTAACAATTTCATTTAAGCATTTTAAGTAGATTTAATTTTATAAGTGAATTATACCTTCTCTTCTTGTAGATACTTCTGGGTATCTACAAAAACACTTGCCTGGAAATCCAAAACGTTTGCTTAAGAGAAGAATGCTGATTGTTAAGGGAAGTTTGCGAAACCATCTCTTGCATTCTTGCAACTTTTCCTTGCTTTCATCTTTTTGAAGAGCAGGATTCTCAGAAGGGAAAAACCAAAGCCAAACTCTTTCCTAGGCCGTCTCTGTTTCCACAGCCTGCTTTGCTGGCTTAGGTCTGACCAGGCAAAACTGTTTCTTAACTTGTTTTCCAGAATCAGAGGAAAGTTTAACATAACAAAATTTTATAGCTCCTGCCCAGTAACATATATTACTTTAGAAAAATAAAAACACCTTTCCCTTATCATGCATTATTCTTTTACATGTACAATTTTCCTGACGTATTGAAGTAATATTCCATGGTTTGCTATGACTTGGAGGTTTATGGCCCTTCTGAGGCAGATCAGACTAAACATAATTCATTCATAGCTACTTAGTGCTCAGGGAAATAAACCCCTGAACTTAAATAACTATGGTGTGACCTCTGTAAAATATTATTTATGGTTTGAAAACTACTATTATGTAGATATCAAGATGTGCCAAATGTTATAAACCAAACATCAGCCGGCAAATGGGACCACTAGATGCCATTTATTTTTGCTTTTCTTTCTGGATATTTCTCTACAAATGCTATTTTCATTTAAATGGTTTCTGGAGTAATTATCTGGCAGAGGAAAGCAGTGTTCATTTACATTTTATTATAGAATACTACAGTAAGTAAAAAAATTCTCCTCTATAAAGAAGCACCAGAAAAATATAAACATTCCATTAACTTATTGCAGTTTAATAGGAGAGACACTGAGGACTTTTGAATATAAAGTAACTGTCCTTTCTATCAGTAAACTAATGTAACCCATCTGCTATTCATTGCTGCAAATTAGTTTATGGAGGAAAACTCGACTGCACATGTAAGTTATCCAAATGGGAACTCTAAGCTTAGACTTTCGCGCTGTTAAAAATATATGTGCCTTCACGACACTCCTTACTGTAACATTTTCAAAAGTGTAGGGTGTCATCTTTGTTTCCTCAGTGATTTCCTATGCGTTTAATGATATTGTAAGAAATAATCTGTTCAGTGGTAGTAAAGTAATGGAATCACAATTATTTCCTAATAATCATTTAACATATGTTTGAAGACCCACCACAGGCTAGTCACTCAGCTTGGCATTGGCAGTAATAAAGACAGATGAGATGAAAAAATCCTCAGTGCTCAAAGAACTAACAGTTTGAATATGGAGGTATATAGCCAAATAAGCAATTTCTAGACAATGCATCAAGTGCTGTGAGGAAGGAATAAGCACAAAGGGAAGGCGAGGCTGAGGGCAGAGAGTGGAAGGACAAAGATGGCTTGTGGAGGACTTCACAGAGCACAATGACCCAAACACTGAGCAGGGTCTGGAGGATGACTGGACACACACATTCTGATGGTCAAGTGGACATGCAAGATGAGGATGGGCAAAGACATGAGAAGATGCTGGGCTCAGGCCCCTTCAAATCATTCAATATAGCTGGAATCTGGTGGAGCCTTGGAGGAAGAAGATTCAGAGCGAGGCCAACCATGGAGGCCTTGCAGGCCCTGCTAAGGAGCTTAGACTTTCTCCTGCAGCTGTGTGTGGACGTGAGAGAGTTGAAGTTGAGGGTCATGTGATAAGATCTGTGTTTTGGCTAGCTCCTTGAGGTTAGGATGTGGAAAATAAACTAGAGACCAATTAGCAGGCTCCTCCAGCTTCCAGATGGAAAATAACAAAGTCCTGGGCCAGGGCAGTGACAGAGAGAGACCTGATTGAGCGTGCATTTGGGATCTAGAAGCAGCAGGCTCTGATAACTAGTTGGATGTGGGAAGAAACAGAGGGAGGAGCCAAGGAAGCAGTTCAGGTTTGGGGCTTGGATGACTGAGTGGGACTGATGAGTCATTTTCAGCATCTGGGGCTATTCCTGGAAGAATGGGTTTGGAGGAAAGGTCAGTGGGTTTCCTGCTGACCACGTGGAGCTTATGCTATTTGTAGGACATTTAGGTGTGTCCCAGAGGCAGCTAGATGTGTAAGTTTGGAGAGAAGTTAGAATTGGAGGTAGAGATTATGCCATTTACTTATATGATGGTCAATAATGTTTTTAAAGATTCATGAAAGTGAGTGAACAAATGAGCTTAGTTGCCTCCTAATGGTATGAAAGATACCATCATTCAGTTACTTACAAATTACATTGATATATCAAGTCTTCACTCCTAAAGTCTTGTAGGTAAAAACAAAAAGGAAAGAGTGCAAGTGTTTCCCATTCAGTCATTTGGGCTTCCCTGGTGGCTCCAATGATAAGGAATCTGCCTGCAATGCAGGAGACCCGGGTTTGACCCTAGGTCAGGAAGATCCCCTGGAGAAGGGAATAGCTACCCTCTCCAGTATTCTTGCCTGGAGAATTCCATGGACAGAGGAGCCTGGTGGGCTATAGTCCATGGGGTCTCAAAAAGTCAGACACAACTAACACTTTCACACACTTCCACATTTTGTCATTTGGGGTTCCCCGGTGGCTCAGTGGTAAAGAATTTTCTGGTGGCTCCTGCTCGCAAGGCAGGAGATGCAGGTTCTATCCCTGGATCAGGAAGATCTCCTGGAGAAGGAAATGGCACTGCACCTAGTATTCTTGCCTGCGAAATCCCATGGACAGAGGGATCTGGCAGGCTACAGTCCATGGGGTTGCAAAAGAGCCAGAAATGATTTAGCAACTAAACAACAACAACATTCTGTCATTTACTATGAGTAGGAAGTGATGGAGCTCTCATTTTGGATTCTTTTAACAAAAATGGAATATGTCTTTAACTTAAAATCATAGCAAGACTTCATCAAATCTCCCTTTGAGAATATTTAAGTGCCCCCATTGAAATGACTGTGACTGCCTCATACAGAGGCTGTGCTTTTGTTGTAGAACACTGCCTTTGTTGACTTTTGAACAAAATTGAGCAAAATAGAACGAATTTCTTCCTCATCAGTCTTGATGACTTTCTAAAACCTCATGCAGTTTGATGGTTAAGATTAATGAAACTGTATAATAGTGTTAAGCACCTTGGACTTTCAGAACAAAGGCCTTTTAGAAGAACAAAGTAGCATAATTAATGACACATAATTTACAGTTTTCATCAGTAATGTAAGGTTTCAGCCACTTTAATAGGAATTCAGTTAAGGACTCAATGCTGAGAGAAAGGCTATTAGAGGAGGTGCTTGACAGTAATATCTTTTGCTTCTATGGAAAAAGGTAAATCACACTAAAACTCATCAAAAAGACAAGCTGAGAGGTTCAGAAGGAGGTGAGCTACCATCCACTTACTGAATTTCTCCAAGGTTTGTCATCAGTGAGGTCACTGGTGGGCTCTGCCCTCTGCAGTGGGTTCCAGTCACAGCCAAGTCTCCCCCTTCTGGACACCCTGCTTCATGCTCCAAACTGCGCCTTTTTTTTTTTTTTTTCTTTCTTTTCTCCTCTTCCTCCACACCCCCAGTCTATGTTAGATTTCACTGCCTCGGGGTCTTCACTGTGCTATGCTGAGCTGCTCAGCCAAGTGCATAAATAAAAAAATGCCACCTTGCTGTGGTGAACTAATTTACATCATTACCACTAACAGTGAGAATTATAATGCCAGGTGGCAAACCAGTGGGGAAGTATTTTCCCTGAATACACGTTGTTAGTCTTAGCAAAGAAACCATGGGGGATGGTAGTATACAGTGAGTCAACAACTGTTTATAATTTTTGCAAATTCTTTACACAAAAATACTACTCTCGGGTAAAATCTCTCTGGGAACTTAATATATTTTGGTTAGATTCACTGAATGACTTTCTTAATGACACTTTGACTGCTTTTGTTAGAGGGAAATTATGAGAAATTCTCCTGGGGGGAAAAAAATTGAAGTTAAAAAAATTCAATTTTGTCATCTAAATCAGTCAGCTATGTTTTATCTGTGGGAAAAAAAATCTAGGGTGCCAAGAAATGCCTGATGAAAATAAAGGAAGAAGGCATTTACTATTATTACAGTTACTTGTACACAGTAACTGATATACCCAGGGGCATATAAGGAATTGATTACATTACAGCTCTACCAATAACTCTGAGGGTTTACTCAAGACTTTTGAGATCCCCAATGATGAGAAGAGGGCACAGATACCATGATGCAGAAAGGGTTGTGGTTATATAGTGTGAAGTGGTACTTATTACTAAAGAAAATCTCAGACTGTTTTTCTGTCTCTGATTTGAAACAACTGTCTAGTCCTTGAATTGTTGACTTAATTCTGGAGATTCTTGGAAAGTCTTTCTTGTTACATTATTCTGTACTGGGAATTCCCACCAACCACATTAGTTTCTCTTTTGTTTGTGGTTTACTTTACAAAGTAGATCAAAGCACATTTTCAGTCCAATTGTTGAGGTTCACTTTTCAGTCTGATTCCAGACACAGCTCTAGCTAGGAAGCATTTACTGGACAACATGAGAATTCAAACCCAGCTAGAATCCAGAGATACTAAACAAAATGCTACAGTGCAGGAAAATGTTTCATTTTTTGTTTTTAAAGTTTCTGAAGTTTTGTAGTCTGAAATACCCAATAAATAATTGTAATTTAGAATTTGGGTAAAATGCAGAAATGGAGAAGTAAGATTGCTGCAGTCACATTCTTTAGTAACTTAATACTAAATATATTAAAAATTGACCACATTTTACTAAATTCAAACAACAGTCAAGGATTGTCTGATTCATACTACCTGTTGATATTGCTATAAGTTCAAATTCTGTTAGGAAGTTAACACTGAAAGATTGAGTTCATTTGAGCTTTATTCTGAAAGATTATTTTCTTGCTGCAGTATAAATCTGCTAATAACAAATGAGCAAAGTGGATGGGAGCTGGTAACTTTTTAAACGTTTGTGGCTTTAAGATCATAGTTCAAAAGTATTAAGCAAATGTGATAACAAAGGCAACACAAATATAACCTTTATTCTCTTTCAAAAACCCAGAGAAGAGGGCCTGGAACCATATTCATTGATTTCATCAGAATATCTTTAATTTTGTAGACTCATTTAAAATTTTATAGCAATGAATACTGTAAAAATGATAGTAATATACATGGTTCTTCTCAACTAAGTAGTAAAAAACTGTGGTAAATTATAAAGAAGCAACTACTTGATCAAAAATTCATGATAAATAAAATTCATCTACATACATATGATCATATATACACAGCCTAAAATCACACTACACAATCTGACAGTAAAACTGTGTCATATTCAGGAGTTGGGAAGCCAACATACTGGGATTATAAAATATGTTTTGGTTTATGTAAATACTGGGACAGAATCTCTTAAGTCACAACTGTTCCAGAAGATCCAACAGATGTCAGCGAACATGCATGCTGTCTATGTCTATTATTTTTCAAAGAACCAGAAGAATAAAATAAAATTAATATAAATTATTCAGTACAATTCAATATTTCTGTGACTCAATTAAAACAAAAAACTTCAAAGTATTGCCCTGCCTTATGCTGCTGCTGCTAAGTCGCTTCAGTCGTGTCTGACTCTGTGCAACCCCATAGACGGCAGCCCACCAGGCTCCCCCGTCCCTGGGATTCTGCAGGCAAGAGCACTGGCAAGAGCAAAAATTGTAGTAACTGGAAAGTAGCCATAATAGAGAATAGGCACTAAGAGTTCTGAACACACCACCAAATCCTGTTTGCTTTCAGCAAATAAACTTGTGCAGATGATCTCACTTTTTAAAGTTCTTTTGCCATAAAAGGCTTTTAAAAAATTCTATTATCTTACAGTAACTTTATATATCAATATATTAAAATGATTTTAGAGTAGTCAAAGTTTAACATTATCTCAATGGTTCAAATAATTTTTTTAAAGTCTAGTTTACATAAGACTAATTTCTTAGCATTCACTTCAACACATTATTAAAAACAAACATGGTTCATTTGAGAACATTAACTTTTTTTAGACACAAGGGAAAAGGTATGAACAACATAAGCATAAAAAAAATCACTAAGCATAAAAAATCATTTAGATGATAAGGCTGAGTCACAATTTGACTTTAGGAAAAACATTTTCCCTCTAAGGTCCCCTCCAGCTATCTGATTCTAAGGTTAAAAACCTTCCCACTGAATTGTACAAACTGACCTGACATTTTCAAGTTTCTACACAGTACCTGGCAGAAAAAAAAATTTAAATTTCTTGCACTAAAGTATCGAATGAATTGTTACAAACCCTGCTCTGCAAATCTGTATGCCAACTAGCTGTTTTCACTTACTCTGCATGTTACAGAGAGCTTCCTATGTTCAAAGAGGAGTGAGACCAAACTGGGAACATTATGCTTGTCACTGCCCCTGGGAAAAGATGACCACCTGAAAAACTGGACGGGCAGTGATGGAGTCACAACTAGCCTCAGACATAAAAGGAAATAGGGAAACAGTATCTTACTTGCTCCCTGGTTCAGGGCACTGATTCCTTTGAGGGAATACAGGAGGAATCTCCAGATGGGTTTGTTAAAACTGCAGCTTCAAGAGTCTCACTAAAGCCTAAATGTGTCAGAATTTCTGGGGATGGAGCCTTCTAATCTATCTACATTTTAAAACAGTATGTTCTCCTCCACTTCTCCATGCCTCTGCTGGTTATTTGTGGGCTTCACTTTCTACACTTATCCCCACCCCCAAGAAAAGAAAACCACTGTACTATAGTGGTTAAAGCTCTACTTCAGAACCAGAACCAGAACCAGAACCAGGAGCCAATGAGTAGCTGTTAGATCTCGAACGAGTTCTTTAAGATCTACAGGTCTGTCTCTTCATCAGATGGAGTTTGAATAAGAATGTCTAAGCAAGCGTCCATTCCTCGCTCAAAGAACCTAACATGTCCACTCGTGAAAGAGATGGGGGAAATTTGCAGGAATGTCTCGCTCTAGCAGTTCAAACACCCTAAAAGAGCCTCGAAGCCCCTGATCAGGTGTCAATTTCTCTCTCCCTGGTCCCCTCATCCACAACAGGAGGCAAAGTGAGGCGAAGTTGGAATTGGGTGACAGTCGAGAGGGAGAAGCCTAAAGAAGTTTGCAAGAGTTTTGGCAAGGAGCAGAAAGGGTACTGTGAAAGCAAGAATCACTCGTCGTCCTCCTCGTCGTCGTTCTGGTCCTGGTAGCGAATGTAGACAACCAGCATGACAAAGCCCACGAGGATGCAGAGGGAGCCGACCAGCAGGTAGGCGATGCCCAGGAATGGATTCTTGCCGCCCATCCACGAGATGCTGCTGAAGATGAGGCGTTTGTGGCCCTTGAAGGCGCGCACCGGGTAGTTGTAGGTGATGTTGACGCGGTAGGCGCCCCGCGGCAGCCCGGCCGAGTAGTTGCCCTGGCGGATGCGCGCGTACAGCTTACGGAACGTGGGCAGCGCAGCGGTGCGCATCCACACCACGAAGTCCTGGTTGATGAAGCCGGTGTTGTTGGGGTCGGGGCTCAGCTCGTAGACCGGCCGGTGCCAGTTGGGCGGGGGCGCGGTGCCCTGGAAGGCCAGCGCCAGGCTGCCGTTCACCAGCGGCGGGTTGCGGAACTTGACGTGGTAGTCCGTCCACCAGGCGATGCCGGTGCGGTCGAGCGGCACCTCGACGTAGGGCCCGTTGGGCTGGCGCTGGTGCCACAGCGAGAAGGAGGTGTGG